>CM063505.1:180321457-180348957 GCA_032207245.1 Pardosa pseudoannulata | reverse complement strand
ATGTTCAACAGACAATTGTAGTAAAACAAACACAAAATATTTACACTTTAGACTATATGATATTAATCAAAATATATCCTGTCAAAATACTTTCGTATACATATAAATTTATTTATTTATTTATTTAAATATGGGGAAAATTTATATTATACATCAAACATTTTATGTAATTCATATGTAAATACAGTACTTTAGTTTCATGCAAACATGCAAACATTGATAATTAAAAAATATATATATTTATATATAATAGAAGACCCGACAAAATTTCTTCTGTGTTAACGCTGTAATTCCAAAAATTGTAAAATTTTTTTAAATAAATTTAAAAATTGAACCGTTTTTACGGAAAATTAAATAACACACTATTTAAAAAATAATTTATCCACCAAGCTTACAGTCATCAAAACGTAATTAGATTAAATTAAAACTCCCACATAGCCTGAACGGGGATTTGATCCTGGGACTTATCGCACTGAAGCCGAGCGACCATACTTACCGTAAATACCACTGCGCCACATATACGTTGGCGCATCAAGCGGCGTTACAATATTCTCAATACACGCTCAGTTTTGGATTTTTAATTAAAAAACATTTTCTGTTATTTCAAATTGCAAATCTAAACTATTCTAGAATCAACTTAATTACATACACAAAATTTCATCAAACTCATTCCAGCCGTTAAAAAGGAATTATATTACAAACAAACGGACAGAATTATATATATATATATATATATATATATATATATATATATATATATATATATATATATATATATATATATATATATATATATATATATATATATATATATATATATATATATATATATATATATATGTATATATATATATATATATATATATATATATATATATATATATATATATATATATATATATATATATATATATATATATATATATATATATATATATATATATATATATATATATATATTTATATATATATATATACATGCATACATATACATAGTGCCGAACGATGGCCGATTGGTTAGACTGCTAGTCTTCGGTAGCAGAGTTCGTGGGTTCGTATCCCACAGTGGCATGGATGTTCGTAGCCGTTCGGAATCGGCTTTAAGCTGTAAGTCCCGGTCTCATTAGCCCTCGTGTTGCAAAAAGTAGACCGTAGCACTCCAAACCAAACCAAACCAAACCATACATATACATACATATACATACACACACACACACACCTATATATATATATATATATATATATATATATATATATATATATATAGTGAAATCCCAACGTATACATCGAGAGTTTCGATTTGGTTTTTTACAGTTGTTTATATAATCGTGCATCAGCACAATTATTCTATAAAAAACCTTTTTTTCATATTTCTTGTAGCTTTGTGATGAAATTGAAAAATTTCATATTGTATAACTCGAATTATCATTTGCTTAAACAAATGCGTTTTTTATGTTATTTATCTGCAACTTATTTCCGTCAGTTTTATAAGGATCAGGTTATTCTCAATCTGTTTGTCTAGTTATTATTTTTACAGAATTCCTTATGAGCGTAATATCTAGTGTATACGTCATGTCTGTTAGATTGTTCAAAATATGTTTAGTTGTAATTATATATTTATTCTTGGTAACTCATCTAGTTCAAAATAAAAATTTTATCTAGGTGTATTAGAAATTTTTTTATATTATACACAAATATATGTATACATATAAAATTAGAAAAACATGCAATTTGAAATAAAATTAAAAATTAGCGCTGGTTTTGAAATAATCAGTAATAAATTAATGATACAGATTTTGATAATAAGATAATTTAAAAACAAACACTGTAGATCATATACAGAAGATAATTATAGTAAAAGATACAGAATATTGATTATACGATAATTATCAAAATCAGTGATGCACAAATTCTTTCATATACAATTATTTATTTATGTTATTATGTGAACTTACATAACGCAACGAACCATTAATGAAATTCATATCTAAATACGGTATTTTAATTTATATATTCATAAATATATGAGCATACATATATTTCAATACACAAATAGATATAATCTCAATTTAATTCCAAGAAATAGACCGACAAATTGGACTCGCATTTCTACAGAGTTTTGCATAATCGTTTATCAAAGAAATTATTCTATGAAAAACGTATAATTGCGACGAATAACAGAGAATTAATAATAGTGGAAATTAGGGAGTTATTGAAATTTGCTTGAGAAAGATAGAGTTTAGAAAACATTGAATAATACGCAAGTCTATTTCATTACCATAGAAATATCGCCATTCATAGCAATGCATTTCAATTTCGTTAAACAACTATCTGTCATGAAAGGGTTAAAGACAAATGCTAACAACGTTTTCGTATTTTGTGTAGCTTTGCGGTGAATCATAATAATTTTATTTTGTAAATGATAATGATGTTATTTTGTATTCTATGTTTCCACAGATACGCGTTTTATGCCAATTAACTTCTGTTATTTCCGTAAGGTAAGCGATGAGCACGTTATTTTTAACCTATTTGTGGAGTAAGAGCATTAATAATATTCCTTATGTGTTAAATACCCTTGTTTATGCGATATTTATGTCAAATTGCGCGATAGGTTTGTTTTAGAGCGCTACAAAACACGAGGGCTACTATTTAAATTCGATTTCGAACTCTTAGAGCATCCATGCTTCAGTGGAATTCGAATCCACGAATTTTGATATCAAAAACTGCGCCCTAACCGTTAGACCAGATTCCGCGATAGATGTAGCGTTGCAAATGTGTTTGCAATCTCTTATCGAAACGTGTTTCAAAACATGTTTATTAATGTTATAATTGAAATTAAAAACTTACAATACATTCCAATATCGGTATATCTTATAATTTTATAATATATAAATCTTTAATTATGGAAGTACATACACGTGTGTGTCTATACACGAAAGTTATGTTGTCCATGCTAATTTTTTCAAATAAATGACCTACACTCCAAAACAACGTCCATTTGGTTTAGGTACTACGGTACGGTACTGTAGTTCGTTAGTTCGAATAAAACAACTGCCATAGATTTTCTTAAGCAAAAACATAGAGGGGTTTGTTGAAGTTTCTGTTCGGTTTGAACGTTCATTTTGACGTCATTTTGAATTCAGCTTTATCGTTTACTCGCAAAATGTCCGCAAGCTGGCGTTAAAGTGAAGTCAAAACGAACGTTCGAACCGAGCCGCAACTTCCAGAGTAAGGGCCAGAGTTGTAAATCTCTGCATAGAAATGTACCATAAATGCATTTTATTTATAAAAATACATAATTTTAATCAATAGAAAGAAATAACTACATATTATAATTTCGAATCGTTGAAAAGAAATATAATTTTAAAACGAAAAAAATTCTGTAAAAATTAGTAAGATGCATCACAGATTCAAAAAAGTATAATAATGCAATATATTCCGTCTAAAAACAGTTGTAAAAATTATAAAAGAATAAAATACAAATTATTGCTGTTACAGTCCCATCCATATACAATTACATCCATTACGTTGCTTTACTAACTGCATTAACTCCTAGAGAAGTAATCTTCACTCACCTATTACCACGGATTACTTTGGCAACATTTCCCATGTGAGTACATATCAGGAAGATTACGAAATAGACAGGGATATAGAACTGTGTATTATTGTATACACATGTCCTTTAAATTTCATATAATCACGAATATCCAAAATAAATAAAACTCCCTGGCGCAGTCAGATAGTTATTTAATTAATATAATAATATAAATATATTATACTTATATCTGTATATCTCTATTGATGATAATTTATGTTTAATTACCGTCTGAGTATTTATAAGCGTAAAATACGAGCAAAAGGAAAATCAAAAAGTTTATGAGCTGCAACAGTCCAACAGCAATTATTGAAAATTAAAATTTATTTATAATACTTTTATTTTCATACTTTATAATCGCATATTTAAATTACTATTCGTATGAACACAACTACACGAAGATATTGTTGTTATTTATATAAATAATTTATTATAGTTATACACTGTCTACCAATAAGTATTTGGACACCTATGCAAACGCCGATGCCTACTGCACTATTTTGGATCACAATGTGCTTCCTACGTTGTAGCAGTTTTACGGGTTGGACCCCTGTTACTTTCAGGACGACAATGCCAGTTGTCATGTTTCGAGGTTAACTAAGGCTTGATATAGTGCCTATGGAGTTCGTCGAATGGACTAGCCTGCCCAGTGCCCAGACCTGAACCCTATTGCGAACTTTTGGGATGAGTTGGATAGCCGAATTAAGAGATGCACTACAAGTCCAAAATTGGTGGAAGAACTTGCATGTCTACTCCAACCCGAGTGGAACACAATACCACTAGCTGTAATACAAAGACTAGTGGAAAGTATGTCCCGGAGGGTTCACGCTGTAATTGCCTCTCGTGGAGGCTCTACCAAATATTGATTTTGAATAAAGCTAGTTTTTCTTTTTCTATCACAGGTGTCCAAATACTTATTGGTAAACAGTGTATAAGTAAATTTTTATATATAAATATCTATATTGAGTGGGCTATCTAACGCTCTAATATGTATAATATACGAATAAAAATATTTAAAACGTAACTCACTGCTAAACTCTGAGTGCCATTGTTAAAATTAATATTTTATACTTGCCTTTCGCTACTTTATATGTCTCTGTATAAATTTATAAATTATTTTTCAGTTTTAAATATTTGGTCGTGATAACTGTCTTCGAATTCTATAAAATATGTTAATCTGCAGGCTGAATGATTGCTGAATCGATAGGGTAAATTTGGTTCTCGAAGATGTGGGTTCTTGTTTCAATTTTGGAATGGATGTTTGTAGCCGTTCGAAATCAGCTTTTCAGCTCCACTCCCTGACCTTGTATGGCAAATGGCAGAACATAGCTCTCAGGCCAACCAACTATCCATCTTTAACCCATTGCCAGTGACGCCCGAACTTAGTTCGGCCAACGGATATGCACCAATTTTGGAATGTCGAACCTGAGATCGGACTAGAGAAAAACTTGGCAATTCCGTGAAGTCCAAAGTCGGTTCGTTCAATGAACAATATTTAATTTGCCATTTTATCAATATATAGCGATACTTTCCCGCGAAAAGTTTTGAAGTATCACACAACTTGTAGGTATTTCTCGGATACTGTCAAGGATTTCTGAAATTCGAAGGAATCTGAGGGACTTGGAATTAATTGCAGTTGATAGAAATAATAATATTGTTGTATTATTTTATTATATTTATCTTAAAGTTATGTTATTTGAGTTATTTTGCTGCCATTTAAGCAACAATTACTATGATCCATTAATGTTTCCCATATATGGTAATATATTGAAAATAGTAGTTATTTCGTTTAAAATTTTGTTTTTTGTTTTTTTCAAAAAAAATCTTTTTTCTAACATTTTGATGATAGAAAACTGATTTGTTCCTATTTTTTTCTAACATTTTGATGATAGTATAGAAAAACATTAAAGTGATTTTTCCTCATTTTCGTATGTCTTCCTCACGCAGAAATTAAATATCGAAAGAAGCTTTTGATACCCTCTGCTTTTAATGCTAATTCACACAAATGTACCGAGTGTATGAAAAATTAGCGAAACTCTATAACAAATATATATGTTGTTATTGTTACTCATCCTCCTGGTGTAGAGAAGCCTATGCCATGTTCACAAAAGAGGCCGTTGCAATATGCCAATAGTCTATGCCTAAGGGTTATAGGCAGATTCACTTTGAGTGGGGAACCACGAGGGCTAAAGACTCACTTAACCTCAAGAGAAAGGTTGGTTACCTCCGTTCGATGAAAATGAGAAAACGACTTTCCTCAAGTGGGTTCTCTTCTTTTAGAAGCAGTATCAATCAGAAGAATACCAGGCTTGGTCTACCATCTTCAGCGGGATTATTTGGGAACTTGGAGACCACCATCATATTTAACGTACCATAGTTGCAATTAATGGAGACCACGGATGTTTGACAAGATCGAGCCTTGATCCCTCAACCCTCCCGTTACGAGGACAGATATTTATGTACATTTTTTCTCATTATACATTATATAATAATCATTTACTTGTACACATGTATGGGGCAAATGCCCAAAACCACAAACAGATGCACAAAAACCGTGTACACATATTTATATACACAAACATGAAATTTTGTATTCATAGATTCATATCGAAACATACTTTCCATCAGCTTTATCTCAAATGCCTGCTATAGTTTTCAAAGGAATCGGTAAAGAACTTAATTATTTTATCAAAAACGTATAATTATAAACAATGGCGAGAAACAAATCCTCGGGAAAATTTAGAATTCTTTAGAAACATTTAAAGGAAACCTTTGAAAGTTCTCAAGATGGATAATTATATTTGAAAAGTTCTCAATGCATTAATAGTTTGTTTAATGTTCATCGAAACATGTATAAGTTTTGTAGTTTATATAAGAATAATTAAACAAAGGATAGTCATAAAAGGGGTGAAAGACAAACATTTCGAATTACAATTTCATATTTTGTGTAGTTTCACGCCTAAAGCTAATAATTGCGTTTCGCAAACACGACGCGGCAATCGCTTATGTAAATTCACCTTTTGTACCATTTTGCCCGTTTTATTGCACTGGGGCAAAGTGGAGTAATATTCTCACTCATTTTGCGGAGTAATTATTTAAAACACATTTTCGGATGAGCAGTGTGGACGGTCAAACACTAGCTCTTTTCTATCCCAAATTAGTGTTTCAGTATTTGGACTTGAACATGATTTTGAAGTAAATCCAATAATGATGTCATTGAATTTTATAAATCACGTTATGTAAAATTACAGATACATGATTTCAGTATTATAAATACTGTATTACGTAATCACACAAACGCATGCATACAATTAAATCTGGGGGTATTTACACATTGATCTCTCTCAATGAATGCAAAACATAGCTTGGTAACTTCTATGTATAACATAGGTGTATATTGCGGTACGTCTAACGATAATTAATCAATGATCTCTATAAATTAATGCAAGACAGATTGTGGAACCCTCTATTCTTAATAGAAGTGTGTATTGTGGTTCGTCTAACGGTAATTACACAATGATCTCTATAAATTAATGTAAAACATATTGTGAAAACCTCTATCCATAACATAGGTGTGTATTGTGGTACGTCTAACGGTTAGTTAATTATATAAATTAATGCAAGACAGATTGTGGAAACCTCTATAAATAACATATGTGTGTATTGCGGTATGTCTAACGATAATTACTCAATGACCTGTATAAATTAATGCAGGACAGATTGTGGAAACCTCTATATAGAAGAAGTCACTGCAGTCAACCACTGTTGTTAGAATCCCTTTATCTTTGCTGTAGATCGTCGTCAAAATTTGTTATGGCTAATGACACCCTATATTCCATATTAAAATAATTTATTTTCTATGGAAATATAGTTGTTAAATTTACACCCTTGCCTGTTTACTATTTATTTTGTTGACATGACTTTATTTTGTGGTATATTTGAAGTTAATGCAAAATCCAAATTAGTATTTAGAATGTGGAATTTGGGAACAGCTGCTTTCAATTACAAATTTATATTGCGAGTAGGTTTGTAAATTATGTATTTCAATTTGCAGATGTGAAGCGGCGGAGGTCATCATTTATGCTTTTTTGCAGCAATTATTATAGTTAACTACAAAAGGAGCTTGTTTAAATATTTAAATAAATCCTTTTACCATGTGATTATTGTAATCGGATTTGCAGTATGTGCCATATGCCTGAAAGCATGTTCAATATGAATAAGTTTTGATCTGCTATAGAGTTGTAGAGTGCCAGATAGAAATGTGATTTAAGTCTCCTTCAGTTATATAATCAAAATATTTACAAATGTAATAATCGAGATTAGTCGCCGATTAGTGCAATCCCACCTCCCAAAATGTATTACTCAATATTACACCCAATAATAAAGTTGCATTTTATATATTCATTTATATGATTTGTTAAGTCATATAGAGCCACGGTAGTTCAGTCGGTAAAGGCCACGGCCTGGAAACTGCGAGGTTGCGGGTTCGGAACCCGAGCATACCTAAGAAAGGCGACTGGGGCACGTAATATATGTTTAATATATGTTTGTGGTCACAATGTCCTCCAAATTCTCAATTAAAACCTCTGGGGTGGCAGGCCAAGTATATTCTTGGTCCCATGCTTTAAAATTACGAGGACCCACTTGAACATAAGTCAAAGTTTCACCTTTGTGAAGCACGTTATAAAAAGAAAGACGCATCACTTTGCCTTATAGCGAGAAGACTCCGTCTCAATCGTGCTTGGTTTCCCAAAGTTGCATAAGTCAACAACGACAATTAACTCATTGGTTGATAATTAAGAACTTGAATTTTTTTTTCTTAATATCAATAGTTAGACGTGTATTTACCTAGAGTTAGTACAGACAAGAAGTGTTTTAAATTACATTACTTGGTACAATAATAAAAGATTTCATATTTAAATATATATTAGCGTGCTTTACCCATTAGGTTAGTTGCGGACATAATTGAAAATATAAAATGTATAAACTAAACTAAACTCCTTGGCGCAACAGCCTCTAGGGAGCAGCCTACGGGGCTAATTTCCCTTTAGCCAACACCAAGAGCCCTTGGAGGTGAAGCATATATTCAGAGTTGGTGGTCAACCTTACGCGGTGCCCCCAGTGATTAGATCCTAAGCGTGCTTGATACTTAGTTTGCCTACCTACTGAAGAAATGAAAGGTGAGTCAACCTTGACAGCCCTGGGGGAATCGAATCCTTGGACCTGTGTTGTGGGAGCGTGAAGCGCTACACTAAAATAAAACTTAAACACATACACTCAAAAGCCAAAACATTATCACCAGTCCTATATTTTGCAATGAACTCGACTGGAGGATGTGGACGGCACGTGATCAGGTGGAAGTGATATTTACCCTTATATGGCCTCTGTTTTTCAGCTGAAAATGGAATGTTCCAACAGGACAACGGCCCTTGTCACAAGGCTAAAAATTTGTTGGAGTGGTTCGAGGAACATGATACTGAATTCCAGTTAATGTCCTGGCCGCATAACTCACCTGATTTCAATCCGATAGAACACATTTGGGATGTCATGGGACGGCAGCTCAGAGTCCAAAGACCGCCAATTCACAATACCTCGGATTTGCGTAACTGTTGCTTAAACATTTGGTACAATCTGTCTCCGGCCATCTAATAAGGACGTGGCATTCATTCCAAGGTGGGTTGAAGCTGTGTTGTGTGCCAAAGATGGGCCATTACGTTATTGACAGGTGGTCACAATCTTTTGACTCTTGAGTACATATTTCCTCCTTAAATCTGCTATGATTATTATTAAATCTCTTCTTAGAAATAAATATAAAATAAATAAATAAAAAACACGGAAAAATGAAATTAAGATTATATGTTTGTTACTACATTCCTATTCGTTGCATTCACCTGCATTTCAGTTCATTTCTTCTGTATCTTTCCATTCGAGTTTCTCTACGAATGCTTCATATTGCACAGTTTTATTTCTAATTATTATAGGTTCAATGTTGAGTCTGACTCAATATCATCTCTCTTTTGTAAGACTTTTGTAGGCTCAACAAGGTTTATTAATATAGAAATTACTGATCACACTTCTTTAACTCAATTAAAATTTCTATGTATGTCATAAAATTATATAATCAAAGAATTAATAGTAATTTGGGGCGGAAAGTTTAAAAACTATCAATACGATATGATTTTTATCGGGATTGTTTTACGTACATATATTCATACGTAAATAAATATACATAAATATAAAATATATCTACTAATTTGTGCGGGCTAAAATGAAGTTTTCAATCGAACCGATGATATACCGTTTATTTCATAAATCCGTTGAATTAGGTTCCGTTGAATTATTAGACAATAGATATGATTAACGCTCTAAAATGCTATTCTTTACCAACAATTTTTAAAGCCCTTTAAAAGTGTCCACCAGAGATAATTTTTTGTACGCAAACTTCGATTGCTGTACATAGAAACCTGTTCATACATTGCAGTCCACCTAAAGATACTCACTCAATAACCCGTCATATAAAGAGATACGGGAGATATACCTACTTCCCCATTCTCTGTAGTTTCATACATAACACGAATATTTGCATAATTTTGAGAAACCAGCATAGCGTATAGGCTGAAACAAATCTATCTTTTGTGCCGTTGTTACAGCTGATCTTGCAAAGGAGCAAGCTCGCGTATTCTCATCATCTCTTTATCATGTGATTACTTCGGCCGCATTTCCCGGGTGAGCAATATATCTAAATACTCCATTTCAATTACATAAGCCATTATAAATAATATATACGCTATGGTAGACTTTATACGATCAATAGTCTTATTACAACAAATAAGAAATGAAACTGTCAAATATTGATAGGATTACAATGCACAGTTTATATTTGCTACACTTCCATACCTTATGACTTTTGATTATAAAAAATTAGAAACATTATTGCATTTTTCATATCATACATATACATGCATATATATGTCACGTTCCGAGTCATCAAGTTATGGAAGATACATATTGGTTCGTGTATAAAAACTTCTTTATTGTCTTTCTTTTGTCTATGGCTATGCCATTTAGATAACCTTTGTTCACATTTTGGGACGACAACCGTGGATGATGTTACCAGCCCGTGTCTCTTCTTAAAAGTGCATTTTTAGCGTTGCTTACCTAAACACATTTCTCTTGTCAACTTCCGCGTCAGCTTATTTACTCTGTATTGCTCCGCTCGAGGGTGTGTCTTTCTCCTATTATGTTATCGTTATAGAATTTGAACTATATATATATATATATATATATATATATATATATATATATATATATATATATATATATGTGTGTGTGTGTGTGTGTGTGTGTGTGTGTGTGTGTGTGTAATTAGACGGACTTCTCGGTGTGTGGTTGTAGTCAGGACCATAAAAATGAAACCGTTTCAGTCAAAAGAATATAGTAAGATAATGTTGAAGGACTGGTTCCCACTTCATCATAGGGACAGGACAAATTTAATGGTCAGCTAGCATGAAGTTCTATGTATAAGACACGTAACACCTGGATCAACATCTGTGGGAAAATATCTCTAGAAAAATCTGTCTCCGACAGCGTGTATCTCCTTTTTATTTGGAAATTTCCTAAATTGTTCGCTAGGGCCATATAGGTTTATAATTGGTCAGGCCCCTTCTCTGAGGGCGTAAACTGTAGCCCTAGTGGTCAATTTAGGTTAGGGCTAAAAAGGGCGATGCAAAATGACGCGGGAATTTTTAGCCCTTGATCTAAGTTTTGAAAAACCCTGAGAATTTTCCTTATATATATATATATATATATATATATATATATATAGAACACTTGTCATATGTTCTATAATAAGTAGTCTTATTGAAATTTATTGAAAGTAACGCATGAAAATACAAGTATTGCTTTGATTGCTATCTGCAATTTCCATAGGTAATCTCCATTCTGCACGTTGCTTTTTAATTTCATACTTTAGAATTAAGCCACATAAATGAGCTTTTCATCTTCTACACCTAAACATACATGCATACATACATACATAAATATATATATGTAACGTAGCGAATTTAATCCGCTGGTTACAATTGAAAATTTACCCCCTATTATTTTAAATTGCCCTGGCTTAAATGGGTCTAAGAAACTTGTAGTCGAGGCTCCATTGAACTAACTTTATTTAAAGACTAAGAAAATACAATTTGCTCCGATACGATCAAGGCAATTAATGATACAGGAAAACACTTTATAATGAAAAAATCGTCTCTACAGTGAGAGATGACGCAGAAATATTCCCAAGAGATATGTAACTGCTTAATCAGCGTTATTAACAATCCGACAAGAACTTCGATCACTGAAAATGTCAACCATCTTATTGAGATAGCTGAAATACGAGGCGAGTGGACAAAATATTAGCATATATTTCAGACTTGGCTGTGAGACACTGAAGTGAAAGAATTTAGTTAATGAATATTCTTTTTAATTCTAATGACTGTTTGGCTGGGATAATAGATAAGAATGAATGAGAATGGGAAGAGGATAAACTTAAAAATATAATTTAAATAATATTAATATGTAACAAACTCTCTCTCTCTTCTCACTCCCACTCTCTCTCTCTGTCTCATTCTCTCTCACTCCCTCTCTCTCTCTCTTCACACTTACTCTCACTCTTACTCACTCACTCACTCTCTCACTCACTCACTCTCACTCACTCTCATCTCACTCTCTCTTTTCTCGCTCTCTCGCTCACTCAATCACTCAAGCGCGAGCGTAAATATTATATACGTGAGTGTTTTATGTACATACTTAGATGTATATATCGAATACTTTGTAGCCTAGAATAATAATTTCAAAAGAATCGCTTAAGAGTTTAATTCTTTTTATCAAAATTGGTGAAATTATTAAATAAAACAGATGATAACCACTTTAAAAAATACAAATTTCTGCAAACATTTTCTTGAAACCCTTCAAAAGTAACTAAGTGAAACACTGCAGAAAATGTTCGCTTAATTTACATACAGTCCATCTACGGGTAGATAAGCAATGGTCCGTGATATAAAGCGATGCAGGATAAATTCATTCCTATTAAATTTTCCCATTTTGTGTAGTTTCACTAATTGTGTAGTTTTCAATAATTGCATTTTGCAAACCTGGCGTGGCGAATCTGCTAATACAAATCTATCTTTTGTGCAGCTGATGCCGTTGATCCCGCAAGAAGCAGGCTGACTTATTATCATCGTCTCTTTATCGAGTGAATACCGCATTTCTCGATTGAGTAATACATCTGAATACGTCATTTCAATTACTTACGCCATAATAAATAATATAAACTCAAGCATAGACTTTATACGATCAATAGTCTCTTTACAACAAATAAATAATAAAATATTGTTACGATTACAATGTACAGTTTATATCCGCCTTTACACTCCCTGGCATACTTTATGACATTTATTCTTAAAAATTAGCAATATTATTGCAATTTCCATATCATTTATATACACGCATATATATATATATATATATATATATATATATATATATATATATATATATATATATATATATATATATATATATATATATATATATATATATATATATATATATATATATATATATATATATATATATAATCCATTTTTATAAAACTCCTTGACAAGGAGAGAGTTAAACATCTATCGTTAATAAAGATGCAGTCTGTCCGACATTGAAGAGAACGGCACCAGTCTAATTGAAACTTTATTACAGAGCAGCTACAACGCACACATTTTCTGCATCACGACTGACAAAGAAAAGCCCACAGAGCTCACTCTCATCTAGCAGAGGTGCATCCAAGAGCCAAGACAGAAACAATTTTCCCTAGGTAAAAAATAACCTTAAAAAGAGAATTAAATGTAATATCACCAAAACTCGAAACCATTTGCCGGCGACAGCTGGAAAACGTGTTGAATTGACAGAAAGTTTACATTTTTAGGATAGACAGCTTTATGAAGAATTTAAGTGGAAAACACTGCTTTGATTAAAATATTTAGAGGCTAGGAAAAAGATTTAAATGAATTAGAATGGGAGAGAGGTTTTTTTTAAAGAAATATTAGAGTTAAATAATTTTGATATATTATATATATATATATATATATATATACATACATATCTGTGATATATGAAAATTATTACAATATTATACCTCTAAATTTCTTCATTTCCCTTTTCATTCTTCCATATCTATTTTCCCAGATGAGTAATATCTTATTTAAAAAATTGTTTCCTTCTAAAATTCTTTCAAACCCGTCTCCCAAAACTCACTCAGGGATGAATGATAATTTTCAGTCCACTGGCCCCGTTTTCCATCAGTCTCAATAAAATGGTTCTCTAGTACACTGACCAAACTGCTACAATATTGTTGACTAAACTGTTGGTTTCTTGGGATTGAATTTATCTCATTGTATTTGTTTACATTTGTTTATATCTCATCTTCATTGATTCTCTGTTCAAAATACAAGTACATTCAGCTATATAGGCATGTGCGGTAGCCAATCCTCGTGTTATTAGTTCGTCATGTAATCATATGATATCTATATATAGTAGAGTGACCAAAAGATAATACCTAGAAATTTCGAAAATTAATTGAGTTTAGCACCTTCCCTCTAGAAATTCTGGATGCGAAATATACGAACACTCTGTTATAGAGCGTGTGGGTCAGTCAATCATTCTGTTAATAGTCATTCATATGATGAATTGAAATGAAGAGAAACTAACTACATCAAAGAGTTATGTAAATACTGCTGAGGCAAGGTGGAATTTAACCTGGTGTACGAAATGTCGCTAAATGACCAGAAACTGAAGTAAAGGAAAAAGAAGTTGAAAAGAAGTCATCAAAGTTGTCATTTAAGGACATAATCATCAGAATCCTTAAAAACTACATTTATAATTATATTAATTAGTTTTATGTTTTAATATATATATATATATATATATATATATATATATATAATATATATATATATATATATATATATATATATGTATATACATATATAATATATATATATATATATATATATGTATATATATGTATATATATATATATATATATATATATATATATATATATATGTATATATATGTATATATATATATATATATATATATATATATATATATATATATATATATATATATATATATTTATATATATATATACATATATATATATATATATATATATATATATATATATATATATACATATATATATACATATATATATATATATATATATATATATATATATATATATATATATATATATATATATATATATATATATATATATATATACATATATATATATATATATATATATATATATATATATATATATATATATATATATATATATATATATATATATATATATATATATATATATATATATATATATATATATATATATATATATATATATATATATATATATATATATATATATAATGTTTAACTCCTATATTAAAAACAGCTAAGTCCGCGATTTCTCTGTCTTTATAGTAGTCTCTTTAAACCCTTTGTAATAGATAAAATCTCCTTTCTGTTGTCGACACGGAATTTGCGACCATAATTTCGCTGAAATAAGATTTCTAAATTTCTTACAACAACATTCTAAAGTCCACACTTAGAATTACTTTCTCAAGCTGGTGGGACCCCTAGGGTTATAAGAGGCTTCATGCCTAATTTGTGCGAGAGCTGACTGTTGGAAATGTCCAAATAAAGGTGCTGCTAATTTTCGTTTGAAAATCATGTGTTTTTCTCGACCACGAAAACAACACTTGGGTCCCGACTATTGAAGTCCTACTGAGGCATACTGAGTTCATCGCTGCGTTTCATGTATAAATGTTTCTATATATAGACATATGTTATATACACTCAAGAGCCAAAACACTATCACCACCCCTATATTTGCAATGAAATCGCCTGGATGAGGTGGAAAGCACTTGTCAGGTGGAAGTGGTATTTAACTGCCGCTAGAGAATCTGAAGAACCATTCTTTCACTTACTTCTCTGTGCGGTGGAAAAGGCTACGGATTTAAGCAATTTTTATATCGGGCAGATTGTACTGGCTCGAAGGCTCTGAAAAATATTTCGAAACTTCATGACTCGAGGGCTGTTCGCGATCTACACTTGTTAGTACCTAGGCAAAATGGGTGAATGACGGCGAAACCAGCAGTAGACGACATGGTGTTGGACGTCTACATGCTATCCAAGAAAAAGGACATCGGAGACTGTCTTGAATGCTGAAGCAAAACCGGATCCAGACAAGCTCCTCTGACAACCCAATACAATGCAGGGCCAAGTAGAATAGTATGGGAGCACGTTGTTCAGCGGACAATGTTGAATATGGGGATACGCAGCAAACGTCCCACTCGTGTGCCTTTGCTGACCAAGCGTCATCGCCAACTGCGCCTACGCTGGGCCCGGGAACACCCTGGTACATGGATCCGTGGGAGAGAGTTTTCTGGTCAGATGAATCACGATTTGTCATTCATCCCGCCGATGGCCGTGTCTGGATACTCCGTCTTCCAGGCGAACAGTTGCTCCCTGAATGTACAGTAGGTCGTACACAGGCCGATGGTGGCGGTATTATTCTTTGGAGGAAGTTCTCTTGGGCGTTTCTGGGATCCGTGGTTGTGCTAGAGCAGACCATGAAGGCTACATGGTATCTGAACATCATTGCGGACCAGTTTCACCCTTACATGTCCTCAGTTTTTCCAACTGGAAATGAAATGTTCCAACAGGACAACACCCCGGTCTCAAGGCAAAAATTGTGTTGGAGTGGTTCCAGGAATCTGATTCTGAATATATATATATATATATATATATATATGTTAGGATTTAAAAGGTAGATTAATTTTAAGATATTTTAATTAGGGATTCTTTTATTGAGAGTGACGCGGCATGAGGAGTTAGTAACATAAATACGGCTCACGTTCAGTGATCTGGGCAGAGAGCAGTATGCACATTTCACGGTCAGACCTGTAGCTCCCTGAAGCAGCGAAGCCTGCCTTTGTTAGAAGTTTGGCGCCAATGTGAGACGCCATTACTCATAACTTAAAGTAGTGTGTGATGAGACTTAAATAAAGATATGAAGTTGTACTCAAGACTTAAGTGACGTTTACTGGACTCTGTCATATATATATATATATATATATATATATATATATATATATATATATATATATATATATATACATATACATATATACATATATATATATACATATATACATATATATATATATATATATATATATATATATATATATATATATATTATATATTTATATATATATATATATATTTATATATATATATATATATATATATATATATATATATATATATATTTATAATATATATATATATATATATAATATATATATATATATATATATATATTATATATATATATATACATATATGTATATATGTATATATTTGTGTGCATACTTATATATCTTTATACATAGACATATCAATATATATGTATGCATAAAGTGTTAAAAAGTTTTGAAGTATAATTTTATCTGTGAGACATGACTTTATTAAATTTACATAAAATGTTGTACGTGCATTTCAGTATATTTAAATATACTTAAACACTGAATCGTCATATAATGGAATAAAGGAGCTTTTCAATTCCTTCATGACCTTTTGTATAGTTTCACACCAAACGCGAATAATTGCAGTTTGCGAGCCCAACGTGACAAATAAGCTGATACAAATCTATCTATCCTACAGCTGTTGCCGTTGATCCCAAGAGGAGCAGGCTGACATATTATCTTTATAATTTAATTATCTTTTTATGTTAATGATGTATGCTCTTTATCGTATGATTACTTCAGCAGCATTTCTTGTGTGAGTAATACATCTAAAGACACAATGTCATTTAAAACGTGATAAAATAAATAATATATGCTCTCTGGTAGTCTTATTTTGTATGCGGAGTAGTCTGATTACAATAAATAAGAAATATAACTGGTACACATTACTGCTATTGCAATAAATGATTTACATACGCCGTTTTAATATACCGTGGATTTTACTTTTGTTTTTTAGAGATTAGAAATAGTCTTACAATTTTATTCTTAGTCACGTAAGGGAACAAATATATTTATTTAAATGCATATATAAACTGTCTACCAATAAGTATTTGGACACCTATGCAATGACGATATCTGCGGTCCTGAGGTACATCACCAGCCTTCGCCGGTATACATCGTGTTCGAAACAGCATCGGTATTAGTCGCATATGCAAGATGCCGTGCAGTTTGGAGCTCTCTGATTTCGAGAAAGGTATATTTATCGGTTATCACAAATGTGGTCGATCCTTAAGGGACATATATAGCGATCTGAAGTACCCAAAATCGACAGTGGCCTATGGGATTAAGAAGTGGAAGGTGAGCTGTGATTATCGGAATGTTCCCCGAGTCAACAGACCAACGAAACTGAGAGATAGAGACCAACGAGTGTTGTCCAGAAAAATTCAGAAAAACCGCACCCAACCGATGACCCTCATCCGCGAAGAATTTCAAAAGTCATCCGGGAGTATTGTTTCAATGAATACCATCCATAAGGAAGCACATCTGCTTGGTTTTCATTGTCATGCTGCTGCCCATAAGCCTTTAATCACAAAGTCAAATCACGCTGTTTGGTTAATGTGGTGCAAAGCACATCGAAATTGGACTGTAGATCAGTGGAAACGGGTTCTTTGGAGCGACGAATCAAGGTTCACTCTTTACCGTTCGGGTAGCAGAGTCTGAATCTGGCTTCTCCCTGGAGAACATCTCCTGCCACAATGCATTGTACGAACAGTCAAGTTCGGCGGAGGTGGAATTATAGTCTGGTGGTGTTTCTCCTAGTATGGACTGGGACCCTTGGTCCCCATTCATGGTAAGCTCAACGGCGATGCATACTGCACTGTTTTGGATGACAATGTGCTTCCTACATTGTTTCAGTTTTAGGGTTGGATCCCTGTTACTTTCAGGACGACAATGCCAGTTGTCATGTTTCGAGGTTAAGAAAGGATTGGTATGGTACCAATGGATTTAATCGAATGAAATTGCCTGACCAGAGCCCAGACCTGAACCCGATCGAGAACTTCTGGGACAAGTTGTATCGTGGAATTAAGGGGTACACTACCGGTTCAAATTCGGTGAAGGAACTTCTATGTACACTCCAAGCGGAGTAGAAGACAATACCACTAGCTTTAATACAAAGAGTTGTGGAAAGTATGCCCCGGAGTGTTACCGCTGTAATTGCTTCTCGTTAAGGCTCTACCAGCTATTGATTTAGAATAAAGTTAGTTTTTCTTTTCTATCACAGGTGTCCAAATACTTATTGGTAGACAATGTAATATGCACCGAAGATCCTTTACATGGCTTGATTTATGAAAACGGGGTCACCCAGGAATAAAACCACTGAGTTTGGGCGGGTGATATTGTAGTAAATAAAACGGTTATATATTACCTTTCCACACATAGCAAGATTAGAGACATAATTTAAAATCAGCTTATTTATTTGTCAGCGATAAAGGCTAAATCCATATTGCTCGTCGACTGGAAACAATATCAGAAACTGCGCTTTTAGTTGACTATTCACATGCAGTTGTTGTGAGAACACACCGAAAGTGGTGTATGGATGGTGAACTGAAAAGTTGCAGACTAGCGGTGTATCTTCCATGGTGCATGGATTCTAGAGGAGTAAAGAGATTGTTACGCATTGTTCTTCGTGATCGAAGAGAGATAATAGCTGAAATCATCCCCAGCAACAACAGTGGAGGCCCAGACATTTTTTCTCAACAGAGTGTGCAAAGTACATTGCTACGTATTTGTCTACGTAGCCGGAGGCCGAAGCATGTTTATGCGCTGATGACACGTCATCGCCAGATGCGTCTGCAATGGTCTAGGAAACATCGGAATTCAACAGAAGATAATAGGAGAAATTTTCATGGTCCAAAGAATCATGATTATTGACTCACTACATCGACGGGTGTCTGTGAATATGCCGTTTTTCAAAAGAAACTCTGTTTCCGGATGCACCGTTGGATAAAGAAAAACGAGTGGTAGAAGTATTATGGTGTGGGCAACGTTTTCATGGAGCACATTGCGACCCATTATCAATCCGGAACAATCCCTGGCGTTGGTGTCCTACGTGAACATCGTTCCTGGCCAGGGTTACTCATTCATGACAATAGTATCTTCGTCGGGGATGATGTTTACCAACAGGATAATGCCCCATGTCATAAGAGTCGAATCGTCAGGGAGTGGTTCGAAGAAAAGTCCAGTGAGTCAAAGCTAGGCATTCAAATTTACCTGATATTAATCCAATAGCGCATTTGCGGTCCCATCTGGAAAATCAAATTCATACTGTCACACAACATCCTTGCAAATCTGCGGTAATTGCAGAACCGTTGGACAGCACTTAGTACTAGTTACCTCAGATTATCTATCAGCACTTTGTAGAGTCAATGCCACTCTGGATGCTGGCGGATTTGAAGGCTAAAGCTGGTAGTATATGTTATAAATAGTGTGATCATAATATAATGACTGTTCAGTTTACACACACACACACACACACACACACACACACATATATATATATATATATATAATATATATATATATATATATATATATATATATATATATATATATATATATATATATAGATATATATATATATATATATATATATATATATATATATATATACATGTGAATGATTGCATATATAGGTTAATACGTAAATTAATATGTCTACATCTTTGACTAGTCTATAATCACTTAAAAAGTATTATTTCTTAAACCGTGAAATTAAAAAATAATACAGATGATTAAGACTAACATTTTATAATTCTGTACAAGCATTTTACTTGAACCCTTTAAAAGAGTATAATAGTAATTTTGCCTTTAAGACGTCACTGCACACACAATTCGTTTAATTAACAAAGAAGCACGTAGATGCACAGCCGTCTATCTAAATTTAGTTAAACAATGGCCCATCATATAAAGGGATGCGGGAGAAGCGCTTTCCCAATCCATCTTTGAATTTTGCGTAGCTTCGCGATGAACGCAAATGATGGCAATCTTCTGATACATACCCATCTTTTGTGCAGCTGTTACCGTTCATCCCTTGAGAAGCAAACTGCACTAATATCATCGTCTCTTTATCATGTGATTACTTCGGCCGCATTTCTCGGGTGAGTAATGTGTCTGAATACGCCGTTTCAATTAAAATTCCCTATAGTAAAAGATAACGAAGATTAACATTTTGTACAATCAATAATGTGATTACAATATAAAGAAAAATTAACTGTAAAATACTAATGCGATTACTATGCACCGTGTACATACGGAGTTTTAATATATGCGTGTTTTTAACTTTAGATTTTTACATTAAGTGATTACGAACGTTATTCCATTTTTTTTATCTCATACAAGTGCGAATATATATATGCGTATATGTGTATATATTTATATAAATGTATATATATATATACATATATATACATATATATACATATATCTACATATATATACATATATATATATACATATATATATATATATATATATATATATACATATATATATATATATATATATATACATATATATATATATATATATATATATACATACATACACACACACACACACACATATATATATATATATATATATATATATATATATATATATATATATATATATATATATATATATATATATATATATATATATATATATATATATATATATATATATATACATATATGTAAAAAGTCAACATTTCACGTGCACATATAAGTAAATAAAAAATTTCCACTACACTGTAAAACCTATAAAGTCGCCGACAAATTTTATTATTTAACCAGTATTTAACCAGTGAAGGATTAATATACGTGAGTAGTACTATTGAAAACTATAGAAAATAAAAATTTTATTACAAACATTTTTTCAACCTTTTAAAATTGTTCAACTGTGATAAGTTCTTCTCTTTACGTGTTTATCGGGCAAGAAGTTCATTTAATTTACAATAGAATCATGTACATGCATTGCAGAACATCTAAGGATAATCAAACAATGGCCCTTCATATAAAGGGATGCGGCATAAATGCTTTCTAGTTCTACCTTCACATTTTGAGCAGTTTTATGCCGAGCGCGAATAATTGACTTTTGTGAACGTGACGTGGCGAAAATTCTGATACAAATCTATCTTTTGTGCAGCTGTTACTGTTGATCCCGCGAGAAGCAGGCTGACGTATTATCAGTGTCTCTTTATCGAGTGATTACTCCGGCCAGAATTCTAGAGTGCGTAATATGTCTGCATACGTCATTTCAATTAAAATATACCATAATCTATTATTCATGTGCTTTCCAGACTGCCCGTTTTGCACTATGAATAGTATCGTTACAATAAATAAAGTATGAAACTGACAAATACTGATGCGATTACAATGTACAGTCTATGTACAGCGTTTCCGTACAGCGATTTATTTTAATTTACTGAGATTACGACATTTATTCTGTACACTATTTTCAAATCGATGTATTTGATCACCATATAACATAACCAGCAATTATTTATGTTTTATATACATATTTAGACCATAATCATTACAATTCTCGTTAGTTATGCGCTATTACTTAATCAAAATATTGAATTACTAACTGAGGCCTAAATAGCCATCATGAACGTGTTAAATCTTTTTACCTCTTGTAAAGGCACAGGGGGGGCAGACAGGGGCTTTCCTCATGCGGTATGTCGGTCCGGGCGTTTGGGCGCACGGAATGTCGGTGCTGGTGAGCAGGGCTTAGGATTTCGATGTCCAGCTACTCTTGAATCCCGACTTCCTTTTTTCATAACTCTCTTTAAAAACTCCTCACCTCAGTTTTCATGCCCCTTTTTCTTATTTTCCAATCGCTTGTTCAGGGAAAATTTTCCACATCTGCACCCCCATCGGGAGTGCAGGTGGGCTCATTAAAATAGCCCCTTTGGGAAAGCTGACATTATTTTTAGCCCCTGCCCCCATAGTCACGGTTACATCTCTGTGCGAGCTTGACCGTTACGCTTGTACCATTCCGTGATCTACAACTTCTCTGCAGGTGTCCCTCGAACTCGAAGCCAACAATTGCATCTAAATTCTTCTTGGAAATTTCTCCCACATCTTTGCATGCACGTGATGACCATCCTCGGAAAGTATTTCGGTACAATTAGAAATAGATTATTTTTCAAAACTCAAATTATTTAAAATACAAAATTACTATATTCAATAATTAAACAAAGTTACTATATTCAATATTTTCAGAAATAAGGGAAATGTTGATGGATTACTGTAACTGTTGTTCGAGTTAAAGCAAAATAAACAAAAAATTTTCAAGATAAATATAATAGACTAATACGACAATATTATTATGTATATCAACTGTCATAAATGCCATGTCCGTTACATTGAATAGAATTTCACGAATCCTCTGCAGAATCCGAGAAATAGCAACAAATGGCACTAAACTGTATCGTTGTTTGTTAAGAAAATGGTAAATTATATATTACTAGCTTATAGCCCATCATATGACGGGATCAGTAAAATTTTCCAGAATTGTAAAGTACCTTATATACAGTGTTTAAAACCAGCAAATTTGTTTTTACTTTATTGACAAATACTGATGCGATTACAATGTAGAGTATAAATATAACGGTCCATACAGACCCAGCTACAAAATATCTTAATTAAAGGAAATTCCATGATTTAAAAGTCTTCTGATCCATTTATCTGCAATATAGATGCAAATTATCTGCCCACTCTCCATATTTTCCAGCGATATCCGGCTCTCTTTTCAATGACCTAAGCTCTTTTGTTTTCTTGTTAATAACGCTAACTAGCCGAATGCTGGCCGATTGTTTAGGGCGCTGATCGTCGGTACCAGAGTTCGTGGGTACGAATCCCTTTATGGTATGGATGTTCGTAGATGTTCGGAATCAGCTTTAAGCTGTAGGTCCCGGTATCATTAGCCTTCGTGGGCAAAACAGTAGACCGTCAAACCAAAGTCAAACCAAAAAAAATAACGACAACAAAGCTACTTTCTCTTGTAAATATTTCGTCTCTGTCTCGCTCTGGGTTACATTGCAGCAAGTGTTTCGATGTACATTCTCTTGTCTGTCGTTGACTATTAAAAGTCTTTTTAGCTTCTCCTCAATAAAGATTAAAATTGTTCTCAGAACTGTATATTTTATTTCAATGGCGCCACGACTGCTTTATTCATTATAAGCTAATAGCTTATGATTATCCTTGCCCTTTAGTCTGGTCTAGTAAAAAAATAGATGCTATAATTCGATGTAACCGACCGTTTAAATCTCCGTGGTTATATATATACACACACACAATTGTGTGTGTGTAATAAGTAATTTCTCCCATAACAAAGGGTAGAACTTTGTTTAGTATGCAATGCAGTCAGGAGGCCATGGAAAAAGTAGTGGAAACGAATAGACAAAGATAATTTTGGGATGAACAGAAACGAGTTTTATTTAGCATCTCCTCACACTGAAGTCTGTCCGAAAATACGCACATTTCGATTTCATAGTTATATGGAGCCAACCAAACAGAAGTCTTACAGCCAGTCACGAGGTGACGTAGTTTAAGCGTCACTAGTTATATAAAGTATTTATGCATTAGGAAGTTTGGAGTTACAAAGTAGACATATTGGTTGGAAAAACAAAGATATTCAAAC
Organism: Pardosa pseudoannulata; assembly: GCA_032207245.1. NCBI lineage: Eukaryota > Metazoa > Arthropoda > Arachnida > Araneae > Lycosidae > Pardosa > Pardosa pseudoannulata. Next base: position 180,324,585 of record CM063505.1, on the reverse strand, counting down.
AAGTTAGCAGAAAATGATAGATTTGCCAGAGGTTAGCAAAATTCCGTTAGTTAATCTGGTAGGTTAAAAACATCATTACATGTATATGCGATGATACTTCTTAGAAGAATCTGGTCCCAGAAATCTTCATCGTTAACAAATAGTCTCTAAATTTTCCCGTTATACTATACATGACTTTTTGGTACGAGACAAATATACTTAGAGAAGAAAATGGCTTGTTCGCTAACTTGCTTGTTATCAATTGAAACGGTAGCGGAGCAAAACTATTTATTACAACGTAAAGCTTTCAAAATAATTTCAGCGGGTATTCCAAAAGGGATGGAGACGATTCTGAATCTATTTGCATAATTGGTATTTAAAACGGTCACTTCGCTTTCGAATGCAGTGCCCACTCAGTTCCGTTATTGGGGATAATGTTATTAACAAGCCTCGCTTTTCGAAATCGGTACAAAGAGATCGGAATGATTCAAATATTCCATTAGATTTTCGTACACATCTCCTATTAAGCACGTCTTCTTTTGGCATACGTTCTTTAAACATTACCAATGTAATTGCATTTTTAGTCTCTCACACATGTGCGTGTATATATATATATATATATATATATATATATATATATATATATATATATATATATATATTATATATATATATATATATATATATATATATATATATATATATATATATATATATATATATATATATATATATATATATATATATATATATATATATATATATATATATATATATATATATGTATATATATATATATATATATATATATATATATATGTATATATATATATATATATATGTATATATATATGTATATATATATATATATATATATTATATATATATATATATATATATATATATATATAATATATATATATATATATATATATATATGTATGTAGGTAGGTATGTATGCATGTATATACACATATATATGCATATATATATATATATATATATATATATATATATATATATATATATATATATATATATATATATATATATATACACATATATATACATACATATATATATATATATATATATATATATATATATATACACACATATGTATATATATATATACATACATATATATATATATACATACATACATATATGCACACACACATATTTATATATATATATATATACATATATATTATATACACACACATACATATATATATACATACATATATATATATATATATATATACATATATATTATATACACACACATAAATGAAACTGACTGTTGTCTAAGAAACGTGTAGTATATTTTAAACGGCATCGCGATCACCTCTGTGTCGTAAAAGTTCGCTGTCCTCAATTCCGAACAAACATTTCCGTCCAAACATGCCAGCGGCTCGATCTCCAAACGAAATTTAATTCCATTCTAACGTCATTCAGATGGCTCGGTATTCATACATTTCATTCTTCAGAGAAGTGCTTGAAGGGGGAGTAGTCCTCCCCCACCCTTTTGCTCCTTCTCGTAACTGACATTCTGCGATCATTTATTTCCGGCTGAAGAAAGAGCGGGAAAAAAAGTCCATTTGTCATGACTTCCCTCACATTCCAGAAAATATAATGTATAAAATAACTCTGATCACTTTTTGAATATTCGAAGAAGTTTTTTTTATGATTTTTTTTCAATAAACAAACAACGTTGTTATGATAAATGATTTATCAATGTTTGGATCCAATCAAAGTTTTTGAAGAACAGAAATGTGGTGTTAGCTATTTACTTCGTGTAAAATAAGAGTAAAAATCTATCCTACCGAGCGCGGGTGATTAGATTTTAGGTTCTTTTGGCATGAGACCAAAAAAGTTTCCTTAGCAAGGAGGGTCAACGAGCCTTACCTCTTTTTTCTTGGAGATGACGAAATGTCTACACACCCCTTTCAAAGTTATGTTTGAAAGAACGGATGCAAGACTAGTAGTTGTATACTTTTTCATAGATGTCACATTGACTTGGATTCATTTTTTATCTATGAATGTATCTATATGTATATAAGTATGTGTGTTTAATACATTTGATTTTATCTGAAATTCAGCGTAGCCGAACGACGATCAAAGCGGTACGCAATACATTTCGGTAACGGTATTCGAGAGATCCACTGGCATATATTTTCATAGCGGTTCGGAACTGGCTTTAAGCAGTAGGTGCTACTTTCATTAAACCTCGTGGAGCAAAAGGGCAGACCAGAATGTTCCAACCTAAATGCAACTAAATCCCTTTCTCTAAGTTTAACTCCATATCGTAATGAAGGAAAATGACTCAAAGCAAGAGCAAAAGTACTTTTTCAATTGAATAATACTTTTAACATCCCTTTTAAACACTTTGTACCGTGTGGCTGTCATATCTGAATGAATCACCCAAAATTCGAGTACCACTAACCCGTTTGAGTAAACATCTCATGCAAAGATCTCAAAAAATCTGAAGTAAATGCATTCACTTGGAAATGTCGTCTATAGCAATATTGTTAAATTGTGGGGGAAATTTAAGAGAATTTCAATATTTTGGTACGTATTTACATACAGAAACTGGGTATTATATTTGTTTTTCAACTACTTTTTACTTGTTTCAAAATTGTGTCAGTTATAAAAATGAAATTTGTAAATACAATAATAGAATAGAGTTGTAAAATATTTAAAAAATGATAGACTGGATAGATTTTAAACTTTTTTAAAATTTGAACGTTTTAAAACTCTTTCTCAAAATTTTTGCGGTGCTTCTCAAAATACATATATAAAATAATAGAAGGAAGGTCAAAGTATTTAAAACAATGTATAGATACATGTCAACCGACTAAATTTAATCCTCCGGTAACTTAGAAATATAGCCCCTATTGTTTATACTTTCCCAGGCTACTGTGCAAGGATAAACCCGAGCAGCTATCAGTAATCTAATAAACAGTTGCATCATATTGAAGAAAACAGCGAATCCGTAAAAGAATATAAACTTTATTTTGAAGTTACAAAGTGACATGTTTTCCAGTATAAGACAGAGAATAGAAAGAACCCGAATCATTTTCTTTTTAAAGAATTGGGCCCTACAACGAGACATGGTAACGAATTTCTTCCCACATAAACTATCG
>CM063505.1:180303957-180311457 GCA_032207245.1 Pardosa pseudoannulata | reverse complement strand
TATATATATATATATATATATATATATATATATATATATATATATATATATATATATATATATATATATATATATATATATATATATTAGTTGACCACCTCTTTACGTTGAGCACCTCTCTATGTTGACCGAAATTTATTAGTTTGAATGGTCACAATGCATTTTCAATGGCGATTTACCTCTCTATGTTGACCACCTCCGTAAGTTGTATGTTGAACAATTTTTAGTAGGTTTTACTCTCTGTAACTTGACCACTGATGTTTTCTTGAATTAGATATTTCCTCTGGCTGTTCTCCACCTGGTTTCCAGGAATTTCTTTATCAGTCAATCGGATTATCTGAGCAAAACTCGTGATCCCCCCCCTTTTAGGTGCTTCAAGCATTGTTCAGTTCCAGTATGGTACTATGGGAGGGAAATACCAGAGTGTACCTAACCTTTTGTTAAAGAGAAATGATACTCTAGCACTTTGCATGCTTTCATTTCTTGGATTGGCTGTAATTGCTGAAATCTGTCTAAAAAGGTCAGGAGAGTGGGGTATGTGTGTAGCGGTGTAGCATTGAACGAATTACGCAGAATTGGAAAACAACGTGTATCGCTCACATGTGAAACACGTTCTGTTATTTTTTTCTGAACATCGCGTCGTGGCAGTACCAGTCGTTTATTTGCGAATTTTTATTAAAAATGGCGCAAAGAAAAGCTCTAGAGAACTTAAATTAAAGGAGAAAGTTGATCTTCTTAATTTTCTTTAAAGCAGCAGGCAAAGAAAGTCAGCAGAAAAATTTGGTGTGAATGAGACAACTGTGAGCAACATTTTAAAACGCAAGGAAGAATATCTGGAAAGATATTCTTCCGAAAACGGGGAACTTCAAAGAAAAAGGAGAAAAACGTGTCTCGAAGCTGTGAATGAAGCCACATTTCGTTGGTTTACAGAGATGAGATCAATTAATGCAAGAGTATCGGGGGCCTTTGCAAAAGATTTGCAAAATAATTCGAAATTGAGGACTTCCAAGCGTCAGCAGGTTGGCTTGAAAAATTCAAACTACGATACGAGATTTCTCAAAAGGTTTTGTGTGGAGAATCGAATGAGGTTTCAGCTGAAGTGGTGGAGAAGTTTATTGAAAAATTTCCAGAGTTCGCTAAAGGTTTTAAAGATCAAGACATCTTTAATGCTGATGAATGCGGTCTCTTCTTTAAAGCAATACGTAATAGAAGTCTAGTAATGAAGGGTGACTCATGCAAAAGAGGAAAACTTTCAAAAATGCGTTTTACTGTTCTTCTATGTGTTAGTATGACAGGAGAAAAATTGAAGCCTATGGTGATCGGCAAAACCGCAAAGCCCCGTGCATTTAAAAATGTAAAACCTGATGACCTTCCTGTTTTTTGGAGAGCGAATAAATCCGCTTGTATGACCAGTACTTTATTCGAAGAGTGGGTTAGAGGAATTGACTCAGAAATGAGGAAAAAGAAGCGGTCTATTCTACTTACGTGGATAACTGCCCCAGCCACCCAAATGTGAATAATCTCACAAATGTGAAGCTAAAATTTTTGCCTCCAAACACAACTTCGAAAACCCAACCTTTAGATCAAGGCATTATTCAGTCCTTCAAAGTGCACTACAGAGCTCAACTTCTGGAATGGGTGAACATGAAAGCACAAACCTGTGGTCCTTCTGAGTTGGCATCATCAACAGCTGCATCAGTAAATGCTTTGAATGCTATTCATTGGATTAATTCCGCTTGGAATAAAGTTACTCAAGCCACGATTAAGAACTGCTACAAGAAAGCTGGATTTGTTACAGCTACAACATCGGTGCAAGAGGATGAGCTTCCTCTATCTCCCTTGCCAGTTTTTGATGGAGTTAATTTTAAAGATTATGTTACCATGGACGATGAGTTAGTAACATGTGTTGAACCAGACCCAGAGGCAATCTTCAGTGAGATACTCTCTGGGACTAAGCACTGCGAGGACTGTAAGGTACGAGAAACGGACGGCGAAGAAGATGATGATCCAAGTGACGATGAAACTGAAAACTACCCAACTCTGTAGGAAGACGATGTAAAGCGCATGATGGAGCAACTTAAAGATTTCGCTGCAGAAAAATGCCCAAGCATGCTTAATGGACTTGTAAACTGTGAAATTGCTTTTTGCAGTTACCAAATGAACAAAAAGAGGAATCAAACAAAAATTGAATCATTCTTTCAAAATTTGTAAAAATTTGTACTTTTAGTAAAAATAAAAATGAGTAAATGCTAAATTTTTTCTAAATTTTTCTTAAAAAATTCTAAAAAAGCTTACTAACATTTTTCTAATATTGTAGTATAGTAAATATTTTTAAAAAATTCCCTATGTTGACCACCTCCGTATGTTGACCACTTAGTTACAGTCCTTTGGGTGGTCAACTTATGGAGGTTCTACTGTATATATATACATATATATATATACATATATACATATATATATACATATATATATATACATATATACATATATATATAAATACACACACACACACACACACACACATATATATATATATATACATATATAGTGTATGTATAACATTGTTTTCTTAAAAATTAGCCAATGTAATTATGACTATGTTCGAATCACCAGAAAATTATTTTATCTTTTTCTGGCAACCTTGGATAATATCACCGTTCTTTCTATCGACTTGGAGATCTTGAAAACGCCAAACGTTCTCTGATATAATTGCTTTATACAATCCGTAACACCTAACAAGCATTACATCGTAATTGGGTATTGATAATTCAAACTGGGTGTTATATATAAATGTATATTAAGGTATACGTGTTTTTGGGCCTGACGTTCGTGAGAGAAGAAATCTCAAGAAACTCTCTTCTAATACAGAGTAAAAGCTCTTTTGTTATCTGATTTGAACGATGTTTTAAGCCATCGAATTCAATATGGATACTATTCCTTTGGTGGTCAGATAAATTACCCATTACGTATATATATATATATATATATATATATATATATATATATATATATATATATATATATATATATATATATATATATTAATAATGATAGATAATTAACTGCCCCCAAACTTACACTTGAAAACTTCTTTTGAAATTCCCTCTATTATTTTCCTCAGCCCGGGCATGTTGGTCTGCCAAGAGTCCCGCTAAACGTCTGTCCTAAAGAGACATATCAGTCGTCGTGGCCAAACCTAATCTTTATTTCATCTTCTCAAAAACGCACAAATTCCATAGGTATCTGAACAGGACTGTATCAGAACGCTCTCTCTAATTACATGTGGCAGCGGCAACCTTTATCGAGAGACGACCAAAACCCGTGTGTGGTTTAGTTTCGTGGGAAATTCCTGATGCAACAGTTAATTGCTTATAGAGAGTAACTTTTGATTAGAGACATCTGGCAAAATGTGACGTTCCAGATGACTATTATACCTGATCCTTACAGATTTTTCGTGGTACAGTTAATATTTTCTAATTAAAACGCCAGCTGTGTCATTTTTTGCTTTGAGAATCAGAGAAGGAATTTCGGGCTTATGTTCTAGGAATGAAAACATCCTGGTTTAAATGGGATGGCTGGGAAATATGGTTAATATAAAGAGTAGAAATTAAAATTTAGAATAATGAATTTGAAAAGGGATAATTTTGAATCTGGCTTTAGGGCTTATGTATTGATATTATTACATATATATATAGGGTGTGTGTATTTCTAAATATATGTTTCTTTCTCATTGTTTACTTTTTGCATAAAGGATCTAAGTGTTATTGATACTGTAAATGATACCTATCTTTAAAGAAATATTCTTTACTAAAAGTAATGAAACAGTATATTACAGATATATTTTTAATTTAAAAAGAAGTATTGTTCCCCTAAAATGTAAAGTGAGGGTTGATACAAAAGTGATTAATCAACGTAGTTAGTGTCTCCAAACCGACATATCGTTTTTCTTAGTTTTAAGAATCTATTTTTACGCTTTCACATTCTGTATACAAATTGTGTCTTTTACGGAAACACGTCCTTTTTACGGAAAAGTTAGTGTTGATGCCGAACTTAGTTACACGTAAATTGGCATTTTTCTCAGTCGAGTTTTCTAGCTACGTGCGTGTGTGTGAGATAGATAGATAGAGTGAGTGGGAGGGAGGGAAAGAGAATGAGAGTGAGGGAGAATAGAACAGAGAGAGAGAGATAATGAGAAAGATATAGACGGATAGAGAGCCCCAGTGCCTTCCTCTGAAGACTTCTGTATAACGACTTCTGATCGATCTTTAATCTTCAGTTCTTTTAATTATTTGCGAGAAAATCACATTTTGTAGATAGAAAGCGTTATTTAAGACATTAAGTCGGGGTGTTTATTTTAAGTCACATTCTGTCATTATTAGTAATATATTCATTCCAAATAAGTAAAACTCGTTACTGTTTCAAATTTTAAAAAAGGCATTTGAAAATAGTGATCTGGTACTCTCTTTTGAAGAACATATGTGTATATATATATATATATATATATATATATATATATATATATATATATATATATATATATATATATATATATATATATATATATATATATATATATATATATATATATATATATATATATATATATATATATATATATATATATATATATATATATATATATATATATATACATATATATATATATATATATATATATATATATATATATATATATATATATATATATATATATATATATATATATATATATATATATATATATATATATATATACATATATATACATATATATATACATATATATATATATATATATATATATATATATATATATATATATATATATACATATATATATATATATATATATATATACATATATATATATATATATATATATATATATATATATATATATACATATATACATATATATATATACATATATATATATATATATAATATATATATACATATATATAATATACATATATATATATATATACATATATAGATAGATAGATAGATAGATAGATAGATAGATTCACGGAGTTACGGGCGAGTGCAATGCTGAATTAAGCAGTGTTTAACATCCTGTACTATTTGGCAGAGATGTAAATATAACAGTTCTCAAAAATGATGTTTCGTAATAAATGGTCCATCACGGAATTCGATTAGCAAGTTGAAAGAACTTCGCCCATTTCACGTCTATATTTGGAAATTTAATCTTCGATTGATCCCGCACCCTGACCAGGAAATATTCATTAAATGCTTCCGATGAGGCAAAAGTCGCGCACGCACCAAATGTCAAATGAGACGAATGTGTGTTGATCGGATGGGGAAGCCATCCATCGCACTTTGCATTAATTGTGTTACGGGGATTATGATAGGATGAAACTGGTATATCGACGAAGTTTCGGATGGTGTGCTTTCAGCACAGGTGGTTGGATTGGTCGAAACGGGGCTGCACACTATTCTGTATCGTCTAATAGGTTTTCGTCTGGTTATCAGCACTGATGGGCTTCCTGATGATGAATCATTTCGGGTGTAGCGAAAGACGAACAGGTGGGTCATTACGTCGTATCGGTCATCCGCAAAAATGTCGGATTGCACTTTACAAATGGTTGGGAAATGCGCTCCCGTTTCCGTTAAACGAATGCTCATAAATTTAACATTCTAAAACGGCCGTTCTATGAAATCGATCGTAACATTAAACGTGTGTCGTAATACAAATAGATTTTTGCCAAACTGGGTATGAAGTGACTTGTAGTTTTTATGTTTTCCTAAAAGAGGATGATAATTCGAAGGTCAACATCTTAATTGTTCTACCTGCTGTTAAGGGGTTTCATGACAGCAAAATATTCACATGGTTTCGTTACTAGTTTTTTGCATTCCATATGTTTTTTATCTTGCACTAAAATCTCTAAAAAATTTTTTTTGGTATAAATCTGTTATACATCTCTTTAATAAACTAATCTTAAATACTTATAAAATAATTAAACCTGTTTTTTATGAGAAATATATATTTATAACTTAATTTTTTGTTCCTTCATACGGTTCTCACTTGAGTGCATATTTACATGAAATTTTGCATACAAATGCTAAAGTTTAATTTTTTCAAAAAGGCTCCACTTTTAAAATTGAATTTAATTGGAAAAAAATCATAAGTTTAAGCATACTTTATATTTTTGAAACATGTTTATAATTTACCCCGTTTTGAGAGTAATTTTGACTTATACTTAGTTCTGTAAAAGAAAAAATATATATTTCATAGTAGTAATTTTAATAACAAGAAAACATCACTATAAATGAAATGTGGAAAATTTTGTGCAAAAATAATAGATTTTGAGAAAAGACATAAAAATTGAAATTCTGAGAAAAAACAACTTAAAAGGTTGCCAAGACCACTACCAAGCAAAAAAGTCATTAAAGAGTCTTTTATATTTTTAATCATAATTTTTAAACTAAGAAAATTTTTTTATATCTTTTTGTTTTGAAATGCGTATAGCATCTTAATCTATAACAAATATATTTTTTAAATCTATAATTTTTAAAGTTTAACTGTCCTTAGCCCCTTAAATATGCAAAAAATCCTGCAGGAAATAATATTTATCTTTGAAACTGTTTTTATGTCCGTGAACACACCTCACTTTAATATGAAAGAAGTTTGAAGAATAAATTGAGTCACAACTCTATTGACAACATTTGTATAAATTTTTAATAATGTCAAAAAATACAATGATGCTATCAACTTGTGCATGAATTTGAGTAAGAGATTTGAAAAGAAGTTAAAAAAGTTTTGGTACAGTAGAATAATTTTTAAGGAGATTTAAAGTATCTCGACATGAATCACATATTTATTTCTTTAGCTAAAACGATCTTTAAGCAACTGACAAGAGAGGATGTTTTTTTTATATATTTTTAGCCTTATCAAATATTTTTTAATTGTTACCTTAAATGAACTACATATTCAGCATCTGTTTTATTTAATTCTGTTTTATCTAATTTTATTTAATTAGTTTTGCTATAAATACTTGTTTCAAGAAATGTTTGTATATAAAGTGAAAAGTACGAGTTTTTTTCTGGTACACTGTAAGCAGATTTACAACTAAACAAAATGAGTTTTATTAATAATTTTTTTGTACAGAATAATAAATAGGTATATTTCAATTCCTATTTACGATTATAAAATTATAGGGAAATTTATATCAAGGGAATAAATTTTCAAAAAGTAAGATTCCTGCTTAAAAATTTCCATTTCAAATAATACTTCAAATAACAAATGAAATCAACAACGAAAAGAAGATAAAATATCATCATAGGTCTATAACGTATTTATGGCAAAGGTGTCAAATCACTATAGTATTATATGCAGCACAGTATGTTACAAGTGTTTTCTTTAAAACACACATAAGTTTGAAAAACACCATTTTCAATGGGCCTTCTCTTAAAAGATTCAGAAATGTCTATACCTCTCGTAAATAAAATTATTATATATGTAGATAGCATTTTAGTACT
>CM063505.1:180283957-180286457 GCA_032207245.1 Pardosa pseudoannulata | reverse complement strand
TTGAACTGAAAATCTTAAGAAAAATATTTGGTAAAGTTCAAGAGAATATTTTTTGGAAATCCTTATTCAATTTTGAAATTTATAAAAATATAAGCAACCCGATGTTGTTAAAGTTATAAAAATCAATAGACTACGATGGCTTCGAAACCTATTCCGACTCAAGGACATAAACCGAGTAAACCAGCTCACTTTCACTAATCCCATGGGGCAGAGGAAACGATCAAGACCACGAATTAGGTGGCTTGACTCAGTAGAGAGGGACTTAACTACTGTCAAAAAGGGAAACTGGAGGAGTCTTGTAGCAGATAGGAACGGCTGGAGAAAACTGCTCCGGACAGCCTTGGCCTGTAACAGGCTGTAATACTTTAGAAGAAGAAGTATATATATTTATGTACATCCATTTATGTATGCGCATGTAGTTTGTTTTGATGCAAATTATAAGACCCTTTACACCATATTTTAATTATAGAACTCATTAATGTTGTAGAGCGATGTGTGAAGATGTAATATAAAAATATAATCATTTATACTTATTTTCTTCTTTAAACGAGATATTATTTATGAAAAATTTTCATGTTTTGTTTCTCCCCTGGTATTTACAATATTATTTGGGAATTATAGAGAAATTTCACTCCAGTCATATGTCCTAACTTAAATTAAAGAATTGTATTTGCATTATTCCTGATATATGTAAAAATTATTATATTATTGAATTAACAGTATTAAATGAATACATATATTCATTATACATCTGACAAAGGATGTACACTTTACGTATTTATGTATATATATATATATATATTTATTTTCGTCCATTTATTCATGTACTTGTAGTTTGTTTTGATGCAAATTATAAGACCATTCAAATCATATTTTAATTATAGAACTCAATAATGTCGCAAAGTGATGAGTGAAAATGAAATATAAAATATATAATCATTTATACTTATTTTCTTCTTTAATGCGAGATATTTCTTTATGAAAATATTTCTTCTTTTGCATGCACATGTAGTTTGTTTTGATGCAAATTATAAGACCATTCAAACCATATTTTAATTATAGAACTCAATAATGTCGCAAAGTGATGAGTGAAGATGTAATATAAAATATATAATCACTTTTACTTATTTTCTTCATTAATGCGAGATATTCCTTTATGAAAATTTTTCTTGTTGTAAATCTCGATTTATAAGTTTAAAAACGAATATTAACATCTATAAAACTCTACTTCAACCTATTCTGCTCTATGGAAGTGAATGCTGGGCTATAACCAAATTGCATGAAAATAAATTGCTGACTTTTGAACTGAAAATCTTAAGAAAAATATTTGGTAAAGTTCAAGAGAATATTTTTTGGAAATCCTTATTCAATTTTGAAATTTATAAAAATATAAGCAACCCGATGTTGTTAAAGTTATAAAAATCAATAGACTACGATGGCTTCGAAACCTATTCCGACTCAAGGACATAAACCGAGTAAACCAGCTCACTTTCACTAATCCCATGGGGCAGAGGAAACGATCAAGACCACGAATTAGGTGGCTTGACTCAGTAGAGAGGGACTTAACTACTGTCAAAAAGGGAAACTGGAGGAGTCTTGTAGCAGATAGGAACGGCTGGAGAAAACTGCTCCGGACAGCCTTGGCCTGTAACAGGCTGTAATACTTTAGAAGAAGAAGTATATATATTTATGTACATCCATTTATGTATGCGCATGTAGTTTGTTTTGATGCAAATTATAAGACCCTTTACACCATATTTTAATTATAGAACTCATTAATGTTGTAGAGTGATGAGTGAAGATGTAATATAAAAATATAATCATTTATACTTATTTTCTTCTTTAAACGAGATATTATTTATGAAAAATTTTCATGTTTTGTTTCTCCCCTGGTATTTACAATATTATTTGGGAATTATAGAGAAATTTCACTCCAGTCATATGTCCTAACTTAAATTAAAGAATTGTATTTGCATTATTCCTGATATATGTAAAAATTATTATATTATTGAATTAACAGTATTCAGTGAATACATATATTCATTATACATCTGACAAAGGATGTACACTTTACGTATTTATGTATATATATATTTATTTTCGTCCATTTATGCATGTATATGTAGTTTGTTTTGATACAAATTATAATACCCTTTACACCATATTTTAATTATAGAACTCATTAATGTCACAGAGTGATGAGTGTATATTTAATATAAAGTATATAATCACTTTTACTTATTTTCTTCATTAATGCGAGATATTCCTTTATGAAAATTTTTCTTGTTGTAAATCTCGATTTATAAGTTTAAAAACGAATATTAACATCTATAAAACTCTACTTCGACCTATTCTGCTCTATGCATGTGAATGCTGGGCAATAACCAAATTGCATGAAAATAAATTGCTGACTTTTGAACGGAAAATCTTAAGAAAATTATTTAGTGAAATTCAAGAAAATATTTTTTGGAAATCCTTATACAATTTTGAAATTTATAAA
>CM063505.1:180233957-180278957 GCA_032207245.1 Pardosa pseudoannulata | reverse complement strand
AGTATCACAAATTGTGACGATTCTTTAAAAGATCTTTTAACATGAAACTCATCTAAAAGTACCTCCAATTTACTTCAAATGATTCCTTGTCACAACAATAAACAAGCATAATAATCAAATTATATCTGATTTAAAGTCTATTAGATTTTCATTTATCTTTAATTTGCGTAAACAGTCCTCATTTCTAATGGTTTGTTAAGCCGTTAGGAAACGGTAGGCCTCTTACGTCAAGTAACTGGAGAATTTGTTACTCAGTTTTTTAAAAGCATGTATCACTTTTTTTCGACTTTAAATGCTGAGTGGGAGTATCATTTTGCGTTTTAATATCCTTACCATGTGTTTGAACTTTGCCTGACCTCCTGCTAAAGAATACATTCTTTGCTGCAAGTGCTGCAAAAAATGTTTTATTAAAAGCTTATCTATCCCATCATACATACTTAAGCTCAGATTTCGAAAGTCAACGAACCAAATAAACCAAATTCAACACACTCGCACATGTGTCTGTATATATACACATATATACATTTATATGTGTATGAGTATTTATATCTATTTATATACATATATGTGTATAAACAGATTTATGCACTTATGAACACATATATACACATGATTTATACACACCCACACTGAAACACACACAAGTGTGTAGTATATATCTTTATTTCATGATGCGCAAGTTTATATTTATATATGTATATGAAAGAATATAAAAAATGTATGCATATATATGAATATATGTGTTTTACCTACGAAAAAGAATAGTATGCATGCTCGGCACAGCGCAGTTGTTAGGCTTACTGTTAACACGCAAATTTGGACATGAAATTGTTGAATTTTTTATATAGCTTTTATTGGTTTTCTCCTGCCAAATATTTTAAATTTCTTTTTTATAGTTCTGTGAGGGGGTAAGGAAATCAGACAATCAGATTATAAAATGAATCATATGATGATGCTGGATTTCAAACTATGTTACGTAATATTGTTATAAAAACATTAACTGAACTAAGCAGAAATTACTTTTAGTGAGCTAAAAGTCTCCAATATTAATCACAATTTAACGAGAAACAAAGACATTTCACTACCATAGAGAAGGTATTTTGATAAAGTTTGAGAAATTGTCTGTGAAATTTGATGTCAAATTGAAGTATTTTTCAATCGTTCGTGACTTTTCAGATATTATCAAATTTTGGTTCAAAAACACCGTTTAAACATTGAATTCCCTTGCTTTCATTCAAGGATTACTAAAAATAAAAGTAAAAATTTATAATATAAATAATACAATGGTTCACAGTCCAACACCATGTGTAGCCTAAATACGTGCAAATGGTTAGGGCGCTGATCTACGTCACCAGAATTCGTGGGTTCGAATCCCACTTTTGCATGGATGTTCTTAGTCATTGGGAGTGAGTCCCGGTCGCATTAGCTCTCGTATTGCAAAAATGTAGACCATAGTGATCGATAATGAACCAGACTTATGCCATGTGCTACAAAGCAGACGAACTGCTTGCAGATACCGTTGCAGATCTAGTAGATACCGTTAAATAACGGCACCAAACATTAAAATAACTTTAATATTTCATAATATCTGCCAATTCTTTATTTCCCGGATCTACTCTAATAATAAGTAATAAATTTTAAATACAAAAAGTTATCTAAAAGTTAATAGAGGTTTTGGACTTTTAGAGATAATTAGTAGTTAAAATTTCACCGAACAGCAATGATATGTGTACACAGTTGGTAACTGTATGAAATTATATGTATACGTATGTATGTATCAAAATTATTACAGATAAAATATCTGTCTGAAATTATCCTTTAACCCTGCTCATTCTTTATATCTAATATCCTAGCCATAAAATTTCATAATTAATGATTAAAGGAGTGTTAGACAATTTAATATATTTTTACCCTTCTATCAAAACTAATGCTAGCATAAATATTGTTTCTGCACACTGGCAACATTTTCCAGCTGACTTAAATAATAAAATGTTTATTTCTGGCTGTCAATAACGCTAATATTCTCTTGTTTTCTCGGAAAAAATATTCAATTAATCACTCGCTGTTCTGTTCGAAATTGATAATAGTGTGCATTCGAGATCATACGATGCAAAGCTCTCGTTATATAAAGACGTTCATTTTCCTCGTCAACACCTCGGTAAGTTCTACAACATTGGATATCTCAATTTTTCTAATGGAACTACTCCTACAAATCACACATAATAGCAATTCAATATAATAGAGGCTAAATTGTGTAATTGGCGAGGAATAATTTCGCACGCTCTCGGTCGGCTGGTTAGTCACTCTTTTTCCTCTCGCTCACTCTCACACATACACACATATATACATATATATATATATATATATATATATATATATATATATCTATATATATATATATATATCTATATCTCTCTATATATATATATATATATATATATATATATATATATATATATATATATGTGTGTGTGTGTGTGTGTGTGTGTGTGTGTGTGTAATATGGGCGATACTCATTCAAAACCAGAGCACAGTTTATTTCTGATAAGAAACATGAAATACATACAACAGGCAGACACTTTTACAACCTCGTGCACATAGACAATGTGATCCCGCACATACGGTTTTCAAGTAGGAATTCCTCAGGTAAAATGACTACGAATAATCCCTAAGCACAATTGATCACGTGATAAAAAATACTTATGTTTAAAGAGAACTATTGGCTAAAGTAGTACAGACAGAGACTGAATTAAGTCTTTAGCGTGTCTGAAGGGAAAAGTCAGAATTATCGCGCAAACCCCGAATTTACTTTATGAACAGAAGTTATTAAATTAATATTAAAATACGTAAATAAGGGATTTTAATATTACATATATATTATATATATATATATATATATTATTATTATTATTAAATTTAAAATAACTCATAAATAAATAATTTTATTGATTCCCCCTTCTCAATCTTTCATATGTATTTTATTAACCGCGAAATATATTATTTAAAGTATAATTCAATGATGTAAAATTCTCCTGCTTTTCTTGGAGAAAGATGTCTTTTAACAGTCCAAAACAAGGCTATAGCTTCAAACCAATGTATTTGTTTCAATGGCACAATTGAAAACTACTTAAATCTTCTGATTGTTCACAAGCCCGGGCAACTAAAAATAATAGGGGTGAAATTTCTCTCTAAATCGGTGGAATTATTTCTCCGCATTACATATATATGTATATAAATATATAAATTGAAGACAATAATGTGTTCTTTATTTTTTTGTTGCAGGTTTGTACGCGGAGAGTCATGGGTTCGTGCAGAACATGATGTACGACTCCGAGTACGGCGACATGTTCCTGATGGCCCCCAACGACACCGCCTCAGTTCAACACTGGTGGGAGCACGCCGAACCTCTTTGGGTCACAGCAGAAAAGAACGGACGCAAGAGCGCTCTCTACTGGTGGGACGGATGTCAGGTACAATCATGCCTAATCCTGATAGTTCGCAATACATTCTCTAATACACAGTTGGAGAACACATTTGTGTTACAATAGAGGCCTTATTTATTTTTGAGGGGCCAAGTCTTGGTAATGATTACTTTCTAAAAAGACATCAGAGTAAACCATAATTGAAATATATACAGTTTCAGGTCAAAGTGCTGTAGTAAATCCAATTTATTCAATCTTAGAAAGGTCCAAGGGAATTTGATGAACGAAGCAGTAAGGGGCTTTTAATTAGGCCACTAGGAAGCGAGTGAATATCGATCACTTCCGGCTAAAACATTTTTAAGAGTATGCTAAGTAGCATCCCCCCACATATTATGAATTTAAGATCCGATGATACATTTTAATTAGTTCACATAAATATTGCTAGCCACAGATTTTTTTCTCGAAGAAATGAAATCACTTGAAGATACATCTTTCTGAGGTAATATGGGCTTCGGAAGATTAAACGCGCATTAAGGTATAGGAATTAAGTTTAAAATTCCATAATTCATACTATTTAATTAGATATTTGTACACACACGTGTGTATGTATGTATTTATGTATGTATATATATATATATATATATATATATATATATATATATATATATATATATATATATATATGCGTGTGTGTGTGTGTGTAATGGTAAAATATTAAGGTGAGTAGTTCAAAAATAGTAAATCAAACTAAAAGAGGCAGAGCTTGCTAATTTTTCAGATATTAAAATGAATCTTAGTTACCATGATATTTAATGTTGCAATATTCAAAAAGAATAACGAAAATTAGCATTGTCTATAGGGAGACCGAACGCAAGATCTTCCTTATGGCGCTTACCATTCGAGCTAATAGGCCACGGTAGAGAAAGGAATTTTTGCAAGGGGTCATTGAATTGCATTCTACAGGCAGGTAAAAGTTGTGATTTCGCGTCTTTCATAGTCTTTTAATTTCCCTCAAGGGTGTAAGATACAAAAAAATAAAGATCTGCAAGAAAAAAAATTAAAAATAGGAAATAATTGACAATTTATCTAATAAAATTTTATATAAAGTGGTAATTACAATAACGAATTTATCAGCACCTTTCATTCGTCAAAAAATAGAAGAACTCTGTTGATTGGATAAGACTAACTAATGACAGAAACAATAATTTCTAATCAATTTAGCAATAAATATATTAAATAATTTAAAAATTATTTGGGTAGAAGGCTTTCTAAAGTTTTATACTGTGTCATGGAGAGTACATATTTCGAATATTATACATCTGCAATGTATCCTTAAAGCGCAATCGTTTTTACATGCATAAACTCTAATTATCTCTCTTTCTCTCTCTGTATATATATATATATATATATATATATATATATATATATATATATATATATATATATATATATATATATATATTCTTTGAAAAACCTCTCAAACCAGTCAAAGTAATAGCGAACTATTCAAAAAAGCAATGAAAAATGGCAGTAATTAAATAGGAGCCATTATGCCTTGAAGAGACTGTAAATTTATTAAGTCTTAAGAAAGAACATGAAATGCGTGGGGTAGATCTTAATATTATTTTGGGTGAAAATTAGTGGAATATTCTAAAATAATATATATCTTTTCATTATTTATTCATGCCATTTAAGACAGTGGTAAAAAATTGTCCTTTTATTTATTATCAAGTTATAAATAAAGAAGTGATAAATAAAGTAATAAATAAAGAAATGAAGGTCAAACTAATATACTTTTGTAAATTTTTTTTATCAACATTGTAATTTGTAAATTGTGTTTTTATCACTGCGCAGCACAAATTCGGAACACAGGCGTACGCTATATTTTGAATATACACGCTAATTATTCCTTTAGTGTGCTTTATGAAGATTACTTTCCACCTTTACTATCTTACAAAAGACACCAAAAATATTTGAATATTCATCAAAAAATAGGAGAAGCAATCCTTATAGCTTCCTAGCAAATAATCGTAATGTTTCAAATATGTTTTTAGTGTGGGAAATCATATGTCATAGTTTTTATTTAACCCTAGACGATGGAAGAAATGTAACACTAAGACCCAAGAAAAGCGGAACCGCTACATTGCTACATGTGTATATAATGTGGTGTACCCCTGTACAGTGTTACATGCTTTTCACATTTCCTAATCACATAATCACAATTATCCTCTTAGCCTTTTCGTTCCCACAAGAGCCTACGGTATCTGAGACATCTGGGTCCCAGAATAACCGAAACCATCTGACAAAATTTCCTTTACCTGTAGAGGTGTGACTACTAACAGTCACATGTAATGCTGATAGCGGAGAAGGGGATTCATTATAAACATCCGATGTTAGGTGTTTTTCCAGAGGTTTGTACAACATGTTGAACTACACTACTTGGTGCTACGTGAAGCATTTCATTGCTATTCTATTCGGTTTGATAATGTTTATATAGATTGACTGGTGAAAAAAGCTTGGGGATGGAAAATATGCAAAATTTGGGCTATTGGGCAGAAAACCTGAGGACAATTGACATTCTAATGGTTTGGGTTTTAAAGAATTAACGCCCTTGCCGATGTCCGACGGGCGAAAGTTACCGGTAAATTTGCTCACGCCCGATAACAGCTGAGATCAATTGTAGTAAAGACAGATAGGCTAGATTGTAATTAAACTTATACCCTATTGATGGTACGAATATGCAACATTTTGATTGTGTTGCATTTTGCTGATTAACTGTAAGTTTGTTAGGAATTATTTGTTATAAAGCAATTGTTTTCTGTGGAAAATGTAATATATCCATTTTTATTACATTAAATATCATAAAAGTAAACAGCTAACTAACGTTTGTAGCAAAGAAGGTGAGAGGAGTAAAAACATACGGTAAGGAACAATATACTATTGTAGGAACTGTAATTTTGGACTTTGTGCTATAACACACTTCATGGTATATCATATCAAAGTGAATTTATAGTCATTCTTATTTAAATATGACATTTTGATTTAACTCGATTTTAATATTTTGAAATTCAAAATAAACATGCAACCGAATCGTTTACATTTTCTTTGTATAATATTTTTTTTTATAAATTTTACCCCACACCCACTCTCTAAAAACCCCCTGTACAAATGACATTGAAAAAAATAACTTGCACTATACCTGTATATTAATCTGCTGTCAAAAAACTCTACTTTTTACCAGTTAAAAAAAATATTTGTGTTTTGAAGGGTTAAATTGAAGTTTTTTCTGAAACCGTAAATGGCTCCTCGAGAATTACACTTGCCGCCGGTATAGTTTAAATATAAAATTTGCAAAATAATATATATTTCCTAAAAAGCTACTGTTTAGTTGACAATAAAACAGACAAAAAAACGGAAAAGTAATCAAAACAGAAATAAATTGTTTACAAAAGTGTTAAACGAGGCTTTTTATTAAATTTTTAAACAATTTAGTAGGATTTTGAGATGAAACAGGGTAGTTGTTCTATTGTTCTATCCCATTACCCGCCTCTAAATAGGAAAAGAGGCTGTAAATTTATTCTCGGGTTTTCTGCCCAATAAATCTCGAGTCCATAATGGTGTGTAGAGGTGTGTGCATCTATCACGCGATGAATATGAATGCCTCTTAGTGGGACAAATGACTTTGCCTCTCCACAGAATAACGCGAATATTTATAGACGCAAGCATATATATGTGTGAGTAACGAAGCAAATATTTCGTCATAGAATAGATGGAAACGCTTGAAAAAAGATTTCAATTTTTTATCCCTAATCTAGATTCATTAAATGAAAAAAAAATTTACAAGATAAATATTACTTACACTCAAAAACTGCTAGTTAGAGAATTTTTGCTCTCCCTTTTATAAAGTTAACCATTTTCATTAACACATGCGTAAAGAGCATCGTGTTTTAAGCTCAACAATGCACAAGTAAAAAGGATATAGAGAGGGTGTTTTCACAGAGATGGTGCTTTTTGTCACAGGCACAGATGATAAAATCATCAAAAATGAGAAATCCAGCTCCAAACTAAGTAACTCTACTTTTAAATTTTATTGCGGTATTTTCGCGACCATTTAATATTAGTTACATCTTTTTCCTAATATGAAATAACAGTATTCGCTAAAAACACAAATCAGGATAATTATTTGTAGTCAATTAAGCCTGCTGAGCAAGATTTGCGCCAGAAAATGAATAATTGAAAAACTTTTCTATTTCACCTGCGCAAGAGAACAAATTGGTGAAAATGGCACAATAGACGCCAAACGGGACACTTCCACTACAAATCTTTTACGGCTACATTTACACAAAACGAACAACAGTTACTTCTTTTCATTCACGTCTTTTCCTTAATACAGAATAACTGTATTGGTGACATACGATAATAATGATGATTGTCTCCAAATAACTTTGGTTGGCGAGATTTGCACCGGTGAAAGGAAAATGAATCCTATTATGGCAAAAAATGTCCGTTTCATAAAAGTACTATTAAACGGAATTTCTTTCTAATTATTTTCTCTATTACAGGTGGAAATCCGCGGCCAGAAGCCTACGTACTGTAGGAAATACAAGTACGTGGGGTATTCATGGCCGACGGTGAACGAAGACACAAAGGATGCCCTAATCACAGCCCTGGAGCTTCTCTCCAACGGCGAGATACAGCTAGTGCAGGTCTACTACGAACCAGTCGACTTCTATGGTGAGACCGTGTTTATATAAGGTTCAAAAAGTCGTTCACACTACGTCTAAATGATTTTAATAGTTAGTTTTTATGTTTAAATGCCGCTTTCTTTCTGATAGGCATAGTTCTTGATGAAAGCTCTAAATCTAATTTTTCATCTTACTACTGGCTGGTATGTTTTATCCCATTCCTGTTGGACCTTTTTCCATAGTTCGTACAGTGTTCTTTGATTCCGTTTTCCCAAGACCCATTTTAATAAACCGAAATCGCAAAAGTGCGACAGGTGATTTTACAGGTATTTTCTTTAAGGAGATACACTTCATTTCCGTTTGAGTCTTTCTTTGTTAAATAAGTTACAGTTGACTAGAGGCTTTGTCCATGTGTGCTCAATTTTACCAATGTCTTTTCCATTAAAACTTGAGATTTCTTCTTCAAAAAATAATTCTAAAATATTCTAGTGATATTAGTGGGAATTAATTTTGACTTTACTTAAGATTCTTTTGATTTTTAATTTACCATTGTGACACAACTCTCTAAGTGTCATGAGACACTTTTGGAATCGTTTTTGTAAATAGGAGAAATCATTCCGTATGCTAATTCCCGTCAATTGATCCCAAATCTTTCCAAACTAACTCTCTTTCCAGCTATTCTGACTTCCTTTAACCATGTCTACTTCCTAATCTCTAAGAATACAAGATGTTTCACACTCCTTATTATCCTTTTCAAATTCTTCGTCAGAAAGAAAATTATGAATTTCGTTATCTATGAGTTTCATATCACCTAAAGCAGTTGTTAAGAGAGTACATATATATTCCACGTCCTCAACTGAAAAATCATCTTTCAAAGTATTCATTTCTGTTGAAAAGCGAGAAATATTGCTTCGTACGGTTTGTCGTTGTCTAAGTAGTTGAGTCATTCTATCAGCTTTGCCGGTTGGAGCCATTTCCCAGGTTTTCGGCACCAGATATTAGTAGATAGTAATTTCAACACAAGTATTTATTTCAATCAACTTACAATCAAAGTAAAGAACAATTAAAAAAACATGAATAGAACAACCAAGTGATGCCACTATAAAAAAGTGAAATGCTAGTTATTTATTACTAGCACATTTTTCATTCGCCGCAACAGAGCCCAAATCTTTCCAAACTGACTCTCTTTCCAGCTATTCTGACTTCCTTTAACCATGTCTACTTCCTAATCTTTAAGAATACAAGATGTTTCTTTATCTCAATTGATCATAACTTGGATTATTATATCTCGGGTAGATAGATATCTTTGACTTCCTTATCTTGATTTCCAGGACATTGAAATTTTACGTTCACTATAGAGTAAAATCTAAAGTTTATTGCTAGACGTTTAGATCAACATTACACATTTGTATATTCCCCAAAGGTATTTATTCAATATGGAAAGAAATGTTATACTTAGTTTTTTATCAAGGGCGCATGATAAAATACTCTACTGGTCTCTAACTCCGCAACCCCTGGTCGTAGACATATTTCAAATTACAAAATAAGTTCCACCAATATACGAATTATTTTTATAGTATTTTTAATTCTGCAAAAATTAAAAATTCTAATTTTTATACGTTCCCTCATTTTTTTTCCTTATATTTAGTATTTAATAATTTGATACAGGAAGCTATGCTTAGTGCTTCTAAAATCTACGTAGTAAATTCATTTAACGTCCATTTTCTACACAACCTTTGACATACAAATCCCCTTTAGAAAAAGTGGTCCGAGGATGAAAAGTAATTTTTACAGTATTTTTAAAATTAAATACTTCAATTTTGCGAAAATTACAAAATTAAGATATTTTACACGTGTTGCCTTTTTTTATAATTAAATATAGTATTTGTAAAATTTGGCATACAAAGTTATACTTAGTTCTTATAAAGGGCGCGTACAAAAATCCTAGTCTGGCAATTTTTTCAGCAACCCTTGGTACAAGTATGTACTTCTAATGGAAATAAATACTTGAGGGAGGGTATACATTTTACAAAAATGTTCGAAATAAGATGAGAAATCTTTTTAAATTATTTTTAAATTTAAAAGCTCAATTTTGTAAAAATTACAAAATTTATTTTTATACGACCCTTTATTTTTATTAATATATAGTATTTATGAAATTTTATATAGGTTACAATTAGTTCTTATAAAGGGCGTATAGTTAAGTCCTCGATCGACCTTTTTTCTCCTCAACCGTTGAGAATAACAATATACTTTCAGCTACAAAAATAGTCCAACTAATATAAGAATATATTTAAATTTAAAAGTTAAATTTTGCTAAAATTATGAAATGTAAATTTTAATATTTTTCCCTCTCCGTTATTACATTTAGTAAAAATTGGATCTCGTCCTAAAAACTGTAACACAAAAATTTTCAATTTTAAAGTTCACATTTTTAATCAGAAAAACTAAACATGAAAAATTATGAAGCCTACAAATTATAAATTTCTATACATTCCCTCTTTCTTTATAATTATATATAGTATTTATTAAACTTAATATAGGAAGTTATACTTAGTTTATATAAAGGAAGGATAGTAAACAGTTTGAACAGACTTTTTGTCCTTAACCATTTATTCCTAGAGCCATTTCTCCTTAACCATATATTTCCAATTACAAAAGTTGTAGAAATGAGCAAAGTATAATTATAGTATTTATTAAACTTAAAATAGGAAGTTATACTTAGTTTATATAAAGGAAGCATAGTAAACAGTTCGAACAGACTTTTTCTCCTTAACCATTTATTCCTAGAGCCATTTCTCCTTGACCATATATTTCCAATAACGAAAGTCCGAACGATGGCCGACTGGTTAGGGTGCTGGCTTTCGATACCAGAGTTCGTAGGTTCAAATCCCACAGTGGCATGGATGTTCGTAGCAGTTCGAAATCGGCTTTAAGCTGTAGGTCCCGGTCTCATTAGCCCTCGTGTTGCAAAAAGTAGACTGTAGCTCTCCAAATCAAACCAAACCAAACCAATTACAAAAGTTGTCCAAATGGGCAAAGTGTAGTCATGGTATTTTTAAATAATAAAATATTTTTTGAAAATATTTAATATTTATACTGTTCCCCATTTCTTATAATTATATTTACTTTTTTACTAAATTTTATAAAAGCAGTTATACTTAATTCATATAAAGGGTGCATAATCAAATTCTAATCTGACACATTTCTTTCGGTATATCAATAGCTCCTAAACAAATTTTTACTACATTTTTCACTTTAAAAAATTCAATTTTGTAAAAATTTTAAAAAATCTAAGATTTTATTCGTCTCCCGTTTTTTATCATTATACATAGTAATTAAATGACATAATACATTAAATTTCGTATAAGAAGTTATATTTAGTTCATATAGAGGGTGTTTAGTGATGTCCTCGATTAACTTTCATCCCCACAGACGTTGGTCATATGCATATATTTTACTTTTCAAAAAATGTCCAAGAAATATGAGCAATATATAATAGTACTTTTGAATTTAAAATTTCCATTTCGCAGAAATTACAAAATCTAAATTTTTATACGCTCCTTGATTCTTTGTTATATTTAGTAAAAATTGACACTCACCCTCAAATCCATAATGCAAAATGTTACACTACCTTGTAACAAAAATTGAACTAGATATTTGTATTAAAAATTTGCAAAAATATAATCGGATTAGCAGAGGGAAATTTAATTGCATTAACGGTGACTTCTAGTAGTTGAAAAACATCAACACTCACTTGTTCACAACATCGAACGAGTTTCTTTGCCACAAATAATTTTAGATAAATTAATAATTAATCTTATTACAAATATAATTTTAAAGGAAATGTAAGAAATAAAATATTTAAAATGTAGAAGTCAAATTTCCTCTTTATGTATGTATTTTATTTTATGATTACATATTAATTTTTCAGTAAGGTTATTAAAAATATGTTTACAAATTTATTATTAATAAAATTATCTTAATTACTGAATGTTTATCCTACATTTAAATGATTGCATAATATATTATCCACTATTCAGTATTTTAAATAAGATATTAATAAACAGAAGCTAAAAATAATTGTATCATTTCAGTTCTTTATTACCATATATTTATATCCTTTTTGGAAAATGTCAATGAATTACTACATAATTCATTTCCATATCAAAAAGTCAGTTATATTACGAAATATACCCTATATAGAGTATTTAGTATACACACACACACACACACACACACACACACACATATATATATATATATATATATATATATATATATATATATATATATATATATATATATATATATATAAAGATAGGTAAATATTTTACTTTAAAAATCAATGTAATTAAGTCTATCTTAAAATAATTTTCGGGCTATCTTTTCCTATCTTTTTCTCGCAAGATTCGGCACTGGTTTTAGTTTTTTCTATCAATTTGGCTATTTAGAACACAAAAAAAATGATTCTGCTGACCTACTTATCTTATATACATAGCTAATTATATTCTTGTTATATCCTTATATTCTTCTTAAATTCTTCTCTTACACTCTTCATAATAGCCTCTGATATTTCACTTCCCCACTTCATTAAGCGTCAACACATGATTCACCATTTTACCTCTAATGTCTGGCTTACACACCTATAAATTCTGAAGTACGAGTTATTCATCCCCAGAAACATTCGAGAAGGGATGTTACAATACACTCCATTTCTCGCTTCCAAAATTTTTTATTTTCTCATTCGGCAACGCTTTTAATTAAGACTGTACCCATTCTAATGTGAATTCTCTTTTTTTTTGTCTCATATATATATATATATATATATATATATATATATATATATATATATATATATATATATATATATATATATATATATATATATATATATATATATATATATATATATATATATATATATATATATATATATATATATATATATATATATATAATATATATATATATATATATATAT
This sequence comes from Pardosa pseudoannulata, assembly GCA_032207245.1. Lineage (NCBI taxonomy): Eukaryota > Metazoa > Arthropoda > Arachnida > Araneae > Lycosidae > Pardosa > Pardosa pseudoannulata. The sequence continues at coordinate 180,265,866 of CM063505.1, read as the reverse complement.
ATATATATATATATATATATATATATATATATATATATATATATATATTCATACATACATATAAACATGTACGACGTCAAATTGCAGGCAACTGCAAAATAGGTTTTCCTCTTAATCCTCTATCATTGTAGTATTTTCGACCTACACGCATACGGTTCTCCAATACTTCCACGGGTATTCCATTATGAAATTCTTTTGCATAAAAACAATTCAAATATTTGTTATGAAAACGATGAGTGACTTTTCCAAGGAATTCTTATTTGCTCAGACTTTTTTAATTATTCATGACTTATCGAGTTAAACATTTATTTTCTGAATACGTTATTCAGAAATTGATTTTGCAACTCTCGCACAATCCACTTTCATCTCTTTTTTTCACTTCTCTCCTCCTAACAATACAATCGGTATTTATTAAGATTTCATTTAAATTTTGATTCTGGATTCATTGTCTCGCGCAGGAGCCATTATCGACCGATCACAATCTCGTATGGCTACCCTTCATTTTTTAATAAATGCTTCTCTTTCAATTATGCATTAAAAATATGGAAGGACTTTTCTTTCCTTCGAAGGATTCGTAGCGATATCTCCATTCTTCTTACATAAATTAATCTACCCTTTTATTTCTGAAATGATACGTTCGAAAGAACTCTTTAAAGGAATAGGAGAGGTTCTATGATCAAGCATTATGTTTTTAGAACAGGTTTGTTTTCTGTAAAAGTTAATATAGTATATTTGTTACCACAATTGCTTTGTTTTGGTTGAACCACTTAGTCTGTCTACATGGCATATATGAGCTTAGAAGAATAAAGAATGATTTGCGTTCAAATGAGTTATATGTCACTATTTATTATCTACTTCTCTGTCTGAAAGTATATTATGTATGAAAATTATATATATATATATATATATATATATATATATATATATATATATATATATATATATATATATATATATATATATATATATATATATATATATATATATATGTACATATATATACATATATATATACATATACATATATATATATATATATATACATATACATATATATATATATATATACATATACATATATATATACATATACATATATACATATATATATATATGTGTGTGTGTGTGTATGTGTGAGTGATATATATGTATCTATATGACATGGACGAGTGGTGAAAGCATGGAAGACATATTTCAGACTGTCCATGGCTATGCCATTTGGATACCCTTTATTCTCATAATTTGTCACTACTAGCATGGAAGATTTATCAGCCCCAGGTCTCGCTCAGAACTGTCTCTTTTGGCGATGCTACCTAAGCACAATTGTTATGTCTACTTTTGCGTCACCTCTTTTATTCTGTATAGTCCCACACGAGGGTGTGTCTTTCTCCTATTACGTTGTCCTCAATCAGTGTTTAATCATAACTGGCTTAGTTCTTACCTAGTTATTATTTTGATACCTAACACACACACACACACACACACACACACACACACACATATATATATATATATATATATATATATATATATATATATATATATATATATATATATATATATATATACATATATGTAAAGTCGTGATCCAGATTTAAGACGATTAGAAAACAGTTTTCTTGATAATAATAATTTCATTTAATCATCGCTTCTTCTAAAAGCAAAACCTGCGCCATTTTCATTGTTCGTGGCGGAGCTATGCGTGAAAAAGTTGTTGACTGCTCCATGTCCACGTGTTCACTTATCTGTTTGCAATCTCATCAAATTCTTCCAAAATGCTTCTGTCTGACCGGATTATCCTGAAAGTTTAAGGGAGAATGGGTCTTTTTCATTTATCTTATTATTATAAAAGAGTTCCCTTTTTAAAATCGTTCTTAACTCATGTAATTTCCAACTACCCCTTTTTTAGACCTGACATATATATATATATACATATATATACATATATATACACATATATATACATATATATATATACATATATATACATATATATACATATATATATATATATATATATATATATATATATATATATATATATATATATATATATATATATATGTATATATATATGTATATATATATATATATGTATATATATATGTATATATATATGTATATATATATATGTATATATATATATATATATATATATATATATATATATATATATATATATATGTATATATATATGTATATATATATATGTATATATATATATATATGTATATATATATATATATATATATATATATATATATATATATATATATATATATATATATATATATATATTCAGTAAGTACTTCAGTAAGGGAAGCTCCAGTATCGAATCCCCTTACAGTCGGTGCGGGAATTCTAGATTAATCTAATTATGTTTATGCTTCTGTTTGTTCTAGCAGTTCTAAAATATACTTTCATTTACTGGAACGGTTTGCTAGAGTATTCCATTAAAGTGTAAAAGCTCAAGTAACGCAGATTACGGAATTAGTTCTGTATTCTGTCAACTAAGGAGTTGAGTTCTTAATAAAAATACTTTTTCGAGTTTCCCTTCTAGAAAACATTTTATAAGGTGTAGTTTTGAAGTGAGTATCCTTACCCTACAACGTTATAATTTTTGTAATTGATTAATTTTACAACGCATTTTCTAAAACTATTATTAATTCAGAATAACCTAAAATTTTCTAAATCTTAAAGTAAATAAATATTAAAAACACAATTTGTTACAGATGTTAAAATAATAACTCAATATGTAGGGTATATCAGCTTTATTTCATTTACCAAATTGGATTTAACTGTTTACTAACAGCAACATCAAATTATATTTTATAAATTTGATTTCTTACTAAAATTTTTACCACATTCCTTTAATTAAAGTACTTTGATTTTTTTTTATTAATCGAAAAATTTAGCTATCACATAGCTATGAAACTTCAAAATTTTGAAATTAAAAAAAAAAAGAAATTACATTTTAGAATGATGTTAAGTGAAAATTAAATTTATTTAAAAACATTTTACAATTTTTGGATTTACAACGTTAACACAGGACAAAGTCTGTCGGGTCGTTTAGTCTATATTTAAATTATTACACCTAAACTATTAATGTAAAATCTTTTTTTTTTTTTTGCTCTTTCTCATTCTTTAGTACTAAATTTCCTAGCCGAAATATGTCAGATTTAAAGGAGTGTTTGCCGATTTAAATTCTTTTTACCAGTCTCTCGAAAAGATCTCTAGAATAAATGCTATTTTCTGTCCACTGGCCACTCTTTCCCAGCCGTAATGTGTCAGATTTAAAGGAGTGTTTGCCGATTTAAATTCTTCTTACGGGTTTCTCGAAAAGATCTCTAGAATAAATGCTATTTTCTGTCCACTGGCCACTCTTTCCCAGCCGTAATGTGTCAGATTTATAGGAGTGTTTGCCGAATTAAATTATTTTTACCGGTCTCACGGAAAGATCGCTAGAATAAATGCTCTTTTCTTGCCGTCCACTGTTCAGGCTACTCTTTTCAACTGTCCGAGAATAATAGTTTCGTCCATCCAATAACTAAACAGTTTTCTGTGTGTTTTTCGAGGTATATTAAATAATCAAGGTTTAGTCTTAACTCCCAAAAAAACGCTGGATGATTTTTAAGTTTCTTGGAAATGAAATCAATCGATCACTCGCTACTGGAATTATCATTTGTTAAAGATATGTGTACAGATATTGAGCATTCTATGCAATGATCTTGTCTTGTAAAGATTAAGATTTTTATCCTCATTTTTAGCCAATAAATTTAAATTTCCACATATTAGGATTTCGCTGTCTTTAAAGCCTGCAAGTCTAATTACTTAGGTATTCTTATTGCCTACTATTCCTCGTCCGTTCAAATAATTAGGGATAATTTACCTGTAATCAATAATCGGTGATAAAATATTACTAGGTTATATAAGCACAATCATATATACACCGAAGAGTCATTATATTATGACCATCCTCCATTTATAATAATGGAATCAACCAGGAACAAAACAACTGCACGTGCGTAGCTAATTTTGTAGTATATAAATTGGCTATGCATTGTCTTTCTAAACATAACGCGATTATCGACACATTGTGAAAATCAGCTGATTTATCGGACATCGATTATGGTCTTATCAATACGTTTGGAACATCAGTATCAGAAACTGCAAGTTTTGTGGGCTCTTTGCGTGTAGCTATTGTGAGCATCAAAAGTGGTGTATATAGTTGGAGAAAATAAAAGTGGCCGGTCAAAGGTGTGTCGTACACAGTGCAATGATTCCAGAGGAGAGCGGAGATTGTTACACCTTGTTGGCCGTGGCCGAAGAGCTGCAGCAACCGAAATCACCACTAGCTAGAACAGTCGCGAACCAGACAGAGATTTTCAATACACTATGCAGTGTATAGTTTTGCATGTACGTCTACGCAGCCAGTGGCCGAAGCATGTTCTTACATGTTGTAACGATCTGAGTCTGCATTTGGCCAAGAAACATCGGAATTGGACATTAGAAAAGTGGAAGAAAGCTGCATGATAGGACAAATTAGGTTTTCTGATAAATCACATGAATGGGCGTTTTAGAATATGGCTATTTTCCAAGGAAATACTGGATTCCGGATGCACTGATAAGCAGAGGCAAGCCAGTGATGAGTGCATTTTTGTGTAGTCATTGATTTCATCGAACACATTAGGACTCATAATCATCATAGAACAATCCATGATGTCTGTGCGCTACGTGAACATCCTGCTGAACATGTTCACCCATTTATGGCAACAGAATATCCAGCAAAGGATGATGCTTACCAATAGGATAATCTATCATGTCATAAGGGTCGAATTGCCAGGAAGTGGTTCGAGAAACATGCCAGTGGCTTTGAAGTTCTGTCTTGGTCTCCAAATTCATCTGACATTAATCCAAGAGAGCATATGTGGTTCCACTTGGAAAACTACATTCTCGTTTCTACATTACCCTCTCACATTGCGCAGTATCAGTCGGTCAGCGCTTGGTGCCTGTTACCTCTGATTAACTATGAGCACCTTGTGGAGACAATGCCACACCGGGTGCTGGCGGTTTTGAGGACTAAGGATGGTCCTACGTGTTATTAATAGGGAGGTCATAATGTAATGGTTGTTCGGTGTGTTCAAGTATATGTATATATATATATATATATATATATATATATATATATATATATATATATATATTAAAAAGATGCATGTATGAATTTATGTATATATGAATGTATATGTATAAACATTTATGCATGCATGCAAATGTAGATCTTGTGTAAGGTAATTTAAATGATTATAGTTACTTCTTAAGAATGATGAATAATCTGAAGTCTCTAAGGATCAATATCAAGAGATATCTCACTAGGGAAGTGCAAAAAGCACTGAAAGATTTGCTTTCTCAAATAAACGATCTATAGCTCTGGCCTAGATCAGAATATCGGTAAGATGTCGCTTCTAAATCATTCACAAATTTAAACTTCCCAAAATTTGTGCTTCGATTGCTTTAATATTTACCCGACTGCAAATTATATAGGAATCCCAAACGAGCTGTAAGGCCGGAAACCTTAAAAAATGGTGTCGAATTTCCCAATTGGAGAGAGAGTGTAACGTGCTACTTCTTGTGTAACATGTATATGTCAAAATCATTTAATGGTGGACAACTGTAAAAATACAGCTCTTCGAAGTATCTATGTTACTTGATTGCCTTAAGCAGTTACATACTATTTTCTAATATTTCCATATTTCACATTCATTCATTCATATTTGCATAAAAACAATTCAAATATTTGTTATTAATATGAGAAGGGAAATCTTCAAGGAATTTCCATCCGAAATGTTATTTGCTCAGATTTTTCATTTATCCAAGACTTATCCAGTTAAATATTTATTTGCTGTATAAATTATTCAAAAAATAACTTTGCAACGCGCACGCAATCCACTTTTATCTCTCTTTTTATTCCACTCCTCCTAAAATTACAATCTGTATTTATTAAGATTCCATTTCAATTCGATTCTGGCTTCATTGTCTCGGCGAAGCATCTATTATCGACTGATTACAATCGCGAATGGCGACCATCATTTTTTTAATAAATGCTTCTCTTTCAATTATGAATTAAATATATCTATATAAGCTATTTTTCATTCAAAGATTCATACCGATATTTCCCTTCTTTTTACGTAAATAAAAACAATTCTTATTTTAAAAATAATACGCTCGAATGGACAGGTACAATGGAAAAATAGAGGTACTAGGATGAAAAATGCTGGTATTGAAACAATATAACCAAATGTAAAAAGTATTGTACAATAGTCGTTACTACAATTTGTTCGAAAGGACAGAATAAAATACTCAAGAAAAATGTATTTCTATATAAAGATATACGCATATTTTTGGTCAAAAATGAATAAATTTTAAACATTTATATGGATTTTATATAATTATCTATCTTTCTTCTCTTTCTCTGTGTTTTAATATATATACATATGTATTACGTCTATGTATATGTCTATAAATATATACACACGCACAAGTATTTAGAAATATTTCTATATATTTGAGTAAAGTTTAGAAATACTTATTTAATACATATTCTTTTGTATGTTTGAGAATATAGAAAAATACTTCTATATAGATATGGATGAATGCATATCTATGTATATATATATAAATAAAAATACATATATATATATATATATATATATATATATATATATATATATATATAAATAAAAATACATATATATATATATATATATATATATATATATATATATATATGCTTGTTGCAAAATTTAGAAATGTATGTTATTCGATTTTTATGTTGCTCTTGAAATTTTCGACAACCGAGGAAATTTTTTATTTTAAGAAATAGCAGTGGAGTATCGACATAAGCTTAGAAAACTCGAAATTTTCTTATAATGTAATCAAAAATGTCGCTTGTTTGGTTATCTTAAAATAACAATTCAAAATTAATATCACACAACACAGTGCACATTATGCGTATGTATTATTACAATGCTTATCGTGTTTAGTGGGCGATATTACTTATGAGAATTCTAATGAATGTTTTTGTTCGTTTTCGTGGTCATAATGTATTCGAAAGGAAACGCATAGAAATGGACGCCTAATCAAAGTTTCTATTAAAAGTATACATATTCTTATCAAAAACATTTGCAGTTAAAAAAGATTTATTTTATTTTTATATATAAATGATAATACATAGATACATACATATATATATACATATATATATATATATATATATATATATATATATATATATATACATATATATATATTTACATATATATACACATATATATGCATATATAGGCGTATATATATATATATATATATATATATATATATATATATATATATACATATATATACACATATATATATATATATATATATATATATATATATATATATATATATATATATATATATATATATATATATATATATATATATATATATATATATATATTTATATATATATATTTATATATATATAATATATACATATATATGTATATATATATATATATATATATATAAATAGGAATTATAACTTTTGTCTATTTATTCTTTAGATTTTCTGATTCTATATGTACCATTTATGCATTAATATTTTGTATATACATATATTCATATTAATATATCTATCTATATCTATCTATTTATCTATCTGTCTATCTCTCTCTCTGTATATATATATATATATATATATATATATATATATATATAGCACTGTATATTCACCGAATATTATTAGGATAACCCTAGTAATAGCATGTAGGAGAAATTTTAGCCATAAGTGGTTTCGCACCTGGACAAGTTTGTTGTTATAAATAGAGGGTAGTGCAACTGTAATAGCTCTTAGAGGCCATATATATATATATATATATATATATATATATATATATATATATATATATATATATATACATAAATATAAACACCCACACACATATATATATACACATTAATTACAAATCTGTGTGTATATCTTTTGAACCGAAAAAGGTATATCTCTAATTTATCGTGTGATCGCAATAAACGACGAAATGCAATTACATAAAAACAATTCAAAATCTTTTTCTCTTAAAACGAGCTGTTAACGAGCTCCCCTGATCTTTATTTAGTCAGATTTTTCATTTATTTATGACTTATCGAGTTAAACGTTTACCTGATGAATAATTTATTAAAAAATGTGACTTTGAGAAGGATACACAATCCACTTTCTTCGTTTTTCACCCTCTCCTCGTAACAATATAATCAGTATTCATTAAGATTTCATTTAAATTTCATTTCTGGCTTCACTGTCTAGGTACAGCTGACATTATCGATCACAATCGCAAATTGATATCCTGTATTTTTTTAGTAAATACTTCTCTTTTAATAACGCATTAAAATATCGAAGGAATTTCCTTTTCGTCGAGACATTAAGATGTTTACATATTTTTACACTCATAAAGACGTCTGTTTATATCGAAAATTTTACGTTTAAAAGAGGATCTGAATTTCGAGGAGTTTTAAGATGATATCGGAACTGAATTATAATGTGCATAAATTTATATAATTTACTCATCATCAGTATTGTGTTATTTATGCAAAAAATTATTTAAGACCCTATTTCAGAAAAATGTACCGCTTTATCGATTGAAATACACACACATGTATATAGATACACAAATACATACAGATATACACATACACATACACAGATATATATATATATATATATATATATATATATATATATATATATATATATATATATATATATATATATATATATATATATATATATATATATATATATATATATACACACTGTCTACCAATAACTATTTGGACACCTATGCAAATGACGATATCTGCAGTCCAGAGGTACGTTACGGCCTTCGCCGTTATACGTCGTGTATACGTAGTTCGAAGCTCTCTGATTTCGAGAAAGGTATAACTATCAGATATCACAAATGTGGCCGATCCTTAAGGGTAGCGATCTGAAGTAACCATAATCGACAGTGGCCTATGTGAATAAAAAGTGGGAGGTGATCAGTGATTGTCGGAATGTGCCCCGAGTCGGTAGACCAACAAAACTGGGAGAGGAGACCGATGAGTGCTGTCCAGAGAAATTCGGAAGAACTAAACCCAGCCGATGGCCCTCATCTGAGAGAAGTTTCAACAGGCATCCGGAGTTTTATTTCAATAAATACCATCAGTAAGGAAGCACATATGATTGGTTTTCATGATTGTGATGCTGCCCGTAAGCCTTTGATCACAAAGTCCAACCACGCTGCTCGGTTAATGTGGTGCAAAGCACATCAAAATTGGACCTCAGATCAGTGGAAATGGGTTCTTTGGAGCGACGAATCAAGGTTCACCCTTTACCTTTCGGATGGCATGGCCTGGATCCGCAGTGTTGCCTGGAGAACGTCTCCTGCCAGAATGCATTGTGCCAACAATCAGTTTCGGAGGAGTTGGAGTTATGGTCTCGGGTGTTTCTCCTGGTATGGACTAGGACAATTAGTCCCCTTTCATGGTAAGCTCAACTCCGATCTCCAACTTCGATGCCTACTGCACTATTTTGGTTGACAATGTGCTTCCTACGTTGTGGTAGTTTTACGGGTTGAGCCCCTGTTACTTTCAGGATGACAATACCAGTTGTCATGTTTTGAAGTTAACCAAGGCTTGGTATGGTGCCAATGGTGTTCAACGAATGGACAGGTCTGCCCAGAGATGAGACCTGAACCCTATCGAGAACCTCTAAGACGAGTTGGATCGCCGAATTAAGGGGTGCACTACCCGTCCAAAATTGGTGAAGGAGCTTGTATGTCTACTCGAAACTATGTGGGAGACAATACCACTAGCTGTAATACAAAGACTTGTGGAAATTATGGCCTGGAGGGTTCACTCTGTAATTGTCTTTCGTTTTGGCTCTACCAAATATTAGTTTTGAATAAAGTTAGTTTTTCTTTTTCTATCACAGGTGTCCAAATACTTATTGGTAGACAGTGTATAAATATATATGTTTAATAAAACAGAGATTCTTGATTCGTACGTGTGTTTGTATATGGTATTTCTCTATACAAATGCATATGTATGTATATATATAGATACATTTTTTGATTGTGTTTCTTAATTGCATATAATTTCGCAGGTCACAAGTACGGCCCGAATTCTGAGCAACGGAAGCAAGCCGTAAAGGATATCGATAATCTGCTGGACCTGGTACAGAGAGAAATGGGCAAGAGAGGTTTGCATGACAAGGCGAGTCCTTTAAATTAGTTGATTTAGTTCCCTATGTTATCTTCATAGAGGAATACTTCTCAATTGCTAACTATTCAAAGATTATGAGGAGCATAAGCCAAATTTAAGTACGATTTAAATACTACAAGCTTTCATACATATAATTTTAAAATGAAATATTCATTAATTTTTGAAACACTACAGATATTTAAATATATCACACCTGCAAATTGCTTGCAATTCCAAAATTTTCTGCCTTTTCAATAAATATTTTCTTGGATTTCACAATACAGATCTATGAGGAAATTGGACTTTCTTCACACAAAAACATCTTTTGGAAAAGATAACAATCTATAATATTATTCCGAGCTGAAAAGTTTTATTTTTGCTTATTTACCAAATGGTATAATTTCATTAAATAATTTATAAATGAGAGCAAACGGAAATTATATTTTTTCATATAGGTTAACATTGAATGAGAGGAATCCAAGGCTATCCTTTTTCTTTCCAATGCTATCATTTTTCTGGATATTTTATGGGAAACATCGTAAAAAATATTTTAATTATCTGTGGTATACTTCGATACAGCCCTTTCAACTTTGGAACTTGAAAAGTTCCAAATTAAAACATTTAATACACATAAATAAAAAATGTAAAAGATACCCTCGTAATATAGCAGTGTGATATCTTACGTAGCATATGCATATTGTTGTTTTATCATGTGCTTTTAAAGTATATAGTGTTTTTAAAGAATTATTAATAATGCGATCCAGACAGATGGAATTGTATATTGCCCGTAAGCTAATATTGACCAATAGGAATCCAATATGACAAGCATAGATATATGACAAGCATAGTTCATCTTCATGAACACCTCTAATCTAGCACTATGACAATTCCTTTACCCTTTTTTCAGATTAATGTGCGATTTTATCCTCTTGCCTAGAAAGAGATCTCCCTATTTTTTGTAGTCTTAGTTATTTATTCATATATTCTTTCTTTGTCATCGTCAAGGTACTAGTTTTTAAAGCAAGACGTTTTTCTTCAGTTATGGGAGCACGTTACTTTTACGACGTATTCTTAGGCCCTTCATGAACGTACTATATAAATCTGTTCCAAAGTTTCTATTCAAGTTTTCTAAATATACTAAATTATGTTCTTGTCTAAATCCGTTGGGAGATTACGATTTTCATGATTTGCACTGACAGATTAGACGCAAAACAATAAAAGTTATGACCGTCTAGAGATGCGAAACTTCCTCTTTCAGTTACTGTTGTGAATGTTAAAACGCATTACATATTTGGCAATTTTGAATTATTTTCATACATCATTTCCTTTACAGCACACCATGTAAAATACGAGTATCCAATAGATTGCATAAACGCATCGTATACCTTTCAAAAACGTATCATATACAGTACAAATACAAATCATATACAATAAGGTATCCGTCTGCGTTAAAAATGTCATTTTGGCCAAAAATCATAACTTTTTTTTTTTACTTCTATATTGAAAAATTTCAACTTTTACGCTTCTAAATCTGATTCTGTTTGTCTCTACAGCATTTTAAAGAAAAGTTACAGCTGTTTAAACAACAGTGACATCTATCAAAACAAAACGGAAGTATCGATTTCTGAACCGGAATTTGTGAATTTAAAGCCTTTTAAAGAGCATTTTTTGGACAAAACTTTTTAAATTTTCAGGAACATTAGGTTAAACATTTTCTAGTATTTTTAGAAATTAGGAACTTGGCAATTAGAAAGTTTTTAAGCAAAACAATTTTAAACATGTATTTTGATTTTTTAATCTTTAAAGTTGCTTCACATAAACTTCAAATGCGTTTTTCTCAGAACGGTATTTTTAATAAAATGTCGAAACTTAAAATGTGATTTCTCAAAAAGTTCTTAAAATATTTTATTGAAAATTATTATGATGCTTTTGATAGTATTTACTAGCAAATGACCTAAAAGCTTTAAATTTGGATAATTTTTAATGATGTTACATTTATAATTAGATATAAAGGTAATGAAAATTCATCAAAAATTGAATGTGTATGATTTTGATGGACCAAAATTTTTTACAAAATGTAAATTATGCAAAGATTTTAGATGAATCACTAGTCCAGTGTATAAGAAATGTGTTGCATCAAAAAATATTGAAATAATTTAATTTATTAAAAAATTAGACTATTTGAAAAAACCCGATATTTTTACTAAATTTTCTTCATTTATTAGAAATTTTATAAAAACTTCTCAAGGAATAAATTTTTTTAGTTGAATTATCTATGATAATATAAAAAATAAATCTAAAAATGTAAAACATGAACTAGTATCTACGTTCTCAGAAAGTAAACGGATACCTTAAAAGTAAATACCATATACGATACAAATTCGTATCATTGCATATGATACGTATCACATATGTTGTAAATACGTATCATGTAAGTTGCAAATACATATCCGTCTGTTTAAACGTATGGGATACGTATTTCCAATGTGATAGACTTTTAAAATATATCGTTTTAAAAACAAATAAATCTTTTATATAAATCTCTAGAGATATGTAGTGAAAAATGAAATCTTCCTCTAGAAGAAATTTAATGAGACTAGCGCATTTCTGTGGAAAAAGAAAATTCTCATTTTCTATTCTTCCCCAATCCAACTGGGGATAATTAAAACATTTGTCCCCGAGAAATATCAATCATACAAAAGACTCCAACTCAGATGGGACGTCCCGCTGAGACTTACGGAAAGAGAAGGGCCACAGCAGGGGTGCGGGTAGCCCTCTTTTCGAAGGTTTTTCCTTCTTTTCTTATTTTTCACTATTCTAGGAAATGACAAATATTGTGTTCAATCAATTCTGAAATAGCTTAAATTATCTGAAAAATTATATAGTTAATCTTGTAATCATACAGAAAAACACACAATCATATATATATGTATATATATATATATATATATATATATATATATATATATATATATATATATATATATATATATATATATATATATATATATATATATATATATATATATATATATATATCTGTGTGTATGTGTGTGTGTGTCGTATCCAGTGGTAAGGAGAATGTAATAATCAGTCTTTCTTAGCAAAACATATCTTTATTCAATATAGAGTTTCCGTTTTTAATGCATCACTTGCTTCATTTCCATTTATTCGTGACAAAGCCACGCGTGAGTGTGTTGACAGCTCTACGTCTGCGCGCCAACTGACTACTTTTGGTTGGCTTATTCATGAAATACTTCAAATATCTTTCCGCTTGATCGGATGATCCTAAAAGATTATGTGGGTTTTTTCATTTATTTTGTTATTATGACAGATTTCCCTTTTAAATTGTTCACAAATCGCTTAATTTACCGAACCCCCCTTTTTAGACCTGACATATATATATATATATATATATATATATATATATATATATATATATATATATATATATATATATATATATATATATATATATATATATATATATATATATATATATATATATATATATATATATATATATATATATATATATATAATATATATATATATATATATATATATATATATATATATATATATATATATATATATATATATATATATATATATATTAATATATATATATATATATATATATATATATGTATATATATATATATATATATATATATATATATATATATATATATATATATATATATATATATATATATATATATATATATATATATATATGTATGTATATATATATATATATATATATATATATATATATATATATATATATATATATATATATATATATATATATATATATATATATATATATATATGTATATATATATATATATATATATATGTATGTATATATATATATATATATATATATATATATATATATATATATATATATGTATATATATATATATATATATATATATATATATATATATATATATATATATATATATATATATATATATATATATATATATATATATATATATATATATGTATATATATATATATATATATGTATATATATATATATATATATATATATATATATATATATATATAAATATATATATATATATATATATATATATATATATATTTATACATACATATATACTTGCGTTCATATGTAATGGGTAATTTGTTCTATCACCAAGGAAAAAGTATTTCTTTTGAATACAGTCATGACTTATATCGTTATAATATCGTTGAAATCCGAAAACAAGATAATTTTTAGGTTGAACAAGAGTTTACTGAGGTTCCTTCTACACGGAATTCTGCCCTAAAAACACATGCATCTCAATTTTTGATTGTATGTGTCAAACAATTAGAATTCTTAATGATGGTGAAACCTTGTGATGTAGTTTAAGCACGTCACGAGAGTTATATAAAACAAATATATAAAAGCCAGTTTTGAGATCGCCAAAAGGATAAGAAAGATCAAATTTATTCGCCAAAGTTGCCAGAAAAGGAGAGAATCAACCAAAAATTATTTTAGGATAAGCATAATTATTTTGGTATAGTTTTAGGATTAACATATTATAATGTATATATATATATATATATATATATATATATATATATATATATATATATATATATATATGACAGGGTCCAGTAAACGACACTAGAGTCATGACATCAGCTTCATATCTTTATTTAAATTCACCAACACTCTACTCAACAATGGCGTCTCATATTGGCGCCCAACTGCTAACAAAGGCAGATTTCACTGCTTCGAGGAGCTCCAGGTCTGACCGTGGACAGTGCATACTGCTCTCTGCCCATATCACTGAGCGTGAGCCGTATTTATGGTGCTAAATAACTCGAGGCGCGTTACTTCCATTAAAAGAATCCCTAATTAAATCTCTTAAATTACTCTATATTTTAAATCCTGACAAATATATATGTGTCATATTCAGTTCCTGACTAGAAAAGTAACAATTGTTTCTGTTTTAAACACGAGACGGTAACAGGTCACCAGCAAATATGATTTACCGGTTCTATTCCATATTGGCACACACAGCTCTTAAATAGTATTGATATACTCCCATATTGATACTCTTCACGAGGATTTCACTCTCTTTTAAATGATTTGTTTATTTTCTAAATTATGAACTTAAAACTATCATATACATTTTCAATGGACAACTTTACCAGCCACAAACGTAAGAAGAGAATTTATATTGGTTTCGTTACTGTTTTTAGCAATTGGTTAGAAGAAAACACACGAAAATTATGAAACAAATTTATTCATACAGCATGATCAACGGGTTTCTATGTTGAAAAAGTGATGTTGCATATGTGCGTGAGTCAACCAATCAATGTTTTAGTTTTTAGTCATACTATGACACGGTAAGAAGCATACCTAATTTTATAAGAAGGGATGAAAGCAGTAGGAATCAGTTTTGTTCTATGAGAAGACCAATTTTTTAGTCTAAGACAAATATTTAACAAAAATTATATTTACCAAAAATTGAAATTTAACGATAGAAACACTCCAAAAGACATATATAATTACATTAGTTTGTTTTAATCCCGTGCATATCTATAGTTATATCCATGTTATATATAGAGTCGTCAGGCCGTGAAAGAGGCACACAAAGTATATATATATATATATATATATATATATAGATATATATATATATATATATATATATATATATATATAATATATAATATATATATAATTATGATTAAGAAAAATTAATTGTGTTTCACTTATATCAGAATGAAATCAAATCTTTCGATTACGCTAATGCAACTACAATATTCATCTCAAAATCTAAAAGCAGAAAAACTATTCCATTCTATTCTTATTCTATGCCGTCCTCCGTAGGGAATAATTAACGCATCTGTCTTTGACGGATTTGTTTTCACTGAAAAGGTTCCAACTCAGATGGGATGTCCCGCTGTGACGGATAGAGAAGAGGTGGGGATGGGAAAACGCCCATTTCACGATCTGGGTGGAAATGAACAAAGGGTATTTGCGATTACTTCGGGAATAATGTGCGTTGTGATTACTCAGCCTCTTTGCTTGGGAAGTGCACTACTTAAAAGTCATGCATAGGAAATATACGCATACATTTATGTGTATATATGTACATATAATATATAGACATATATTTATTTATGCATATATATATATATATATATATATATATATATATATATATATATATATACATCTACATATACATACACACATATATGACATGTCATGCTGCAAAGTTAAGGCGAATGGACAACAGTCTTCTTGATAATAATAAGTTTATTAAACCATCGTTAAAGTAAAACTTGCTCCATTTACACTTTTCCGTCGAAGAGATGCGTAGACTGTTGTTGACAGCTCCTTGTCCACGCGCTGATTGTTATTTATGTGTTTGCAAGATCATCAAATAGCTCAAAAATGCTTCCGCCTGACCAGATGATCCCAAAAGCTTACGCGAGCGTGGATCTTTTTTCATTTATTTTATTATTATAAAAGAGTTCTCTAATATTTTATTATTATAAAATTGTTTTTACTTACATAATTTCCAACTACCCCTTTTTTAGACCTGACATATATATATATATATATATATATATATATATATATATATATATATATATATATATATATATATATATATATATGTACATATAAATACATACATATGCATGCATGTATACCTATATACTTACACATATATATACACACATACATAGATACACATGTAAATATATACATACATATCACTGATGATCCCATTTCTGCGATAAATTCAAAATGTCTTTTTCTTAAGTTTTGAGTTTGAGTATTGGCTGTTATACACATGTACCGTTCCATGTGGCATACATTAAGGTGGAGAAAGTGTGGAGTTATAATACATTTATGTATGATACAAATTTATTAAAGGTTCTCCTTGGCGACAATTTTGCAAATGGCTACAAAGTCCAGAAATCGGGGAAATTAAAACTTTTTAAGAAATCTAGGAGACAAATTAAATAAAATACAGTATTGTTAAAAATAATTGAAATTTAGATTTTTTTAAAGAGAAAAACACAAATTTTGCAAAATAATTTTATGATGATTCTTATAAGTTCTTTGATTTCGCTCAAAGGACAATAAATTATTCTTAGTGGATCAGGTAATCTCTTAAAAACATACTTTTTAATTAGAGGAAAAGTAATTTTTTATGTTACTTAATTTTATAAAAATTCCGCTTGGGGTTATACAAAACTGAAAAAAATAGTTATTGACGACCAATAATAATTTTTAAAAAATATTGGATGCATGATCCACATTCGCGGATCTCTGACTGAAAGCCATCGTAGTAATCAAGAAAAATAATCTTAAAACTTAAATTAATAAACAAAGCATGTATTTCAAAGGTAAAATTATTTTACTTGCTTGCCACTGTAGATCGCAATTCTCGAAATCTAATCAAATCCCAAACCCCTCTACTTTCGAAACTTGATATACGCTGTCGTACGAGGTAGAGTCAATAAATTCCCGGAATGGTCGCTACATTCATTCAGGTTTTTCTTAGAAGGGAAGTAGCTCTTTTAGACGTCACTAATGGGAAAGACGCACATCCATCTGGAATTCATTTCCGATACTGTCGTTGTTAGCTGCAGATGATTTCTGACAAATCGAATTTTTCCTTCGTTGGACTTGAATAACATGCAAACATCAAACTCTGAGTTTTTCTCGAGAACTCAACTTTTGAGATTGCTTGATATGCTGTAGAAAGCATTAGGAAACGATGCCATGAATAAACACTGATGCGTAAGAATGCATAAAAGTTTTGGTTAGGAACGCAAAATCATCGAAAGTCCCATTCGAACTGGACGTTCCTCCTCTTCCACCGCAGATGAGAACGTTAATTGTGTTCGTAAAATTGTGGGCGTGGATAGACGAATAACGCAACGAATTTATGCCATTGTCTTTGAACTCAAAATTTCACATGGGGGTATTCATAGCATTCTTTGTGATTTTCCATGTAACTATAAAGAACTTCACCTAGAGATCCTTAAATGACTAAGAGATGCAATCAGACGAAAGCGATCTGAAAAATTGGTTTCTTTTACATGACAATCCACATTGTGCTCTGATTGTGAAAAAGAACCTTGCCATAAATAGTGTTATCACTCTGGAGCATCTTTCTTATTCTCCCCACCTAGTACCAGTAGATTGTTACCTATTTCCAAGGCTAAAATGAAATCGAAGTTACACCGTTTTGTAGCCTCAGATGAAACGATCGTAAATGCGGTGAAGCAACGAGTGCATTTCTAAAAAATGGATACTAGGAGTGTTTTGAATAGTTATATGAACGTTGGAACATGTGTGGAGTAGTTTGGTTTGGTTTGGAGCGCTACGGTGTACTATTTTGCACACGAGGGCTAATGATACTGGGACCTACTGCTTAAAGCCGATTCCGAATGGCTACGAACATCCATGCCATAGTCGGATTCGAACCCACAAACTCCGGTACCGACAATCGGCTCCCTAACCAATCAGCCAGCGTTTGGTTTCACGTGTGTGGGTGTAGGAGGGTAGTAATGTGGAGGTCAATAAAGTAAAGTTATTTTCCTATTTTTTAATAATTTATAATTGACCTATTTTGACTTTACCTTGTAGATTTAATTTGGACATAGTGCCCATGCTAAATAGATTTAGTTGGGAGCAACACATGATAGCAGGGTGAATAGACGACATTGAGACTCCTATTCTGAATACACAGACTAAACTGGACTATCTAAGAAAAAGAACTTCGCTAAAAGTCGAGATTTATGGATGATGCTAAAGAAATTCGAAAATAACATTAACAAAGAGTTAGACCTCTACCATCGTCAGCCATTTCTTTATATTTTTAATTCTTATTGTGATTTTATGTTTAAATTTTTAGGAAATTTTTTACTACATTTGATGACCGTTTTAAGTAACTTCTACTTTGTACTAGATAGGCAGCTAAAAGAGCTACAGATAATCTACAACACTTTTTGAATAGTTAGTGTAACTAATAATTAATGAGCTAAAAATGGTATAAATAATCTACAACACCATTTTAAGATTTGGTATAACAATTAGGGATCTAAAATATGTATAGATAATCTACAACACTATTTTAATAATTGGTATAATTAATTATTAAAGAACTAAAATATGTATATATAATCAATACTATTTTAATATTAGGTATAATTAATTATTAGGGGCTATAATAGGTACAGATAATCTAAAATACTATTTTAATGTTTGGTATAATTATTAGGGAGCTAAAACAGGTATAGATAATCTACAACACTATTTTAATAATTGGTATAATTAATTATTAAAGAACTATACTATGTATATATAATCAATACTATTTTAATATTAGGTATAATTAATTATTAGGGGCTATAAAAGATACAGATAATCTAAAATACTATTTTAATATTTGGTATAATTTTTAGGTAGCTAAAATAGGTATAGATAATCTACATCACTATTTTAACATTACGTATAACTAATAATTACGAAGTTAAAATAGGTATACATAATTAACAACAATATTTTAATATTTGGTATAATTTATTATTAGGAAGCTAAAATATGTATAGATAATCTACAATAATATTTTAGTATGTGGTATAATTAATTATTAAGGAGGAGATCAGAGAATATAGTTTCCTTGTAAAGGGGGGGGCATCCAGAAGAGTTTGGGAATCTCTGACTTAGAAGGACTATCACTTTCTACCCCGTATTAGCGATTTTCTCTGTACAGTATAAAGTGATGATATAATCATGAATAAAGTATAAAGTGAATGATCGATTCTGCTTCTGTCGGAAACAGACTTTGAGCGCGGAGTCATCCAAAATGAACAACGATAATGACATCGGGGAATTTCTTTTGATAACAAAAGAAAAAATGCTTATATCTCTTTTCTGTCCTGTCTCCCGGTAATTAAAGCTTCAGTCTTTGATAAATTTGCTTCCATTCAACTTACCGCAGCGAGTTTTGGGAACGCCCATTTCCATGATTCTCTTATTTTCCCCTCCGTTGTAGCTGGAATCGGTCATGAGACAAAACGAACGGATATGCAGTTGTACGATAATGAATACCTCAACCATTGTGGACATTTTTGTGTAAAAGTGGTTTTAGTGAAAACACAAGTATGGGGGATGATTAGTGGTGGTACTTACGGTAAGTAAGTACATAGTTAGTTGTTCCCAAAAAATAGCTTATAGATTCGTTCCTATTACAGCATTTATTAAATTCTTTTCAGATCCCCATACTCCTTTGGTTGTTCTTGTAAAGAATCTCAAGAAAATTTAAACCTTTGCCCGTCTTTGTACATCACATGTCATATGCATATTTGATGATTTATATGCTTGTATATCACATGTGATACACGAGAAATTATTTATATGTCCTACGCATCATATATTATATAAATATTTAATGCTTTATATACTTGTATATTACATGTGATACACAATAAACTGTATTACAAGCGAAAAACAATTTGTTGTAGAGTACTAAATTTAGTTAAAACTACTAGTTCGATATATTTAAATGAAATATCAATATTTAACGTTCACCATATAATTATTTTCTCATATAGGGCGAAAGAGCTAATATCTGTAAAACTCTCAATTAGTGAACTTTGCAAAAAACAATGTAGATAGTTAGTTTGGAGCACTATGGTATTTATATTTGCTACACGACAGGTAATAAAACAAAACCTCCTGTATAAAGCCAATTTCACACGGCTACGAACATGTCGAACATCCTTTAACTCAGGTACAGAAGAGCAGTGACCTATCCATTCAGTCATCGTTCGGCCATAAATGGCTAAGAATATAATAGATGACTGA
This sequence comes from Pardosa pseudoannulata, assembly GCA_032207245.1. NCBI lineage: Eukaryota > Metazoa > Arthropoda > Arachnida > Araneae > Lycosidae > Pardosa > Pardosa pseudoannulata. The sequence goes on along the minus strand of CM063505.1, from coordinate 180,244,712 downwards.
AAATTGTCTGTGAAAAATCACCCATAAAATTAGATAAGACTGAATTTATACCTATATCTAGCAAAAATTAAATATTTGCTTTTTATGGCATCCTAATATGAATGTTTCATTTCTAGATTTTAGCATGAACTTTTCATGAAATCTGATTAAAATATCTGAAATTTTCAATCTAAAGATGCATTGAAAATTATCAAATGTCTTCAAGAAACAATATTTATAAAAATATATTCGTATGTGACAATGCATTTAATAGTTTATTACAAGTCACAAATCATTTTTAGTATTTTAATTTTACTTAATTCTCTATTAAATTTTACTTCCAAATGTTCCTTAAAACGCATTTTTTTACTGAAAAATATACGATTAAAAAAACTAAGAATATTATCATCAATAAAATTAGTTCATACATTTTTATGTCTCCATGATACTGAATATTAATTATTAAATCAGTATCATTTATTAATGCATCAGACATATAAGGCCATTTTTGTACATAATTTAACAAGACTAATCAGTGTTCGTTCAATATACTTTAATTGAAGATTAACTTTAATTTAACATGTTAGAGCGGACTTTTCTCCTGTCTCAACAGCGAATTAAAGCTAATTTGCAATTAACTGCCATGAAAAGCCGTTGACTTAATGCTGAAAATATATCACATAGATATTTTCCAAACTATATTGAATATTTAATTAAATTTACCACGATTTTAATTTATCGTTCTTACACAAAATCCCACAAATTGCCCCGCATACTTTGCGGTGGGGAAAAATGCAATTTAACATAATTTTCTTGTCAACCCACCAAGTTATTTATAACATTTAACAGTTATTAGATATTTTAATTAATTCTGTAATTCGTAAAAATATTCCAAATATTTGAAACGCAGAAATATTCGAAAAGGGCCAATGGAACAAATGTGCCATATAAAGAGAACTTTCGCAATTTTAAAAATATTTATCTTTAATTTTAAAACTATATATATTCCTCTCATTTAAGCATAAAGATAAAAAATTATGTTATGAAAAGCACTGAAATAAAAAAATATTCAGTAAAACAAAATTAATTTCATAAAAAAAATTTAACAAACAAAGCCGAAGTGTGTAATAACTAAATGATAATTTTTAATGGTAACGATAACAACGACTACACCAATAACATCTGAGTTTAATGACAGATACACAAATAATCCAATGTGATTTCCACCAAGCTGCTAAAATAATCAACTAGCAGGTTGCACGTAATTCGTATTTCACTCAGTTTCCTGCTGTAGATACAAAAGGAATCAAACAAACAACTGACTTGTGATAAGACCTTTGATAGATGGAAAATGTTTCAAGCATATAAAACGGGATAGGAATCTGCTTCTATCTCAACAAGTACTTCATGGTCTTCATACCGTGGTCCAACTAAATTCTCTGGTCCTTGAGCTCTAATCCTAATATTTCTAACAGTAAGCGTAAAAATAGCAACTTGCGAAAATAAACAATAAAAGATGAAAGGGATAAAGTGTTTGGACAGTAACGATCAGCAAGTTTCCACTGATGTTTAGCACAGTAGTATGGCCTAACTCAAGACTGTGTTTCTTTAAAAAAGTTACACAAAATATAAAAATATCAAATTTTATTTTTTTCTTTCTCAAAACAACGTAGATAAAAAACAGTTAAACAGAACATCCAAAAGAGTTGGCCGATAATACAAAACTAAATTGCAAATTACACGAGCACTCAGCTGATCGCTGAGATCGCCGAGCCCTAACAACCATTCTGGTAGGCACGCTATCTCGTTGCTATGGACGTTTACATGTAAACAGTCTTATGTTAATGTCGTGGTATTTTTTTCAGTTACAAATTTTGAGAATTATTTTTTTGTAATTATAATCATCACATATTGAAAAGAAACTGAATAGGAAGAATTCATCGAAAGATTATTTATAAAAACGAAGGTTTTTTTCCGACCGGCACGTTAACATGTTTCTTTGCTTATTGATAGTAAGTAAAATAAAAAAGATTATGCTTTTTTATGTCGCCATAGCAAATTGCTGGTAATTTGTCAATATCCATTTCCCAGTCTTTTATAATATATGGATCTATATTACTTATTACAGATATTTTATCCAAATACCGCTTCTGCGACAGTTGATCAAAATTCTTCAAGTAATCATTCATTTTCAGTTATAAACACTAAGTTATACTAAACACTAAGTTACTCAGTTATAACTCTTCAGCACACAAGTGAATAACGTGCGAACCACAACGTACCACCAACGTGCGAAGTTCAAGCTGTGATCCACGTGTTTTTCAATCAGACAGTTTTTCAGTTAGCTTGACCCCCCATTGTTGCTATGATGGTTGCCAAGACGTAGGTACCCGTGACGTCAGGACGTGCCCTAATTAAACATTCTGGCAAGTGACTAATTTATGTAATTTACGGATGGAAAAAAAACTATATCGACGAAGCAAAAACACAACGTGCAACAGGCATCAGCAGGCAACAACAGGTAAAAGCTGAACGTAAAGTGCCCCCTTTTATACTCCTTGATTTCGTAAACTTTACAAGCACTCACATGCTGAAGAAAAAAGACCACGGAGCATACAAAAAACGATTTCCAAATTACTAAATTAACTGCTCTCGCATGGGCTTCAGACATGAAAAATAAAACGAGATCAAGAAACCAAGATTAAAAATAATTAGAGTTAAATTCCCGTGATTTATGTTAACCTTTATCAGATTGAAATTTAATAGAAACCAACTTAACCCACTTAGCTTAAACACACTTGCTTAGTGTCAAAAAGATTAAATCATGATTAAAAGTTTAGCGAATTACAAGGAATCGGATTAGTGTATTTGGTAACATAAAGTGACAAATTCGGGAGTTCATAACACAAACAACTAGTGAGTAGAGTGTTTAGAGATAGAAAAACACGAAAAGTTTTTTTAGGTCAGAGGCATCCGTTTACGTCGGCGAATAGAGAGGGAATGAGTATTTTATTCAAATGGAAGACTTAGTCAAACAGTCCGCATGACGGCTAATCAGAATGAAAAGATTCTAATAATAGAAAGTTGTTCAAATTTTAATTGGTAAGGGCGTATAAACACTTAATGTTTGAAGATTTTAAAATATTTTTAAAGCTTTTTTCCTTACGTTTTTATTAGGCTTTATATATTTTTTGAAGATTTTTAGGATTTTTATATAATACAAATACACAAAATTAGAGATCTTTCTGGAAATAATGCCCAAATATTTTTATTAGCGGCATCAGTGGGATCGTAATTGACAAGATAATTAATTAGATTATTGCTTAAACTTTACGAAATTTAATGGTAAGTGTTTGTAGAAAGTTTAATATAAGAGAGATTTTTAGTTATTCAGTAATTTTATTATTTCTAAATCACTATAGTACATTTTTTATTTCTCTAAATAAAATATTCTGAAAGCTAGTTATAATTTTAATATAAGAATCTGATGACCCTTTCATGGTCGAGGTGTGTCTAACAATAAGTTACATTCGGTTCAACTTTTTTACTTCTTCCCTTGAGTCATCGTCAAAGACTACCAGAAAATTACTGGTTTGAAATTAAAAGGAACTTCATACTTCTCCCAACCAATAGAAAAGTGGGATTCTGACTCCCCGCCGTTCTGGAGTGGACCCCTGTTTTTTCTCCTCGAGGCAGTCGAATATTTTTTAGAGGGCAAGGTTGTAACCAGAGGAGAGTAGAAGATGAAAGCTGCTGGCATCCGCGGCTTGAGGTATACACCATTTGAGAAAAATCATCGCCATATTGTTTTTAGGTTAGAAGCCGACTCTAGAGCAGTCTTCGATACCTATAAAAATGATAAGTTGATTCCAGTTGTATTCCTTGGGCATTTAATTGTATAAATTCATTTAATCAAGACATATTTGTTCATGTGTTTATTAATGAGTATTAATTTCTTCCTTCTCAAACACTACACTAATGTAACATTATTTTTTACAGTGTGATATGTCCTATAGTGAGTATTTTCACATTACATACGAGCTTGCTTTACGGCGATACCACAATACTGATGTCGTGATGTCAAAGGCGAATTTCGCGCCACGGAAATTGCCAAAGAAAGTAATTTATGGTTCAGAATTCTTATCTCTGGTGACTTTTGAAGGGGAATTGTGACATATATCATCCCTAATTAGGGAGCCCCATTTGTGAATTGATATGCATTTGAGTGATATGCGATGCACTAGAAAAATGTTTCAGGAATATTGCTGAAGAACAATTTTTATCAAATATACTTGTATATTAATCAAAAAATTATATTAAAATAGATTTTTACGTCTTTTATGTCTTATATTTGTGTCTTAACCCTTTGCCTGTGACGCCAGGAACTATGTTTCGGAACGTAATATGACCTTTTGGAATATTCAACCTGTGTTTTGGCAAAAGGAAGAGCTGTATTTATTTTCTGTAAACTCCGAAATTTGTTCTTCCAATACATAATATTTAATTTGCTATTTTCCCAATAGACAGAGATACTTTTTTGAAAGTAGTTTTGGGTCATTTGTAGCTATTTCTCGGATACTGCAAAGGATTGTTAAATTCAAAGAAATCTGAAGGACGGGGAATTCATGACAGTTAATATAGATAATAATATTATTGTATTAGTTTATTATATTTATCCAGAAAATTATGTCATTGCATTCATTTTGCTGTAATTTGAGAAAAAATTAACATTTTCCACATATGTGAAAATTTTGAAAATAGTAGTTATACCATTTAAATTTTTTTTCTTTCAAAATTAAAGAGAAAAAATTTCCATGTTTTGCATGTTTTGCTCAGTTATATTCTACAGGCAAGCGGTTTACAGAAACATTTAATACCTTTATCGTATAATTACAGTAAATTTTGTCCAGCATTTACTTGTATGTGAAAATTTTCAAATTATATAGCCTTTTTTGTCATACATATTTCACATCGTAAATCCTATACATTCAGCTAATTTTAATGAATCAAAATACCTTACATTTATTTTAAGCTAATCTCCAGAGTTTAAAATGAACATTTGAATAGTGCACTAGGACGTTTTCCTTCTATTATAGCAACAACTCGAATAATTTAAATATCCAAATAATTCTATTATGTAATGTATTCAGGCAAATACGTAAACACGTCATTTAAGGCTTGCACGTCATATTAATCCTTTAATGACGCCTTTGGTTCTTAAATAGATTGATCCGGGATTTCCAAACTTGAGATAAATCAGACGAGAAATTCGTTATATATGAAATTATAAACTGAATTAATAAAGATCGCTTGTGTGTTCTTCAAATGACTCCGGGCGAACTCCTTTAATCGAATGTTCCGACGTACCTCCAGCGAATGTATATAATTATAACTGCATTAAACTGTAATTGGGAATTCGTTCCTGAAAGAGGAAATCCCAGGCTGGAGATTTAATTCTTATCGTACAAGTCTAAAAATAAACTCGACTTTAATTTAAAGAAATTTTCAGTCGAAGAAACACCACCGTTTTCTTTTCTTTTGGAAGTTTTTCTTTTTTTTCTGGGGATGTCATTTGAGAGAAGTTGCCATCGTAAGGGGAAAAATGGAATTTTTCTTTCTTTTTACGATGGTTGAACGGTTGGTGACAAATTGCTTTTGTGATTAAACGAACCGTTCGCGACCGATAGGATACAGCTTCGAAAATTGAAAGATCGTTCAATCTCGAAATAAGGCAATTTCAGGGATTATTAGGGCTGTTATGGTATAGACACACTCTATTATATATATTAACATTTATGTATGTATGTGTACATCACTGTCAATATACCTATACAGTTAAGTCAACCTAAAAGATTAACGTCTAAGAGGTTTTCTAGCTTAAGGCATTCTTTTTGGGGTCCCTTTTTAATTACCGTAATTTCGTAAGTATAGTCCGTGGGCGAGATTTTCTATTTAAAACATGACAATATTAAATCATTTTAAGAATAAAAACCTACAGTAAAGGACAGTAGATTGCTAAGAAGTCTGGATTAGACTCAATTAATTCCAACTTTAAAATTTCAAATCATTTTTTCTGCCTCGGAGAAGAATTTTAACCTTCCGAGTGGAACATATCGAGGAAAAAAGTATCTAAAAATACTCTTAAGGTTTACTGTGTCAGTGGCCAAAGCGTTTTATGATTTTTTCCTTCACCCTTTGTCGACTAGAATGGAATACGGGAAACCCACCCTCGTTATTGTCCCTTTACTTTCGGTTATAAATAGATATATAAATAGATATTATAGATTGTTAATTTTTAATACGCATAAAGCTCGTCAAGTCTCGAAGATCATCCCATAAGAAATAATGGTTTCTAAAAGTACAAATAAAAATATTCTTTGAGAGACTTGTTTATATTTTTTTACGAAAGTCATCCAAGATATTTAAGAGGTGCAATTAGAGATACATCAGTTACCGCAAACGAAATACTTCGGAATAGAGATTTACAAAGCCATGAAAAGCTATCAGCTTCTTTGTCCATCAGGGGTAGGGGTGCATCCCTCAATAAATGTTAGTCAAAGAGGGGAGCAGTTCCTAAACAATCGACCTGACCCTCCTACCGCAAAGCTCCATGGGGGAAAGCACTGGCAAAAATGTACATTACATCCATTTTCGGAGCGTTTTAGGAGGTCGAAAATTGTACGTTTTGAAGACATCATTGGTTTGGTGGAATTGTACGTGCGAACCGCTTAGAGGGTTAATGGAAGATACAACGCGGCCTACATTTCTCTGTTCGAGAACCCAGCTATGTAAATCGTCTTCTGATGCAGGACATTGTATTTTTCCATGGCGATTAGATCGCTTTCTTCTCATATTTTTAATGATCCCTTTTGTTTGCTCCAATTTCTTACTGCTTTCTCGTCGACCTTCTAAATTATTTTCAGCTTGAAATCAGCAGTAAAAATGCGACTATGTTTTAAAGGCATAACGAATGACCAAACTTTGAAAAGAACTCTGTTATGAGTGATCCATGCGGTGAAATGACCTTCGACCCTCAAACTTTGATCTTGAACCCATCCCCTCGGTGTTGTCAATCGGAGCTGTAAATTGGTGACCATCGATATTTTCCCGTACTCCAGGACACAATTTAAGATTGCGTTACTTTTACTACTGATTCGTTCTGCTTTATGGGGTGTATCTTTTTTAACGATTTATTACCGATATAATATGATATATAAATCATTTTAAGAATAAAAATCTAAGTACAGTATAGTGCTGAAAAGCCTGGGTTAGACTCAATTAATTCCACCTCGAAAATTTCAAATCATTCCTTCTGCCTCATAGACGAATTTTAACGGAAGAAACAGAGCGGCCTTCATTTTTCTGTTCGAGAACCCGGATATGAAAATCGTCTTCTAATGCAGGTCATTGTATTTTTTCAAGACGATTGGATCGCTTATTCTCATATTTTTAATGCTCCCTTTTATTGGAGCCAATTTCTTATTGCTTTCTCGTCGACCTTCTGAATTACATTCAGATTGAAATCAGCAGTAAAAATGCGACGATGTTTTAAAGACGTAATGAATGACCAAACTTTGAAAACAAAAAACTCTGTTACGAGTGATCCTCGTGGTGAAATGACCTTCGACCCTCAACGTTCAATCTTGAACCCATCCACATATAAATAGTGACCATCAATATTTTCCTGTACTCCAGGATACAATTTAAGATTGCACTACTTTCTACAACTGATTCGTTCTGCTTTATGGGGTGTATGTTTTTTAATGATTTATTACCGATATGATATGATGTTTTCTTGGCGTCTCGTGAGTCTTGCCTTTGTTTATATTTGATCATCGGTCGTTCGAGCGACGTGCTTTTCTCTCCCCTTCTTCCGATTTTGATGATTTGAGCAATAAACAACCACAGATAGTCCGCACTGTCTGAAGATATATGCTTTTTAAACACATATAGTCTGCGCACTATACGTGCAAATTACGATAGTTAACTATAATAAAAACTATCACCTTTCTAGAAATTAACTTTTCAATATTTTTCTCCCTTAAGGGGCAAGGAATCTTCCGATTGTAAAATTTTCCCCAAAAATTTGAAATAAATTTTTGTTCGAAAAAAATCATGTTAGGAAATAGAATCTTTTACTCCGTTTTCTTTTTGTACAAATTCTAAACATAAAATGGAGAAATAAAAAAAAACTCTTTTGTATGCTGTACACTGGGAGCATTTTTAATATACATTGTTGAAAAATATTCTAGTTAAAACAATATCAAATAAATTTTAAAAATCGAAAAGTTGAGATTCAACGTCCCTTGCACTATTTTTAATCAGGTAATTATAATAGCAATTATCTCCGTTTAAGAAGTTTAACATTTCAACTTTTTCCTTCATAAGGAGTTTTATTTCTTCCAAACTTCATTGTAAGGAAGTACGAAAGATATACGTGAAGAATAATTAAAGGATGGACTAGCAATGAACATAATTTCTTAACAATTATAATTGCTGATAATTAAGAACTTTTGACTGCGTTCTACTAAGTCCTGGAATGTACAACCATTTATAAGTGATCTCAATTTCAACCTTTTCACTAAAATTACCTTGCCTAAAATTACCTTACCTTCACTAAAATTACCTAGGACAGTTATTGATTTTAACAGTAAATATATTTTTAAAAAATGAAGCATACGTTCATAGGAATAAAAAACATAAACGTAAATTAATATTGAAGATATTTCTAGTTTTATAGTCAAATTGCTTTTGTGATTGAATGAACTATTTATGGCCGATAGGGTACAGCCTCCGAAATTGAAAGCTCTTTTCATATCAAAATAATGCAATTTTAAGGAATTTTAGAGTGGTCATACTACAAATATTACATATTCATTTCAGGATTTTCCCACTTAAGGGGGAAGGAATAGTTTCGTTTAGTTTACATTTTGAAACACAAAGGTTAATGAGATTGGGACCTACTGCTTAAAGCCGATTCCGATGGTCTACAAACATCCATGCTACAATGGAATTCGAACTCATGAACACCTGGAACCGAAGAGAAGCAGTGTATCATTCAGCCATAGTCCAATTTGATTTTTTGAACTTCTTAAATAAACATTTTTCGGTAACCACACTAAACACATTTGAATATGGGTTTTTATTGGCGCTGGTTTATGTGGATTCAAAAACTGGCGGCGGGTGAAGAATTGGTAGATACTAGCGGTAGATACTAGCAATTTAGGGCACACCTTGATTTTGATTCTTTATCTATATTTACAATCGCCAAGTATGGAAATTTTCTTACATATAACAGTTTGGGTTTTTCAAACTGGGATTGTGTATAAAATTTTTGGATACAGTTTTATGTATGTGAATAATGACAGTTTCTGCTCTTTTTTTACTTTCATTACTTTTAAAATGTATGTACTCATATGTTCAAGTAAATCTGCTTATGATTTAGAAAATTTTTAAAATTGTTCTCCATGTATTTACAAATTTAAAAACTGTTAGAATCTGAGTATAAATTTTATCAATATTGAATTTTTTACTATAAGTATAATTTATTCTTTTTATCTCTCTAATAGATGTTTATGTTGTTTATTGCCACCATCTGAAATGACTATATTGGCATTATTTGCGACAAAAATTATCACCAATAAATTAAGGGTCACACTAAACTATATTTTCACTGTACTGCAGATTTGTACTAGTCAGTGGTTGTGATAAAGTTTAAAACTAAATGCCCAACAATATCTTTTAAAACAGAACAAATATTCATTAATTCTATTTGAACCATTATAAAACATTATACTATTTATATAATAAAAACATGTGCACACACTGTATTTAGACATTGTGAATGTATTAATGACTTAATTTAAAAGTTGAAATTTAACTGTGGTACATGCTAGCAGAAATGAACTGCGATACGAAAGATCAGCGACATAGGTCATCTTTCTTCTAAGGAGAACATTACAAAAGGAATATTTTGATCAGAAATATGAAATAATTTTTTGTTTTAAAAAATCAAATGAAATATATATGCTTACCTGCCAAATGACAGTTTTCGAAAAATATAATTATGTTACTGCACTGAAACCTGATTTCTTCTATACACACTTATATTAAACTTTTGAAAATATTTTCCAGTTTGACGACTTTCATATGAAATCAGTTATTTCAAAATGTCCCAGATGCATTAGTTATTCTAAATTGTAGAAATTTATTGCATTTTAATGCATTTTTCATACAACTGGGAATGCTTTAGAAAATTGAAAAGTATTTTCTCGAGTTACAGATGATTTATTACCTCAAAATGGCGAAAACAGTTGATGAAGCATTGTTTAAATTTAAATAATTATCTAGTATAAATAGTAATTAAAGTAAATGAAAATCGATAATTAAGTTTGTTTCTATTTAATTCTGAAGACTGAACGAAAGAAAATAAGAGCTATTGTTTAGTATGAAGTGCACTAGGAACATACTTAATATTGTAGAACTTAATTTTCTTCAAACACTCTTGTATTTTCATGAAAATCCTTTTCAATTTATTTTTGTTTTTTATATATTTTATGCAATAGCATGTACTCATTATATAAATATCGTCAAAAATTGGAACCTAAAAGATATGACATTCAGAGTTTCTTATCCACATAAGAAATTTTATTTCTTTCAAACGTCTTTTAGGGAGTTGATTAAATTTCTACCGAAGAGGGTTGCTAAAAATATATGTGAAAGAATTGAATGGTAATAAAACAGAAATAAACAGGATTCATTTACAGTAATATTTGC
>CM063505.1:180176557-180233857 GCA_032207245.1 Pardosa pseudoannulata | reverse complement strand
ATATTACCACATGTCAAGATACATTACAATACATTACAAAACACTTTATAATGACTAAAAATCTGCAAGACATTGAGATACGACATATAACGTCAATAGTTGACAAATTGCGTAATCACCACATGTATTATTACTCTGAGGCAAAAAATTGTCTTTTTCGTTTATGCCTAGAATTCGCCCTGTGACGTAGTAAGCAAGCCCAGACAAGTATCTTTATTTCTTTATTTTTAGCTCGTATCTATATACATTTTACTTCATAATATTTACAGTTACATACAAAGAGAATTTTTAATATAAACATCCAAAACACTACATTTGGCCAGAAGCGAACATATTTATAGGGAGATAGTAACCAAACTACTATCTCCCTCCGTGGGGTTATCGAAGTTTCATCCTTTCGAGAATAACCTCCACAGACAAAACACTTTCCTGTCAATCTCATCCCCTAGCATCTCACCTGTTAGTCGCAATCTTCGCTTTCACTCATTTCCCGAAGTCCCCTTCGGGAAAAGAGTGAAAAGACTAGTGTAGATTTCCCCCGCAATTTGGAGAAGTCGAGAACAATGCTGAAAAAGAAACACCCAACATTCCTGGAGACGAGGCTAGTTTTTGACTGTAAAATATAGAATATTTTACTGCCCAAAGAATGCCTTGGATTTTGTTGGCCATTTTAGTTTGGGAGCATCATATATTGCTTTGAGTTTTGTTTCTCAGGAAAAAGTACAATCGCTTATAGATGAAAAATTAAAGACTTCTAACACCTTTCAAATCCGTATAAGTATGAATTCACTTAGTGTAATTGTCACTCCAGAAAAGCTTATCAAAGCTATTTACTTCATTAAATAAATGAGAAAATGTCTTTCTAATAAGAAATAGGTAACCTTTTTTGTAGTATATTCCTAAAAAATTACTTTAATGATCCTGTTTAGTGTGTTGTGAAGCTACAATAGCTCAATTACAAAGGCGTCAACTCATAGCTGATGAGTTGAGTTCGAAGCTCCAGCCAGTCATTGAACATCATGTTCGTGAACGGGGGGGGGGCGTTGACACGTAAAACAGGTTCGTGTTTGTAATGTCCACCAAGTTCAAATGATACTTCTAGAGCTGGTAAACCAAGCCTGGAGGTTTTCGACGTGATCCTTACTTTCAAAATTTGAGGACCTGCTTCAAGCTGAAAGTCATTCTGTCAACCTAGCATGCTCTTCAAAACTCAACCCTTCAACTTCAATCTAGTAGCCTCCGGATCACGAGCTTGGCTCGTCCAAGTGGTATTAGATACATTAGTATCAGTAACAATCTGTTATAATAATGGGATTATTTTCTTGCCTTCGTGTGATGATTATTAACTAATGAGACTCTGTGTAACGATTAAATATTAAAACTTCCTTAAATAAATATTTTACATATATAAACTTTTACAATGTTTTATCATGTCATACATTCTTTTAGAGCTATTCTACATAAATTTATTTACATAATTATCAACTGTACACACAATAACCGGAAAAATCGGTTTCAGCAGCTTTTCATTCATTTTTTCTCCCATTAAATCAAAAAGTGAATAAATCCTGATCTTTTTATAGTTATGCATGAAAAAGGGAGCATTTACTTTATCACCTTCGTTGAATAAGTGGATTTGCTGTTTATGTAGGTTCACTCTTTAAACCCTGACCACGTTTTTTCATTCTAACCACCATATTTTTAGAGGTTATTCAAACAAATATTTCTCTATTTGTTAATCTACTTTTCACATGTAGATTCGTTACAAAAAGTATATTTATGCTGAAATGCATTTAAAATGTAGTCGAAGGATAAAATCTAAAACAAATAATCTTTTTTTGCTGGCACGATTGAGTGTTTAACATTTTATTCATGTTTCATGCTCCATGTTTTTATTTGTATAGGTACACATAAGTCTACAAATATAGGTATATAAATATATATATATATATATATATATATATATATATATATATATATATACCTGGTGGCCATCATTAAACTGACAGAGCTCACAGTGTTCTGTAACGCGATCTTTTGTGAGAACGACGCCACATTTTATAGGAAGATTAAACAAGACGGGGGACGAAAGATTCTGCGAAAAAACAAATTAGTTCCAAAAGTCACAGCTAGGGGAATATTTGGCGCTGTGTAATAGAAAATAGAGTGTTAACAAATGCAAATTAATACTGAATAAAATTACCTTTTATTATGCACATTTTCTGATTTAGTTCAAGTGCAATATGGCAACACTTTTAAAAAAACGTAAAATCTACATAAACACCGAAAAAGTCTCGTGATCTGCAATATCACGTGCGCTGAGCAGGAAAAGAAGTTCTTTCTTCAAATTTCACGTTATATAATGTAATTATAATGTTATATAATGTATATTATTATATAATGTAATTTCCGTATTGATTTGCATTTGTTAGCATTCTATTTTCTATAACACAGCGCCAAATATTTCCCTAGAGGTGACTTTTGGAAATAATTTGTTTTTTCGCAGAATCTTTCGTCTCCCGTCTTGTTTAATCTTCCTACAAAATGTGGCGTCATTCTCGCAAATAGATCGGGCTACAGAACACTGTGAGCACTGTCAGTTTAATTATGGCCACCCGGTGTATATATATATATATATATATATATATATATATATATGTGTGTGTGTGTGTGTGTGTGTGTGTGTGTGTGTGCATTCATGTTGAAAATTAAGAGAATTTGCATGTCGCATTTTATAAAAACAGTTCCAGAAGACCCGTATCCATCGAAAGAGAAACCTTGGAAAGGTGATCCAAGAGCCACGACGGCCAGGGAAGATCGCCATTTGTCCACTATAACGAGACGTAACAGTAGTGGCAATGCTTCTCAGCTCTCTCGTGACTTGCATGCGCCCACAGTAAACCGCGTTTCAAGGGAGACTGTTTCCAGAAGAGTTCATAATACAGGGCTTTTGCATGAAGATCTGTTATTTGCCTCCCGTTCTCTTCTACGAACAGGAGAGTCTGATTAGCAGGGTGCAAAGGGCATAAAGATTGGAGTATGAATCCAAAGATGGCCGTCTCTCTCACTGGTGATTCACGGTTTGACCATTATGATACCGGAGGTTTAATGGTCTAGGCAGGCATCATGTTGGATGGCTGCACTTCCCTCCATGTCTTTGAAAGAGGAATTGTGACTGTTGTGAAGTATAGGGATGAGATTTACCGAGCCCCATGTTCGCCTTTTAGGGATCGCTGTTTTCCTTGAGTTCATTTTAATCAACGATAACGTGAAGCCATATAGAGTTCCTCAGGTCGACGAATTTCTAGAAAGTAAGGATATTCGTCGGATGGATTGACCAAGGAGATCTCCAGACATTAATCTTATAGAACATGTCTGGGACGCTCTGGGGAAGGCAATTACAACTCGCATCATCAATTAGAGAACCATTCAGGACCTGAAAACAGTGTTCCTGAAAGAATGGGACCAATTTCCACAGGATTTCATAAACGGCCTTATTTTTAGTATGAAATCACTCTGCAAGACCTGTATGTCTATCAGTAAAAGGGGACCATACCGCCTATTAACCCATTTGGTATTTCTATTCTGCAATACATAACTTCTGACTCCATACGAGTATTACTCACGATCATACGTGTGTTTTATAACTGCTGCATTGCTATTTACTTTATTTTGCTATTACTTTATTATTGCTATTTATCAATGTATGTTCTTATCAAATTTCATTAAAATCGGTCCAGTATTTCTAGAGATAATTGACCAAATCTGATTTTTCTCTTAATTTTGAGCATGAGTGTATATATATATATATATATATATATATATATATATATATATATATATATATATATATATATTGTATGTATATATATATATATATGTATGTATATATTGTATGTGTATATATATATATATATATATATATATATATATATATGTATGTATGTATGTATGTGTAAGTATGATTTCATTCTTATATTCTACAGGTACATCTCCGGTATTGGAAATAAAATATTAATAAATGATTTGTTAAAAAGAATAGTTACAATATATTTTTCTTTGCAGGTATATATGTATACAAATGTAAAACAAGTATATGTATGCATACATATATATATATATATATATATATATATATATATATATATATAAGAATAATTTATAAATAAAACCAGAAATAAAGAAAATCAGTATCAGGCAAATCCTGATACTGATTGAATTGTTCGTGGCAATATTAAATTCAAGTTCCTGGTGAAAATTAAATGTAAATGATATGTCATTTTATGAAAATGATTTTTTTAGTTTTTAAAATGTTTTAATACAGATTTAGTGTATATGAATCTAAACATTAATTTTAGTTTTGAAATAAATATATCTTCATTTGGGAACCTTATGTTTCCAGATTAAAGGGTGATCAGAAAATGACTAGTTAATATATACATTAAAATATTAAATATAAACTAAGGATATATTGTGTATATATTTTAAATTTTAATTTTATGTGTCTAAAAAACTAACAAATATAATTTGTTATTCATTTGTTCTAATATGAAGATTTAAATACAAACATTAAACGAGATTCATTAGTTCTAAAAAATTTAGGGAGCGTAAAATCTTCGAATTGACATGAGGGAGGACCTATAGGTAATAAATTTTGAGAGCCACTAGATTAACCCATTTATCATAAGTAACAATTTCACAAAAATTTTACATGCAAGTTACAAAATACAAAAAATTTTCTTCCGTGGATAAATATTTGGCTGAAGAATTCAATATATCAGTTATCTTAATAATTACATGAAACCTTGTTTAAAATAACACCTTTTTGTGAATAAAGGAAAAAAATATTAGCTTATTTTTGCTGTATGATGTTTTACATACTTAGAAAATAGTAATTTTAAAGAGTCCTTTCAATTTATTGTATTTCGTATCAATTTTAATGTTTAATTCCTCTTTTCTCGTTTCCGTCAAAATGACGAAGTGAAGTTTCGCCCTCTATTTTTCGCGTCCGTGATATTTTCGGACTAGAGTATTCAAAATTAACGCACTAAAAATAAATAAAAATAAGATAATCTATATCTTATGTCATGTTTATTTTTCAATATATGCACCCAATGGTAGTACCAGACTATTTGTAATGTGTTAGATTCAACTATTTTAAACTCGTACCTTATTTTCAAGAAAGACAATATATCAGATACCATTGCAAAAAGAGGCCGGCCAAGCTTAGATGATAACACCAACAGTTTGAAAGGCATTTTAACCCTTAATTTGGTATTGTATGCTGTGCCATGCAAACTTTAAAAAAAATAAAGTGTTAAAGAAATATTATAATTTCAATATAATTATTAATATTTATTCTCATAAACTAGTCACACTTTATGAAAAAAAAATGTTTTTGAGTGTTAGCAACACTCAAACATTCCTATTTCAGTATTTGTTTAAATTCAGAATGTTTATTTATTTATTTATTTATTTTGCCAAATAAAGGGTTAATAGACATATAATCATAACAAACGGCAAACGTCAAGATAATGCAATATTTGTTCTTCCAGAAGAGATGGAAGCTATAAAAGCCCCTCTACACTAGCCACTACAAGCCATTAACATAGTGTGGAGGGGATGTGGCTTATCAAGGTCGCCGATGGCAGACGAGAAAATCACGTTGTTGGAGGATAGCTTCGGAAGCGGTTTTCTCCAAAGATTTGGCTTGGTTTTGGAGCGCTGGGGCCTACTTTTTGCAACACGAGGGCTGATGAGACCGGGACTTACTGCTTAAAGCCGATTCCGAACAGCTACGAACATCCATGCCATAGTGGGATTCGAACCCACGAACTCCGGTTCCGAAGGCCAGCACCCTAACCATTCGGCCATCGTTCGACTTTCTCCAAAGATCAAAGGCAGACAGATACGCAACTAAATTGCGCATTAGACCCTATGGACGAATCCACGAGATCGGCTCATTTAGAGGCCCAGTGTGTGGATGCAACCCGTAAACCATCGTCCATGGTCACCATCAGGAAGTGATGAACAATTGACCATAGTGTGGAGGCTACATAAGAGATGCAGGATGGAAACTTGGTACTACTGTTCAGATTGTGATGTTGGACTTTATCACTCAAAAAATTACTAATATTTATTTATATTATACGTAAGTGTAATAAAATTATCTTTCAATGTTCAAAACATATATTTTTAAATTTTTTGTATTTGCTGAAAAACCATCATTCTGTCATAATAACCCTGAATGTTGGTTTTTCCAAAAAAATTATTTTATATGTTTTAAGCTCAAAATAAACCAAAAAGTTAAAAAGGAGTACATATATTATACATACACATAGTTTTATATAATTTTCTTGAAAAAAAATATAAGCACCTTTATGACTGTATTCCTCAAAATTATATTATAGATAAGAGGTTAAAAACGCTATCGTGTTCTCTTAAATGTTCACCCCTTCATCCTAAATAAATCTATTTCATAAATTTTCAACCACCAATAATAAAATCTGCAACTTTCCCTTTAAAGTACTTTTCGCTTATACTTAATCACATAATCTGGGTAACGCGTAAACCATTATATCTTTATATTTATGCACATATGAACACATATATTTCGTCATCTGAATAATACTGTTTTTACCAGTTTCTACCTTATATTTGTTTTCACTCATATTTATATAATATTAGTAGTCATTTTATAACTTATAGCGAACCATTTCCTTCTTTCCACAAACTAACGACATACTCGCCGAGTAATTAATATTGTAATTTTATTTTATAGATTTTTCTTTGCATAATATAGGGTTCTTGATTTAGTTCTTAATTACCTAAATTTTTGTGACCTGTAAAGATATACAGCCCTCTATACCTAATCCGCATCTCTCTACAGGTAAACGAAAATGCTACAATTACAGTAACTTCAAAAGGTTAAGCCTAATACGTAAAATGCAATAAAATGTAAGAAATATTGATGAAATTGTATAAAGTCACTTGTGGGGTAATAATTTTTAAAAAATGAACATAGTGCAAAAAACGAGATTTCCTTTACATTTGCTTAAATACGTGCAATAATGTTACTAATAACTAGTTTATAAGCTAAACATAAAATCTCTTCCATAGATACTTAACTTTTGATAACTTTTGTCGTTGGAGACCAAAAAGTTTTAGGCCATTCATAAACTGAATTTTCCAAAGGAATAATAATCCGGCTTGACTAAAGAACTGGGTTCCCCCGCCAAATTGGCGATAATGGTTCAAGTATGGTTGCCTAATATTTTCTCCTGATCTCACCGTGTCCAAACAATCTGTATCTACATTATAATTTTTATGATATTTGCATCCAGCTTTCCTGGTGTAACTCTTTTCTTATATATTAAAAGTGCGCAATGTTTAAAAAAATTAGATATAAGAAACCATTAATGGTTCACTATGGTTGATTTTTAATAATTTGGAACTGTTGCGTTTGTAAACTGTTAAGGGATTAATTGCCCATAAATATAAATGTCCGGTTTTCAAGTCGTTTTCTTTAATTATGTAAGAGTATATAATTCTACTACGATGGAGCACTGTGAATGAATTAAAGTCGCCAGAAAGAGCAAGAAATACAATGTTTGGATGATTACCTTTGTGTTTTAGTAAATATCGCCAATATTTTCATCAAATTTGCCAAGGGGAACCCAATACTTAAGTTATCCTCAAAATGGCAATTTCTCAAAATACCACCAAAAAAATTTAAATTAACCCGCTCAAGGAATATTGCAACATATGGCTATCAAAAATATATTAGGTCTCAAACAATGTCAGAGATACAGCATCAGAACAAAAATCTTGGCAAATTTTCAAAATGTGCCAACTAAGACCTGTACTATAACTGCATCTTGCTTTTCTTCAGTATGTACGTCACTGATCTCTTGATAAACTAGAAAATAAATTGTTTTTGTTTACGAATACCAATAATGATTTCCTTTCAGAGTATTGTTTCGTAAAAACGTAGACATTGTTGAGCCTGAAGGAAAAACAATGTCCATTCTTCTGATCTAACACTATGTATCACACAAATAATGCAACAAAGGATGTTTATAATTATTTTTAGATTAAGCTCTCCTTTGAGGTGGTTTAAGCTTTTGATGTTCCTAGTTTTCTTTAGAAAAACGTAACTTTTATTTTGTTATTTTGAAGTATTTTTTGACACCTTGAAAAGAAACAGTATTTATGAAATGGTGCTTAGTAAAGGACTCCAAAATCACAGTTCTTTAATCCACTCTTGGCTTCATGAAACTGAGGAAGTGCCACTATTTAAACCATTTCTTGACAGTCAATTTGGTACATTTTATGAAGATTGTGTTAATGTCAAAAATGAATAAATATTAGTTGAAGATCGTGTTAATTTTGAAAAAGAAGAAATATGGGTAGACATTTCATTGCACTCTCCGGGGCCAGAAACTGTTCCACGTTTTGGCACTTTAAAAATGCGACTGAAAAAGTTTTTCTGTTGTTGTGTACGTGCTAATGAATAGATCTTATTTTATAAAAGCCAAAATTCCTATTCATAAACTATCTCGTCTACATTATTTGATTATGTACTAAATTAAATATCTCATCACATTTGTTAAAAATTTTAAACTTCTGCTCTAACTCTAAAAAATTAAAAATATATATTATCAAAACCATTACATCAAGATATTCTCCTTCTGAAATTATGCTCAGCAACACCTGTTCATTTTCTTCAACATTAAATCTTTTGGATTCTACGATGTTTTTGAATTCTAAAGAATGATTTTCAAGATACGGACATGTCTAGAAATTCTCTTTTCACCAATCAAAAGAAAGGACTTATTACTGTACCAGTTTTCTCATTCATACCACCTGAATAATTCCATATCTTGAAGCTTCCAACATCTGACTAAATATGTGTTCGATTTCTATCACAAGATCTCCCTCATTCTCTACACTTCCCTTCCCCAGCTACTAACAATAGGCTTAACTGCTCCATTCCATTTAACAAGCTATCAACATCGAGCTGAAATGCTCCATTTCCTCTAACAAGCCATCAACAACCGGCTAAAATGCTCCATTTCATCTAACAAACCATCAACATCCAGCTGAAATGCTCCATTTAATCTAACAAACCATCAACATCCGGCTAAAATGCTCCATTCCATCTAACCAGCCACAAACATCAGGCTGAAATCCTGTCTTCTTCGTGCACCAAACATAAAAGTAAATGCGAGAAACACGCTGACCATGAACATCTAAGGTCAGTGGAAGGTCTCGCTGTAAGGGGAGTCTTGAATGCCTTACCTCCCAGTGGTGTTCCCCGGTAACGTTCTTTTCTTAAGAAGGGAACGGCTAAAAGGCTAATTATTGCAAAGCACAGATATTCCGAATTATAATCAGAAGTTACAGATTCGTTGCAAAATCATTCTCACAAAAAAATATCTGAAGGCTTGGTTTGGTTTGAAGCTCTCCAGTCTATTATTTTGCTACTTGAAGACTAATGAGAACGGCACCTACTGCTGAAAGCTAATTCCGGACAATTGCAAAACGTTCATGCCAGCTGTTGGGTTCAAATTCATGAACATCGGTACAGAGCATCACGGCTCTACCCCATTTAAACATCGTTCGGCAACTATAGGATATCAGTTCTTCTACAATCCAACCTCAATAAGAGTTTACTTTTGTAATCATCATCATCATTATGTAAATTTGATTTTCTTATGCAATATATCAACTCGATATATTTTTAACAAATAAATTATTTGTTTAATCACTAAAAGTTATTTGTTTTTGCTTTCTCAACTGTTTTACGCTTATTATTTTGAACTCACTATTTAATAACTTCAAAATAAACAATAAAAGCATTTATTAAACTCTTTGACTACATAATGCATTTTTAACAGTAACGTACATGTAGTACTTCCAAAAAACTCATTTTAGAACTGTAATTAGTTTCTTTTAAAGTAATTAACATTTTACCCTGAAATTTTACCTTTAAAAGAGGTAAAAGAGTTATGATAATTTTCCCACAGACTGATTCTAAACAAGTTTTGAACGTCCAAATAACGCGGCGGCGTACAAATAAGCTAAAAACCAAATGTAAACGGTTTTAAGTTTCTATCTTACATCGTAAAGAATAAATCAAGGGACAATTAAATAAACTGTCTTAACAGAATCATCAATCACTCCCTAATCATCTGATAATTTCCCTAATTCTCACTTTTCCTCCTCATTTCTTTGTGGATCTGCACACCGGGCAGAGGCACGGTCTAAGAAGAAATGCTTCAATTTTTAAAATGCCCCTTAAGTTTCATTGAAAATCATACTATCACTAATTTAGATAGAGCTTCAAAAAAGGTTTCTACGAAAAAACTTTAAAAAATTAAAGAAAAATGTGCTATTTTTCAAATTTCCAGAATTTTTATTCTCGAGTACTTATAAACAGTAAAGAATAAAATACCGCTCTTTTCTCTTCAGAAATTTTATTGTCGTTTAGAAATAGATTTTGAATGAAAAACAAAAAATTGAGAAGCAAACGCTCTTTATTGGTGCATCAGGTATCTCGAGCAAGAAAAAAAATTTCTGAAAAATCTAAAAATGAATTCTCAGTCTTCAATGAACTTCTCCATTGATTTCCCATTAACTTCGTCCCATAGGAGGCTCAGTGAAAAGTTACCTTAAGCACCGAGAACTCGAACAAAAAAACCCAATTTTTGTATTCAACTCACCCAACTCAATCACAAACCAGAGGGACCCAAACCTGAATCCGAACCTAATCGCAAGCCTGGGGCAAAGGCGAAAGGATCCAATAACAAAAAGACCTAGCGAAACTAGTGACACTACTGAGCACTGGCGATGCAGTACAGTCAGAAATGATAAGACGTCATTCGGACAAGACATTTGTTTCACTATTTTAAATACAAACATATGAATGCGAAATGTCCTAGTGGTCAGGTTACTGTCTAGAATGTCACTTTCGAGCCTACCATGTGCTCTAAATATTACTCTGTATATTGAAAGAAAGCGCAGGATAAATATGTGGATTTACTTGTTCTCTCGTAGGGAGATCAGCACAGGAGAGAGAAGTGCAGAATCAGGAGCAAAAATCCTCTAGCTGGTGACCAAAATTGATGGGAATACTTGACATGACATAACAAAGTCTTACACCTGTCAGAGTAAATTGCCCTTTACGAGTCGTGAAGCACAATTCATTCTAAACCATAAAGAAGGCGAGCATCATTCAACCATAGAACTTCAGACTATCTAGCCTTTCTCCTAGTTGTCAGAGGGCACAACGTGAATTTTTTTTTAAAGTTGCGACTCTGCTCTAGCCAATAACTGCTCATTTATAATCAAAATTGACATATCATACCATAAGCAAAAAAAGCAATACAAAATATTACTATATTTTCAATATAGATTTAATATGAATAGAACTGTATTACAATACAATTGCTAAAGATATACAGACTTAAAACATACAGAGACATATTATTACTAAAAGCAAACAGTAAAACCTTTAAATTATATGCAGAAATAAAGACCTTAGAGTCTCTATTTAGGGTTAATAAAATATTGAGTAATTGATATAAATATTTACCCTGCTTCCTTAACATGATTACGGGACAATATCCTCCATTTGATATGAAACATTTATATTTTTTAACCATGATGTTTTAGCCATGATTTTTTGTACCCTTATACAATAGAGAATTTAGGATTGGTAATACATTTTTTGGCTGAACTTTCCATACTCCATAACATTGTACAGATACTCGTATCATTTTTTTTTCACCGGTAGTTTTCAATTGAGTTTTTTTACAATGGAAAATACAAAACTAAAAGTAGCCATATTGGTCGTGCAGCGGCTAGTGTAGTATATTAATCAGAAAAATAAAATATACTATCTCTTAAAAATGTTATATATATATATATATATATATATATATATATATATATATATATGAGAGAGAGAGAGAGAGAGAGAGAGAGCATGTTTGGGAGTTTCTGGAAAGGGCAATTTCAATTCGCGACACCCCTCTGCATAAAACAACATTGCTCAACGAAGGGGAACAATTGTCACATGAGCTTATAAACAGCGTTATATCTAGTATGAAATCACAGTGACCTATAAATCAATAAGAGGGAATTATTTACCGCTACCTCTATTAAGCTATTTTTTGTCTGATCATGTAACCACTGTTTCCTACATTTCAACTCCGATGAGTATTATGCATGATCATCTATGTGTTTTAAAACTGTTGGATTATTATCTTTAATATATTGATCTCTATTCAAACCAAATTTCATTAAAATCTGTACAATAGTTCTAGAGATAATCTACCAGTTTTGAAAATTATGTTAAATTTGAACACTGGTATAATTTTAACTCAGGAAACATCGCGGAAAGATATCATTTTCCTTCAAAGGGTGTCATGTTGCAGGCAGTCGTCATGCTGTATAGCAGTACAGACCTTCAAATTAAAAACGAATCTGTTGCTAAGAGATACAGAAAGTAAATTGTTCAACCTTAAGTTTACTTGTTTTTTAAGTGATTTTGAATCCAGAATCCAGAATTTATATTCATCGATGATAATGTTCCTTATCATTGTGTGATCCAGGCAGGCGTCTCCCTTGAAATTGAAAGCATCCAGTGCATGTGATGGCCTGATAATTTTTCATGGCTTTAATCATATCGAGTATGTGGAGTATTTGCTGAGTAAACCACTTTGATTCCTACTGATCCCATCTAACTTCGTTTCAGAGCTGAAAAGAACACTCCAACACATGAAACTATAAGACTACAAATCATCCACAATTTTTTAGCAAATTTGGAAAATCTCTGTGAAGCATGAGTAGCTGCCAGACAACTATACACCTTATTAAACTGAAAGGTTACTTAATTTATTTTTTACGAAAGTTGAAATATTCCTATAAAAAGGCAAATATTATCAACTATATTAAAGTAAATCGCTGGTCACATCTTCAGAATGGACTGCTCCTCTTTAACATCCAGAATCTTCAAGTTCAAATCAATTGGTACCAGATTCAGAGGCAAACCCAAACTAAGATGGGTTGATTGTATTGATAATAACTTTAAAGCACTAAAGGAGATCAACTGGAACACACTAACGGAGAAGACGGTGAAATGGCAGAAGATTCTGAAGATAATCATTGCCGACAAAAGACAGTCGACTCAATAAAGAAGCAGTAAACTATTCGATTGTTTAATTTTCTTCCTAACTTTGTTTTTGGATAATAAAATATTATTCTTTTCAGCTATTTTTTTACTATTATAGCTGTAATGCAGTTACATGACATGCTTCCCGCCGTTCCAATTTAGATTTTATTAAATATTCACATAAACAACAATTACTCTCATTAGACACCAAGGTAAATGTAAATGAGTGGGTTTTAAGACTGCAGTAAAGATGAATTTGAAGATCAGCATTCAGGATTCCACTAATAAAAACAAGGAAATATAGAACATTTTACTCTGAGTCAATTAAAACTAGAAATGAATAAAATTAGAAATGAGACGGAGAGGAAAAGAAACTGACCTGCACTGATTGAAAAATCTTTTTTCTCTTTTTACACACTAGATACGTTTCGTGTAATTATCGTGTAAAATATATAATAAAATAAAAAATAACAATAGTGTATAGGCTCCCTTTTATAAAACTCAATTTAGGATACCAAAAAATAAAATTCACTATTAATTATTGTATTATAATTCTACTTTAAACTAACATTATGAAAGTTAATTAAAATATATATATAACAAAGATTATTCTATATCGAGAGTAGTTTTACCCGCTTACTTTGTATGAAACGCTTTCCTTTCTTTAATTATATGAACCTTATGTAGACGAATGGCATCCGAATAGGTAGCTTGCCATTCTTTCTTTGCAATGGATCAGAATTGGTTTTAAGCTGTAGACCTCTATCTCATTAATTCTCATGTAGCATAGCAAAAAGTAGACCACAATGCTCCAAATCAACCAACCAAAGTCGGTGTAGTATTTTTATATACTTTTGGGTTTACTGGATTTAAGCAAAAAAAAATATGTTATTTATCACTGTGATGTTTAATGAATTCTTTGTAAAACTTTTGGTATCGATGCAAACAATCAAATTACGTTGAAATCGTAGAGTTCGTTCTAACTTGTATGGTTAGAAAAGATGGGTGGTGCTCTTTACCGGGCAGTTCCTGTCAAACTCGTATCTTCTTTGTCGACTGAAAACTTCCCTTTGCTTTCAGAATATTTATTTGAAGAAGACCGACTAATAGGTTCTCAAACAACGGTACAAATATAGTAAAAGCTTCTTCCGAATTAAAGTCACCTCATTTCAGACAACTGCAAAATTTTACTTTGTGAAGAAAAATAACTGGAAATTCAACCGCCGGGTAGCTCCGTAGTGGGGGGTGGGCTCCTTTGAATGCATGATAGAAATGTTATAGGGAATTTTAAGAAGACTTCTTAGTAAATCCTATATATTCTATAAAGAACTCTACAATGCGTTATCTGAATCAGAAAGCATAATCAATTCAAGGCCTCTAACATACATTTCGGGAGATGGCGATCTCGAGAGTCTGACTCATGCAATCTTTCTACAATAGCTTCATGAATCTAGAATTCCCAACATTGATTTGATTGATGAAACTAGATGAGAAAAAATATGCTTATAGGCAAAAAGTTCCTCAAGACCTCAGAAAGTGGTAAAAATTGAGTATCTTTGTCAACTTAAAAACTTTGCAAATTCAAACACCGTGTCGGAAATTAGAAAAGGGGATATCGTCTTAATTGGCGATGAGAATTGCAAAAGACTAAAAAAATTTGTCGAGCCTCGCGAGCCCCGACTGCACTTTCCGATGACCACACGCCTTGTTTCTGTACCTCCTCGCCTACTATTACTGGAGTAGCAGGTATCGTGGATTCGATTAAAGTCTATATTGCCGACAATTAAGCACTGCAGCAAAAGATTTGTTAAAACATATGTACACTCCAAATCATACTCAAAAATAGGACTGAAATAAGACCGAAGAAAAAAACAAATTGTGCCGAGTGGAAAGCACCTCGCTCGGTCCCAGTTCCTTTCAGACGCATGTCCGTTCTCCGTTGATCGGAGCGGGCATCTCCCACTCCTCTTCGCGAGGGCCGGGGTGGAATCCCCCCTCCTTCTTGGTCAAGCTTTCGCCTCCACGGGAAAAATGTCCTTCTCCGCAGCTGGCGCGGGCGGGGGTGGCATCCTTCGCCCCTCCTGTTGAACCTCCCTGAACAGGGCTTGTCCACCCTCTCTCGGGGTGTCCGTCTTCGACAGCCAAGAAAAAACAGGGGCCCATGTAATACCAACTCGAGTCTTGGTTCTAGTATTACAGAATTCACCCTTAATTCACTTTGGAATTAAGTAATAATAGGTTTGTTATTGTTTTACTAGGAACACATTTATCTATCACAGGGAAAATTCTTACTGATTTTGTGACTGACTCCTCTCTCCTCCCCTGAAAAAGAGTTCCTTTCTTGATGTACCCAGAGACGCATCTACATCAATCGTCTACCAATCCTGATGAAGTGGCTCCATCATCAATTACCAAAAGACATATTAATGAATCTGATGACAAAGATAGATGATCATGCCATGGTACCATTGAAAAGACTGAATCAGTTGAACATTTGAGTTTCAGTTTGATATTTTGAGCTTCTCAAACCCTAAAGGTAGGTGGATGTTCCAAACCTCCCGATAGAAGTTGCTATACTGCGTCAGTATGTTTTGCTATGAAAGAACTTGTAAAAATGGTAACGATGTAGAGATATCTGCACTTGGTTTTGACTTCGCTAATTTGAATTTTGACTAGTGGTTCACCTTGTTTTTTTAACAAAGGAAAAAACATAGTAGAAAATGGTATTGAAGTATGTAAATTTTAGAAACGGTCCAATATTATTATTTCCAGAATTGTTATTGACATTTCTACACATTAATTAGTATTACTACTACAATCATCTCTCTGAAATGCACAAAGTTTTAGATGATTTATACATAGAAAACTGATTTGTTTACCTATTTTTCTCTTTCACTTCTCTTTAACTTGGAGTATAAATTTGAAATATTAAAAATAAAAATTAGAAAGAAAAATGCATTAGACTGATAGTTGGATAATTAGTAATAAAATTATACACATAAATTAATAAATATAAGTAATTTAATAAGGTCTTGAAAGTAATTTCTTGCAGATAGTCTTAGTAGGTATACTCAGTTTTGAATGGTAATAACTTAATCTAGAAAATGTTTTAGAGATAACAAATTTGCAAAAATCAAAACTTTGATAAAAAAATTTTTTAAGAACAGTTTTTTTGGGGTTTACATTTCTGCCTATTAGTTAATACTATTAGTTTTAATACTTAAGATTTATTTAACATAAACCATAGTTATACACTCAAAATACAAGATCCCGAAAGCAATTTAGACCTGAGAAACAACTTAGATAAATAAAAGCAATTATAAATTATCAGTAAATTTAAAAAAATTAATGGAACTTTAAAAGCAGTAAATTCTACCTGCTGTTGACGATTCTAAGTGCTTTCTAAATTCTGCTACATTTCTGAATTTCTCACAGAAGCTATCCTCTGGACACTCAACATTCTTTTTGTTGAAAGAAATGTCATTTCCTTTTATTTCAGTCATGTTCTCGCTTTAGACTTTAGTGCATGTGCATTCACAGCTCACATCATAATTAGAGTTGTGAGCAGTGGAAAAAAACCCGATTTAAACCCGGGAAAAAACGGGTTTTTGGGGAAGAGAAATTTGAAAATTTCCAAAACATGGGAATTGAAGTATGTTGTTTACTTTTATCCTAATCGCACAAGACAATTTTTACATTTCATAAATGATTTGATATTAATAGTTAACTGGCAGCTGTAATGAATAAACGTGTAAGGAAGCCAAACAGCCAAAAAAGTGAATAATTGGGATTAATTAACTATATTTGGCAAGGTCTGATGTTTAGCATGAAAGTATGAGTATATTTTTCCTTCGAGAAATATCCAATATTTTTATTATTACATAAATATTAAGCAATAATCTGTAGTGTCACAAAACCCATAAATCATTATTTTTCTTGGATAATATCTCTCTCTCTCTCTCTCTCTCTCTCTCTATATATATATATATATATATATATATATATATATATATATATATATATATATATATATATATATATATATAATATGTGTGTGTGTAGAAATTGGACATAAAATGCAACATTGTCAGTTGATTACAACTTTAAATGATATATGCATTACAAAAAATAATAGACTGTTGTTTAAAATTTTATGATTTGTTTCTATATTATAAAAGGAGGGGGAAAAGTTTAACATAAAGCAATTTACATAGTAAATAATGATCAAAAATAATATATATAATTATTATATTAGCAATTAAAATTGAAGCAACCAGTTATGTGTTTGATAAGACTAACAGGATAATTAATTACACAAGTACTACTATAAAATCATTTAAATGATCATTGATATTATTTCTTGAATATATATATATATATATATATATATATATATATATATATAGCCAAAAGTAAAAAAAAAAAATCTCTTAGAAATAATATGATAGTTCTTAAATAGCAACTGTTGAAAAAATAAATGTAAACATTGTTAAAATGATTTGTTCCTAAAGTTCCCAAAATTCCGGGTTTATTCCCCAAAATTCCCGGGTTTATTCCCATCTCTTCAAAATTCCGGGTTTTTTACATCTCTAATCATAATCATAACAAATACAACTTTAGCTTGGAGAATTCGTAACGCGCGCCAACCATGTTGAAATTATATGTAACTAGACCATCCAATCACCGATTGGATAGATTGGACGACCAATTTCTAGGCGCCTGTGATAATTCCTTGTTATTTTTCATGGGGTTTGAAATAACTCAACTCTGACACTTTTATTTGTAGCAGACGCATTGTATTTTGAAATTGTTTTGAACTTCTAATAAGAGCAGCGTTTTGTTTTAAATGTCTCAAAAAAAATTTGTGATTCCTGATGATATTGAAGATTCCTTTGAGGAAATATCATCATCAGTAAGTCTGTGTAATCTATATCTTGAAGTTATTTAATTTTTGTCTTTTATATTATAGTTGTTATTTGTTTGCTGTTATTTTAATAGGCTCCACAGTATTTCAAGCCGGGTAAAGTTGTAAAAGAAGCTTCAAAAATTCCGGAACAATGTTCTACAGTTGTTCAAGAAACAAATGTAATACAGTCTCCCAAAAGTTCTTCAGCTGAAAATAACACTAAAAGTGATAATAATACTAATCTGTTATCTGATGTTCCTCAGTGCAGAAAACAGCCACAAACCAGATTTGAAAGTGAATTTTCTAATCTTCGTCAGTCAAAATTTTATGATAAATCTGTCGAAGCATCGTGGTAATTCATTTATCTTATTTCCTACATAGATTTATCTAGATATTAGTTTCTGTTACTTAAATAACAGTGATTTATCCAGTTTCTGTTTAAGAAGATTTAATAAAAAGAAAAAGCTATTTATAACTTTTATATAGACAATAATCCATATACTATTTCATGTTTGATTTTTAAACTTCTAATCAGTGAACTCGGTATAGCATTATTATAATGTTTTTACATTATTCAAGATATTTAGAGTTCTAATTTATCAGTTATAATCATTTACTGATTCATACCATCTAAAATGAAGAAATTTATTTAGTCGAATTAATTAGCAGTTGTTAGATTTTGTAGCAAAAATATTATTATTTATTGTTATTTAAAAAATTGTTTAGTTTGTTAATTGTAATGTACTTATCTAGCTCTTTCTTTTTTTTTCTTCTTTCCAAGTTCGTCAGAAAAGGCTAGAATTTCCGGTTCTCTTTTAGTGAATCCTAGACAGGTTTGTACTGCACATATGAATATACTTTTGAAAATGAATAATGTAATTCCTCATAGAATTACCATACTTTTACACTGTAGATCTGATCCTTTTTAACAAATTCAGTGAACACCTTACAAATTAAAGTCTATAGATTAATGATATTATCTGTAGGCAGAGCCTGACTAAGGCAAGGGCATACAAGGCAGTTGCCACGGGCCCCTAAATTGATATTTAAATACTTTAAGTACTTCTAATATTAGTTTGATTCTTTATTACTGAAGTAGTAAAGCAGAGGGGGGACCAAAGAAGTTTTTGATCCGGGCCCTAATTAGGCTAAGTTGGGCCCTGTCTGTAGGATAAAACCTTATCAACATTAAAGTACATTCAGGTATGTTTGGTAGAACAGAAAGATGTTAATTGTAAGCGTATGAAATTTATACATAATTGGATAGCTTGAATAGTTTATTAAATTTCATGTATTCCATGTGTCTAATTATCACATATGGCTGTAAATTTGACATTAGAGAAAAAGTCTGTAAGCAGGCGAAATATTGATGCATTAGTGAAAAAATAATGAATTAAATGAATTACTAATAAAAAAAAATTGTTTATACTTTTAATAAAAATCCTTTATGTAAATATGGTTAAATAAATATATAAAAAATATGGTTTATTTATCATAAACCATAGTTATACTCTCAAAATACAAAATCCCGAACACAATTAGCCGAAGATTCCATTACACAGAAAACTTTTTCTACAGTATCCGGAGCTGTTTATAAATCAGTATTCCTTATTTGGTCCATTCATAGCATACATTTTTATAACCAACCAGGACTAGCCCTTCCACTTTTGCCACCATAGGCAAAACTAAAAAATGCTTCCCCTCCCCCCAGCTTAAAAAAAATGGATCATACAAGAATCCTGTTAATTAGAAAAATGGCATTATTGAATTAAGATACTAGTAATAATACAGATTTATTGGAAACTGTTCTATTGCAAAACAAAATTTTACAGTTTTTACGAGCTAATGTCAGTGAACGTATAAACTAAAAGTTGTTTTTACAAAGATATGTTCAAAGATAATATAAATGTTTTTAAAACAATAAAAAAATTAGTACAATATCTAAATTAAAACAATCTTTTCCAAAGTTTATTTTCTGCAAAATCATGAATAACTTCTCTCAGAACTAGTTTATAACCTGTTTCATATTTAATGGCTAACATTGCTAACCCTTTAAGACAATATTCAGTAGACATGGTTTTTTAAACAGTTTTGTATTTCCTTTTACTACTTATTTATTTTACTACTCAATGAATTTCTGTGGGTTAATTTAGTTTGTGGTCTAATTCAGGTAGTTTTGCCACTATAGCAGTTGCCTAGCTTACCTACTGCCTAGGATTGTCCCTGATCTTATGCTTCTTTTATGGAACTATGCTTCTTTCTGAGTGCTTAAGCATTTTGAAATAAAGCAGGAATAAGTTTCAGTGTATCCCTAATGCTAAACTGCTCCAAACAGAAATTGTACCAAAGCATGCTCCCAGAAACAAAAAATTAGGATTAAATTAACATTAAATAAATTAAGTAAAAAAAAAACTAGTGTGAAATTTGGAGAAAGGACAATAAATTTTTGCAGAGCATCATGAAAAACCCTTTTACCAAATTTCATCCCTGTCAAATTATCATTTATGCACAGTCATGTCCACGTTTATTTATTTTTTATATATAGGCTGAACAGAGCAGCATATCATCAATATGCTTTTAAATCCCCTATGTGTGAAATTTTATTTAATATAAAAAAAAAAGATTTCAAATGATGAATATAAATCTTTATTTTTATTCTCTATATTATTATGAGTAGGGATTTATCTGGTAGCTCACATATTTTTAAATAGTAGGTAAGAACAAAAGATGTGGGGTCCTTAGCAATTTTCCTCAAATACTAAGTAAAGTAAACTGCAGCTTCTTTCAATGTAACAATAATAGATCTTTATTTATTAGCTAAGATCTGTGGATTAAATGTCAAATCAAATTTAAAGTTTCAAACTAAACCAAAAACGTTTGTATGCAAATTTTGCAAAAAAAGTGATGATAGGAGAGTACCCAAAGTAATCATTTACTGGTCTTTCTCATTTTTTAAAATTAAATTACTGGTGATAAAATTTTAAATTTATGTATAAATAGTAAGTTCATGTTCTTATTTAAACAGATAACCTAATAAAATAAGAAGAAAATGAAATTCGGTCATATTTTTTCTATTCTAATTTTTATTGTTGATGATAATGGGTGTCTAAATTTTTGGTGAACATTATATTTTTGGCAAGAGTATTTTATTTATATTTTTCATTTAATTTAATACTTTTGAATGCATTTACTTCTTTGCAATGTGAAAGTTAATTAGATTTGATATACTGCTTATTATTGATTCCATGCTATGTATATCCATACTAACAGTGGATTCAAAATTGACTCCAGTACTGGAAGGTTGTGTTATCTGCTTAGCCATTATCATGCAAATGCATAGTCATAACCGAAAATCAAATGTATATTTATATTAAGCAGTAGAGTAGCAAAGAGGGTGTAGTAATCTTATAAAGATTGCTGTATGAATATTATTTATGTAAATATTACCCTATTAATTTTTAGATATGATGTGGATTTTTAGATGTGATGTGGATTTTTAGATGTGATGTAAGATTTAATTTTCTTAACCTTCCTACCATGGAAAATTTTTTGCTACACCCCTGATATTCAATTATGACTTTGTTTTATTTAAAGTGGTTAAATGCATATGTTTTAACTTAATGATTCCTTTTTATTAATTGAGACTTCTATATTTTTTCCTCCTGAAATAATACTAATTTTACTTTTGAAATATTTTATTTTTTAGAGAGGTAATCCATTGTTAAAACACATAAGAAATGTTCCTTGGGAGTTCTCTGAAATTGAACCTGATTATATTATGGGAAAAACAGCTTGTGCCCTTTTTTTAAGGTGAATAAATTTATATAACATACTAATATATTGAGTGTGTATGTAATTTACATTACTTACAATTCTTAAAAGGTGTGGCTTCATAAGTTATAAACACCATATATTTCTATTTATAAGATAAGAATTTTTGAACTTTTTCTAAAATCAAAATAGTAGATAGGTTTATAGATGTATTTATTCACTAGTCACATACTTTTTCATTAGTTAGATGCAATAAATTGCCAAGTATTGTATAAAAAATAACTTTTTTTATTTTCTTAATTTATATTGCTTGCTTAACTAAGGGTTGGCAAGTTTTTGACTTGTTTCTTAGCGGTTATAAGTGTGGAATTTACTGTCATATCAAACCCCCATTTTTTACTTAAGGCAATTAAAAGTGTTTTTTTTTTTAATCTTTTTTTAATGTTTATCTTTTTTATCTCAAATTTTTTGCACATCCACATGGAGGTTTTATGGGTATTATACAATAAAAAATATAAAAAATTAAGCATGTTAAAGCTATTTACAACATAAAGTTTTAGTAAAATTCCTTTCAGAAGACAAAGAGTAGACAGTATATGATAAAAAAAATTTTCATTTTCTTAAATATTGTTTTAAAATTTAAAAAATATTAAACTTGGGGAAAGGTTCCTTATATAAAATCATGCAAGTAAGGATAAAAAATTATATTTAAATTTTTTAATAATGTAACATATTGAGAAATGCAAATAAAAATTTTGCTTTTTTAAATATTTGTTTTGTTTACTTAATAAAAACTAAAGTCCTTCCCACGTTTTGATTCGCTGAAGATTGATGCCATACACATCATTTCTGATTAAGGCCGTTGATGTAATGTTCAGTCTTTGTAAATAGTGTCTTGTATATATTATAAATATTGTAATGTATTTTCACAGATTATTGTAACATGAATTCATTGATCTTTATTAATATTTGTTATGAGTAAAGTTTTATAATTATCATATTTTTATTTGTGGCAACATCAGCACCTTTGATGCAACCGAACTATCTGCTACTGTCACACTGACTCTTATGTAGGCAGACAACATATATATACATTACAGATATTTGCATATTTAAAAAGATGCTGTGTTCCACAAATAAAAATACGATAATTATAAAACTTTACTCATAACATATCAATACAAATCAATGAATTCATGTTACAATAATATGTGAAAATACATTACAATATTTATAATATATGCAAGACACTTTTTACAAAGACTGAACATTACGTCAATGGCCTTAATTAGAAATGATGAATATGACGTCAATCTTCGGCAAATGAAAACATGGCAACAACTTTAGTTTTTATTGCATAATCACCACATATTTACATAAAATTTTATTCATATAATAGCATATTATGACACTTAAAAATATTAATTAAACTTCATTGAGACATGCTATCAAGTAACATTACTTTTCAACTCTAAAGTAAGTTTAAATTAAATTTGTAATATCAAAAGTTTATTTCTATAAACCACTTAATGCATATCTGTTATAACATGAGGACTAAGTATCATTAGTCAGTAATACTTATCCGATATTTGTTCGTAAATAATTGGAATAATTTTTTTTTATTTATATTCAATATTAATACTTATGATGAGAATTTAGACTAGTCAAAATCTTGCCAAATGTTTCCTTTTATTCTTTCAATTAGAGGTTTCTCCATTTAGGACATAATTTTTCCTCTATCTTAAATTTGAATTTTAGTAATTAAAACCACTGATGCTTTTACTAATAAAAATAAAAATTTCAGACTGGAAATTAATTCTTTTATACACTACTGGGGAAAAGTTAGGTTTTCAACAGATTATATGGGTAAAATGACAGGATAATCGGAAAATGTGATTTTTATCATTGTCATGTCAAACGCCTAACCATGTTTTAAATTTATAAAAAAAAAATTCATTTTAATATTAAATGAGTTATTTGAAACATGAAAATATTTTTTTTATATATTTTTTAACTTTTTTGTCAACACCAAAACATTACACAAATTCTTTTAAAGTCCATGTTAGAATTTGAGTTTTCAAATTGTTCATAAAATACAATTTCATGCAAGCACAGTGATTACCTGTGGTTGGAAATTTGCAATGTAATAAATTAAAAAACTTGGACAAAAAGTTAGCACAGTTTGTATGCTATACAACAAATAAATTAGAAAAAAAATGTGATAGTTTCAGATAGGGTTAGCAGAATTAAAACTATTGTTATTGGCATCTTGTGTGTAAAGTAAGAACATTATTGTTTATGTGTACTTTATGTCTACTGTTTTACTTTGCAGTAATTTGATAGAAAAATACTTAATCTGTTTTACCTGCTTAGCATCGTGTTTTGATTGTTGGTGATTTATTCAAATGTTGCTTGAAAATATATATATATATATATATATATATATATATATATATATATATATATTAATTTTAATACAAATTTTTAATTTTGGATAATTTTTTGAAGAAAAAGCAGACTCTTGGTTTGTATGCAAATAGCCTTCTACTCAGAAATGTATGGTTCTTATTTGATTAAACTTATTTGTATGACTATTTGATGAATGTTTAATCAATAGTTGGTACACTCTCAGCTTCTTTTATTGTTTATATACAAGAGTAGCTGCAAAAAATGTAGCTTATGTTAGTGAAGGCTAGTAATGCTATTAACTGTTAAAGTTTGCGTGTTTGATAATTTATTTATTTAGAGTTGAAAAATCATGTTTTTTAAAAGTAGATCTGAGCTTGTCTGTTTTTTGTTTTTTTTCTTTTTAAAATTAAAAATATTTTTTTTCTTCTAGTCTGAGATATCACAACTTGTTTCCTAATTATATACATGAAAGGCTTAAAGCTCTTGGAAAATCATATGCACTTCGTGTACTACTTGCTCAAGTTGATGTAGTAGGTATATCTAATATTACTATTTTAAAACAAAAATTCAAAAGTTAATATTGTTCCTCTATAGATTTGCAATGTAGAAAGTGGAAAGTAATTTGCATGTCCACTTCATTAAACTTCTAAATTACTCCTTTAAAAACTTGTATAAAATATAAAGAGAAAATTTGCTCCTTAACTAGTGAGTATTATCTCAAACTTCTAACAGACAGTATATGTCATGTCGGAAATGGAAAAGAATCTTCTGCAATTACTTTGTGAGCTCCTTTATATTAAGAATTTTGTAAAATACATATTTTGTAAAATTCAATATATTTAGTCAATAATTCTTAGCTGTCTTAATATCCTGATTTTTTTTTTTTTTTTTTTTCCAAATCTTCCAAAAATCTAAGGTGTTTATCAAAGTACGTGTTTTGTTGTTTTGTACTTTTGACATGTTGTATTTTGTATTTGATTGGCAGATTCACATTAAATATATTACACATTAAAGGTAACCGTCATCAACAGGATTTATTGCTGAGACATCACATATGTGATATTAAATATTTGAATGTTCTATAAAATGAATAGTATTCGGCTTTTTATCTTGTTATTATATGCTAAGTTCTGCATATTGATAAGAATTTACAGTAAAATTTATGTCAAAAAATAACATTCTATGTTGCATTTATTGTTAATTTAGTTTTAGTAAATAATAGAACACTAATTTTAGTGAAAAAAGTCTTGTTTATTTCTCAGTAGTTAAAGTGCTTACATTCGTGTTTGTTTTTGCTGGATTATTGCTTTTACTGTTTCTTTTCTGAGTGTATTGTCCCTCTTAGTATTTTTTTTTGTCATTTAAACTCTTATGATATTATTTTATATCATTAATTCCTTAAATTCTAATTCCAGTATTAATGTGTATCATTTTTTGTCTTTACTTCATATGGGATTTGTATGGAGGGAAATATAGAAAATAAGCCTTTTTCAAATACTTTGAAACAATATCAGACTAGCAAATTGTCCTTTTCAAATTATTTTTGTATATTCTGTTATTTCTCTACAATTTTCCCAGATAAAATGCATACATTCACAAGTAAATGTGACATTTATTTGTAAATATGTAATGATTTATTCTGATATTTGTATTAACTTTTATTAAATTTCCCTTTCATGTTATGTATAATACTTTACTTTTATTTTTATGATATGTTCTTATTTTTATCTTATAATTGATGACCATGTTATTACTTTTTTTTCTCCTCTAAGGCTGAACCTAACCCTCCCTTAAAGGACTTGTCTGTAATATCTATATTGGCAGACTGCACTCTAATGGTGTGTTGGAGGTAAGTAATTAACCCTTTAGAATGTTAACCCCTTAACGTTTTCAGTATAATAGGCCTTAGGTTGCAGTGCTGGTGCCCTTATGGGCTACCCCACCCTAATTCTAATTCTACCCCTTAACGTGCATGCTCGAGTTAACTCGAGCATGCTAAACTGGCCAAATTGTGCACACTTGAGATAATTCAAGCTGCATTGTACTTTATGTTGCTATAATTTTTCACACTCGAATGCAATCGAGAATTGAAAATAACAATGTGAAAGCAAAATATAACAATCGTTTTATTGATATTTATCATTTACCTGGGATTGTAAGCTTATAACACTTATTCGAGTCTAAAATATCTTTTTTTTTTCTATTTATCACTTACGACTTTTCTCTTCCTTGTGAGCTGCTTTCTGACAGCATATTCAGATTCTGATTCCCTCATTTTTCAATACATATTTTGCTAAAATATAATGTAAAATAAAATATAATTGTTAACTATATTATTACTAAGCTCTGGCTGTAAAGACATCCTTGACTCAAGGTGTCACTTTATTATTTTATTTTGATAGCATGCAGTGTTATCAAAATCCAAAATTGCGATAAAAATTTTGGTTTTTTTTTTTGTATTTTTGTAATTTTTTTAGCAAGATAATGATCTAAATTTTGTTTTTTACATTTCAAAAAATTATTTTTTTTCCCTTCCTTTTTCATAACAACTGTGCATTAAGGGGGGGTTAAGATTATATTTCCCATCTTGTCTTTTTCTAGAAATCTAATAATTATTATTACTTTAACTGCTGCACACCTTGGCTAGGTACAAGCCCTCTTGCATCCTCCAGATCTTTCTTTTTCTGTACTTCACACGGAAAAGAAGGATGAATTTTAAGAATGTCATTTTAAACAAAATGATCTTTAAAAATAAACAGGCATCCATTTAAATATGTATTTTTTAAATTATTTTTCATTACATTTATTTCATCGATAGGAAGCCAAATTTAATGATTTGGAAATATTATTTGCATGCATTCTTGGTCACGTAATGCTCAGTTTCATTACACATTTGCATTACAATAATTTTCTTAATGCAGGTGCTAAAAATGATATAATCAAATTTGTATAATCAGTATTGTAATGTGTTTATATAATTTATATTAAAGTAAATTTTCATTTCATACATATTTTTTAATTTATAAAATTTTATTTTAGGGCATTGCAATTATAAATTTGATTTTTTTTTTCTTAATGATTGCATATTTAAAAATTGTTACTGTACTTTTAAAAACTGTTATTGTAGTTTGTAGTAAACATTTTGCATTGTATTTTGTATTTGTTCACAATTACTTGGTTCTAACAAATTTAAGTTCTAGAATTATTTTATATTTTATATAGAAGCATTTGTTTCTTTTTTGGTAATCAGCATTCAAAATTATTTCCAATGCACTGAAAAAATTTTAAACAAATTAAATTGGAAGTACTTACAAAAATTACTATTGGCACTTATAACTAATTATTGTTGTATTTTGTAATTTTTTCATTATTTTTATTGTTAGTGCTGAAGAAGCTGGTAATTATTTGGAAACTTACAAGATGTATGAAAATAAATCTGCAGATTTGATAAAAGAAAAACAAGATGATGACAATTATTCACAGGTAAGGAAAGATCTTATCACCATGGAATATATACTTAGGAAATATTACTTATTAAAATTATTTTTATAAGATTTTAAAAAAATTGATTAAATTTTGCCAAATATATTAATTTATTTAAAAACTTTTGTTTTCCTCTAAACTCAAATTTTGTGTGTATTTGTGCATATATATATATATATATATATATATATATATATATATATATAAGTGTGTGTACTTATATCTATATTTATAATACAATAAAAAAATATTTGTTTGTTTGTTGGAGTTAATCTCTGAAACTATGGGGCAGATTTAAAAATTCTTTTACTATCAGAAAGCTTTACTATATCTTAGTAATACAAGCTATATTTTATCTACATAAAATATGTTTTAAATTTAAAATTGCAGTATCTGTAATCTTTGTATATTAAAGAGTGTTTGTTTTCTGTAAATCTACACAGTTTGTTATAGATTCACCAACTTATGGATAGATATTCTTTAATACCACCAGACAGTCTTTGTCTAGATTAAAATGTCTTCTCAGCATCCTTATGTGACATGACAGTATAATATGTATTATCATTGCCACTTGATGATAACTAACAATTCAAAAATTTTATCATTGTATTTTAACTTATGAAAAAAAATAGGTTAGCTAATGCATTACTTAGCAACCAGTTATTTGTCTGAAAAGGAAATTGTTTACAATTTTTTTTTCAATTAAGGTGTAAATCAATTAATGGAAAAAAAATCCTATTTAAAAGATATTTCATCATAGATGGTATGATGAAAACTGCATCAAACCAACTTAGATGGAATTTTAGTTGGCACACTAAGTTTTTCACATCTTGCAGCCTTACAGTGTACCGCGTTGTGCTTTTAGTTTTGTTTTATGAAAGGCATTGTGATAATTAAATGTAATTATAATATACAAAAAATGTGTACTTTTCTGTTTACCAAGTATAAATATCACCAAATAGGGCTATTGTACCATGAAAAGTTTTTTAAATGACTCATTATTTATTTTTATTATGGAAAAACATTATTAGCTTACTCTTAAATGTTTTTGTATGTATATAAAATATCTGCAAATTACCTTTTTTTAAGGTTTCTGTATTTTATAATTGCTTTATTATTTCTATTCCTGCCCTTGTAACATAATAGAAATGAGTTTAAAGCATATTTATTTATTTTCATTTCTGAACAGTTGGTTGATTGTCTGACTACAATTAGATCTATAAATAAAACTGATGCTATGGTTCTCCTCTCAACATTCAAGGTAAATATTTTTTTATATCATTTATAGTTATATTTGAGTTGCATTTATATTAATATTGTTTCAAAGGAGCATAGATGACTCAGGCTTGCAATTCTGTCACTTTTCTCTCCTTTAGTCATTTTTTTTACAATTGATCACTTTTTTAAGTAAACAGTCACTTTTAGTCACTTTTTTCATGGTGTATCACAGAAAAAGTCTGTTGTTGGAAAAAGAAAATCTGAATTAATAACAAAATATTTTAATAAAAGACCAAAAATATGATGCTCTAATCTTGATTTTGCCGAACGCTGGCCGATTGGTTAGGGCGCTGATCATCGTAACCGGAGTTTGGGTTCGAATCCCACTATGACATGGATGTTCGTAGCCGTTCGGAATCGGCTTTAAGTGGTAGGTCCTGGTCTCATTAGCCCTCGTATGCAAAACAGTAGACTGTAGCGCTCCAAACCAAATCCAAATATAATCTTGATTTTTCTTATTAAAATGTAATTAGCCATGTGGTTTCCATAATTTAGGGATTTTAAAAAGACGTTCCTGAAATCTACATTTGTACTGAAATGTACATTTAATACATTAAAGTAATTTACGTCAAAGCACACATTTCTCTTTTTCTTTACAATTTTTATTTAGATACTCTAATCTAGCTATGTACATATTTCAAAAACATCATTAATACATGCAAAAAATTGTCATTATAAAATTAATGTATTGTACGTATTCAAACCTAATATACAGATTTTCTTGAATAAAAAGCAATGTTGAGTTGTGTTAAACAAAATTTTTAACCTTTTTTGTATTTGACGCTAAAATCATGTCTTGCATGAATCATTTGATTTAGAGTTAAAATAAATAGAAAAATCTTAATAATAGCATCTGTAATCAAGTAGAAAAAATCGCTTTTTTTTCATTGTTTAGTAACTTTTTAGTCACTTATTCTGTATTATTTGTCACTTTTCTCACCTTTTTGAAAGTACCTCAGCAGTTGCAAGCCTGATGACTAAAAAATTGCTCTTTTATATTGGCTAAATACTCCATTTTCAAAATGATCAGTGCATTTTGAAATGCTATCTTCTTAAAACAATGTAATAACATACTGCAACCTGGAGATAAAAAGAATAAAATTGATTGTAATATTTTATAAGAAAAAAACTCTGTCCTGTTATGATGATTCATCATAAAGGCTGATAATATATTAAGATTTCTTAATACCTTTTGCATTAGGAGTGAGGAGCTGAAAAATATTTCAAACAACTATAAAATAAATATACAATATATAAGTATTTTAATGGTCATTCAATAAATCAAAGATGCACAGCTGTTGCAGGCTGGCCACAGACCTGGAAATATTAAGTTTGGAAAAGAGAAGAAATGCCAGGGAATTCTTGTGAGATTCCTAGATTTTGCAATTCAATTCTGAATAATCGAGTCATTTTGAAATTTTTAGAATGACCTATTTATTTTCAGTGACTACTTTATTCATTCAACAATGGCAGTATCATACTTTTGTTATAAAGTCTCTAGAAATGAAAACCAGAGAAAACAATAAGTTGAGAGGTTGCTTACTATTTTGAAGACAATTGCTGGATTCATGGTGCAACTGCCAATAAGACTGATAGAGAGTTCAATAAGTCTATAGCCATCAAATGTGATGGACAGTTTTAAGGATTATTCTAGCTACAAGCAATGAACTGACCACTTTTGGAGATATATTTTGAATAACTTTGAAAACTGTTGTTCTTGTGATAAAGTTCAAAAATGGTTTTAAAACTGGCATATGGAAATGCCAATATTAGGGTTGATTGTGCTTTAGGGGTACCCAGGAATACTGGGTATTTTCACGCATCCATCTAGGTTGAAATTTTTCACCATGATAGCTTGAATTCACAGAAGCAAAAAAATAAAATAATTCTCATCAAATTTTCGTCATCGCTTGTTTCATGTTTCTACTGCAGAAAACGAGTATTCTACTACTGTTAGTATTTCTGCTCATCATGGGAGGCACAAGGAAAGATGTGATTCACTGAACTATGGACAAATTTGACCTTGGAACAGCTGTTGATTGATTTTCATAAGCATAGCATTCTGATGAAACATTCTCGAAATTGTCGAGAATGTTTCATCAGAATGCTATGCTTTCATTTGAATGGTCAAAAGGAGAGATAAACCATTATAAAGGGAAGTTTTGTGTATATATGGGATAGGGATTGGCTAATTTCTGTGCAAGGAGTAACATAGTTGAGAGAAAGAGTATATTTAAAATTCAAAGTTTAAAAAAATTATATTGTAGCATGATGCTAATTTTAATTTTTGCTTTAGCTTTAGTTCGGGGGCACTTTAGTCTGTTTTTTCTCTGACCCAATACCAGATAAAGGCTAATAAAACCAGCATTCATTCTACTTATTCTGCTCTTCAGTACCAAAGTTCATGGGCTCAAATCTCACTGTTAACATTGATGTTTGCAGTGTTCTGAATGGGCTTTAAGTCCCAGTCTCAGTCCAAACCAAATCAAATAGCTATAGAGACTATAGAGCTATAGACAATAGAACAAACACTAGCTCAGTTGCTAAAACGATCCCTTGGGTTCAAATCCCACTACTGACATAGTTGTTTTTAGCTGTTCAGAATTGGCAATAAGTAACAAACTAATATCTTTAGTCATTGTATAACATAAAAGTAGACATTAGCGCCCTAAAACTAAACCATTTACAAACCTCTAAGTCAAAAGGGGATTCGAACCCATTGGCTCAGATACAAAAGAAATGTACTTCTAAAGAAGTTAATTCCAAAAATATCAACTTTTCGGTTTTAGGACTGTAATCACATACACCAAACAGCCATTACATTATGACCTATGCCCTATCAATCGTCACCTGAAAATTTTTTTTTGTAAAAATATTCTTAAATTGCCTATCTAGAAAAAATAGTTTTATACAGGGTATTTGTTATT
This sequence comes from Pardosa pseudoannulata, assembly GCA_032207245.1. Lineage (NCBI taxonomy): Eukaryota > Metazoa > Arthropoda > Arachnida > Araneae > Lycosidae > Pardosa > Pardosa pseudoannulata. The sequence goes on along the minus strand of CM063505.1, from coordinate 180,201,906 downwards.
TAAAACTTGTTTTTTAGAAGCATAAAACAAAATCTAACTAAAATTAACTTTATAAATTAAATTCTGCATTAAATTAAAAATTTGCTTTCTGAAATGCACTTTTAAGTTATCAGAAATATTGTTTTTTTCTCCAATATTTTACTTCTGTGTCTGGTAAAATAGTTTAATCTAGCTCTTATTGTACCAGAAAACAAACAGATGTATTGTAAATAAAATGTATTTGATATTAAAAATTTAAAAATCCAATTCTAAGAAGGTTAATTTATTTAACGTCTAAGAGTGAGATTCATCAAAAAAAGTGTGGTAAGTTTTTCATTTTAATTGTTAAAATTAAAGCAGTTACTGCTTTAATTTAACTAATTAAAATCATTGTTTGAAATTTACTAACAATTTATTAAATCTAATATTGGTCACATGCAATTATTTGTTATATGTAATTTTTTTTTAGTTGAGGGTTTTTGGATTATTAATTATATAAATTTCAGGAATTTTTACTTAGAGGCACAATCAACACTACATTCTAAAATGTGGTTTTTCTGTAAATTTAAATCACTTATTGCAAAACTTGAGAGAAATGGTTTATTTCCAAATTAATTATTCTTGATGCATTTAATGGTATGAAAGTTAATATAAAAATTTGAAGCTCTGAAAGGCTGTATAATGGCCTACAAAAAATGCCAGAGCATGTTTCTTAGAAGATTTGAAGAAGAAAACTGAAGGCGGACACAGAGAAGTTTAAAATAAAAGAAAAAATAATTTAATGTCAAAGAACCTTGAAAATCAACTAGCTTAAATTCAAGAAAAATCAAATAATGAAGTTGATACAATTAAAAAGCTTATAAAATATTTTAAAAAGAAAAATGTTAAATTATTTTTTTGTTCTGTCAAACAAAGTGTTTTCTTCGCTAATACATCTTTTTCTTTTGCAAGAGCTCTCCTTTTTTAAGCTGATATTATACTAGGAATCTAGCTTTAGGTTTAACATTATTTTGTTTTTTATTTCTACAACCAGCGTTAAATTCAGTGGGTGAAAACTTTTCACTATTTTCTTATTTAAGTAATAAGAAGCAAATATTTTTTTTTCCATTTAAAAACTCTTAATTCATTTTAAAATCAGTTAATTAAATAACTGAATTAAAAAAGTCAAAGTATTATACTTTCTTCGATTTCTTCGTAAACACTACAGCCTGTTGCAGGTCAAGGCTGTCTCTCCTAGTTTCCTCCACCTTATTCTGTTCAGAGCAATAGCCCTCTGTTGGTTGACTCCAATTAGCCTAAGGTCTTTTCCAACATCATCAATTAATTTAGTAGATGGTTTACCTTATGGCCTTATTCACTCAAATTTAGAGTAGGCTATCTTTTTTGCTGGACATATGTTTTTGGTTGCATCGGTGTATTTAGAAAGGTGTTCCAGCCATCTGATATGGAATGCTTTTATAACTTTGATAATATTAATTCCCCCATATTTTCCATATTTCTTGTTAATTTTACGATTATGCAGAATTTCAATTCTGTAATTGTTATTGCACATAATTGGAAAAAGATCTTCCATAGGTTTTCTCTTTCAAGTATGGGTATAATTTCTTCTGGTATGTTGAGTTCCAACACTCACTTCCGTAAAGTTTATACTTTAACAGTTTTTAATTTTTGCAGCTAACATATTTTATAACTTATATTTATTTCATTTTATGTCTTTTTTTTTCTTTTTGTTTTTGCTTAATTTTTTTAATATAAAATTAAAGTTTTTGAGTTATGCAAGATACATATGTATAGTCACCACAATGAAACTAGTTATGATGCATTAACAGATGTTAAAGTAAATATTTGGAGTTTCAAAATCAAAGTTTTTTTGTACATCTGTTCAGCTGTAATACTTGAAACTGTTAAAATTAATTGAAGCATGGTCAAACTAAGTATTTCTGTTGAATTCTGAACACTGAAATTTTTCAAAATTACAATACTCTTTACTTTGTACAGGGGAGTAAAATGTACCTTTAGGTTAAAAGTTTGAAAAGTGGCTCATTGTATGTCTTTGTAATTTGATGTGTCTTTATTTCTCTGTATAGTTTGTTTTAGTTAATTCAAAATTGCAACAAAACAATACTCTAAAATATAAATCTTGAGTATAAGATATGTAATTTTATAATTATGGTATATTAAAAGCAAAGTTTGAGATTTTTTATTTTAAAAAATTGGAATATATTTACAAAAGGGATATTTTATACAAAGTTTCATTTTTAAGACACTTTTTTTAAATACATATGTTAGCATCTTAAAAGTCTTTTTATAACCATGTTGTGTATAATACCAAATTAAAATTTCCTAAATTTTCAATATTAATATTTAAGTTTCTATTTAATAAAGTACAATTTTTGTTTGCTTATTCTAGACTTTAAAAGGAATTGTACAGGCATCTGTAGATGAATTAGCTATGTGCCCTGGTTTTGGACCATTGAAAGTAAGTTAAATCGGCAATGAAAAAGAAAAACAAAAAAATTATCTATTTTAGCATGCATCAGTACTTATTCATAATACAGTTTACTCTGCTTAATGTGATCAATTTGGGACAATGGGATTTTGATAACAATAAACAATATGCAAAATTTGATAAATTTCCCCCTTTAAATTCACACGTACTAAATTTCAAAATAAAATGAAAAAACTCACCTTATATTTATGTACTGTATATTATCTTTTAAAACATAAGAATTGATGAAAAAAAATTTTCAGTTGTTGACTACCTAAAATTTTTTCTAAAAAGCTCATTGATAAATTGATTGTAATCATAATGTTTTTTAAAGTCATTAGAGCAGTGTTGTACTCCATGTTTCAACACTTTCATTGCAATTCAGAGGCTGAGAAATGTTTAACTGTGCTGCAACATTGCTCTGACTCATTTTTGATAACCTGTCATAACGATTTAAAATTTCAATCTTTTGTTTTAATGTTAAATCATTTCACTTTCTGGCTTCCATATCGACAAGCTGCATCTAAGCGAGCAAGGCATGAAATGTGAATACATTCCTTCTCAGTTCCAATAAGAATGGGTTTCCTTCTGCTTATCTGACAACCATTGAACTCCAGCAGAGTGTGCGTATTTCTGAAAAATTCCAGGAACATGTAATACCCCACTCCTTTGTTCATTCCCCATTTCCCTAGGTGAGAGAGGGAGAATTCTCAAAAATTTTAAAACACCAGCGAAGGGATAAAAAGATTGGGTTCCTTCTGAATACATTGTGAATATCCCTTTGCCAGTTAAAATGAGGTTTGAAAACTGATTCCATTAACCGATGCAAGGATCCCATAAAGTGATAATTTTAACATACAAATGAATGGAGAAAATCGGAACCAAGTCATTTCAATAACATTAAGCGATTAATAACGTTAACCACGATCACATTAAGTGGAGTCTACTGTATTTCCCATAGGTTAAGACCAGTTTTCTTGTTTGGAAAGTAAAAACAAATACATACAGAAAATTGAAATTCCACATATTTATTAACCTTATAGCTAATATATTACAAAAGTAGTTTTTTAAATAAGTTTAGTAACCCTACAGAGCATGATATTCTTTTATATAAAGGTTAGCACAAAAGTTTCAAATATACCTTGTTTTATTTTTTTTTCCAATGCGTTGCACATATTTGTCATGCCTATATTTTTAACAAAGACAAGGAGTTGCTTTAAGTGCATGTGTCTTTGTTTATGTCACCTGATAATCAACCAGGTGGATCCTTCCTAAAATCATGTTTAATTTGATAAATTACAACAGTATTGTTCATATTCTTCATTTGCAGAAGTACTATAATCTCTTTATACGTCCTTCAGATGCTTTTTATTTTTTTTGCCTTACTTGAAATTAAGATACTTTTTGTATAAACATTCAAAAGAGCACAATTTATCAAAAATAGTACTACTCTTTTTGTCAATTTTTAAGTTTTCAAAAATATGTCAATTATTGATCAGCTCTGAATTCACCCAATATTTATTTATTGTGTTCGATAATAGATTTAGGTTACCTTATTTAGTTTTCTTGTTTCAATCATTTTCACATTATGAATCGAAGATATTTTGATATCTTGTTTCACCTGACACACTTAACATCACCTTTCTCATTTTCCTTTAAACTTTACATTTTAATTTTTCTTCAGGAATTTGCTTGAATATTTTATAATACTTAGCAACTACTATTAGGACAGATAATTTTCAGAGAAAAGAAATTAAAACAAGAAATCTCATTACCAGCTTTTTACATGGCAGCATTAAAACATGAAAAATCTCGTGAGTGGTCATTTAAGTGTTAAAGTGTACAAACCTTTGCCAGAATATAGCAGTGGTCAAAAAGGCAGATATGTCGGACTTTTTGACCACTGAGTTTGTTTGGATTGATCTTACAGTTTGTTTATAACAACAAAACAGCTGTTTGCATTCATTTTTTTTTTCTTTATTTACATTGGTTTTGCATTTATTTCTATTTGTAATAGGAGTGTTTTGATTTTTAATAAGTGATTGTTTTTCTAGGCCAAACGGCTGTATGATGCTTTAAGAAAGCCTTTGAAAAATGAAAAGAAAATGTAATGATAATCATACAAATTGTACAAATGTAAATAAATTTCATTTTGTAATAGTTTTTTATTATCAGGTTTGTTATTTTGTTAGTCTTTTATTAAATTGCATCTTCCAGTTTGATATTTTATAAAGACTTTTCAGGAATAATCTTATAGTTTGTTAAATGTATATATTTACTTTTAATAAAAGTTTTTTATTTTTTTATTCAGCATAATTGGTTATTGAAACATATACTCAAAATTCTTTCTCTATGTATTATACCTACTTCTTCAAATACAAAATAGTTTCAACTAGTTCTTTTGTTATTATTATCATTATTATTATTTCTGTTGTGCTATAAGCAACGCTTTAAAATATAGCTTTAAGTCATTGGAAAACAAGTTATTTCATCCCTTGTAATATGTACCTTATTTCTGTTATTAACAGTTATCAAAAATAGCAATACTAAGGGTGTGGAAATGTCTTATATAGCACAGTGGTTATTAACCTTTTTTGGAATCACAAAACACTTACAAATTTACAATATTTACATAACATAGTTGTATAATAAAATAATATACAAGATATACTTGTGTATAATGCACTTTTTTTTTCCTTTTTTTAAAAAAGCTCAAGTTTGGAAATAATAGAATAATTTTTACTACTACCTGTGTAAAACAATACCCCATATATGTATGAATAAACACAGGTTTTCAAAGAAGAAAATAAAATGGCAAAAAATCTTACTTAATAAATGTATTGCTAACATGGCTAATTTTAAAATTTGGATCCTTAATTTTCTACTTGAAGCACAGATCCATATTCTATTGCATATTCCACAACTTCTAACTTAAAAGCTACAGTATTACTAAATCTCTTTTCATCTTATGTTGTCACAAATCCTTCAACTTCGATCAACTTCTAACTTAAAAGCTACACTATGACTAAATCTCTTTTCATCAAATATTGTCACAAATCCTTCTTTTCTTATAGAATGAAGAGAAATAAAGAAAATGCAATTCCTTATTGGCATAATACCCCCAAAAAATGTAGATGTTCTTTTAAGTCTTTAATTTCAACCCCCAAGACCATCTTATAGTAACTGAAACTCTCTTACTGTCTTAAGACAGCAAATAACAAGTATGAATGGCTTTATTAAGAAAAGTCATCTTTAGAATGGTATAAAAGAAGGCATAAAGCTTGATTCATTGGGTCCATGTGGGAATTGGTTTACAATTTTGGAAGTCAGTTGTATGTCAAATTTTAGTTGCATTTATAAACAAAATATAGTTTTTTACTTATTTTTTCATGTAAAAAGCAAGGTGTGCATTATACATGAATAAACATGGTATATATTTGCCTTGTATAATATATTAAAAACTACATACATAAGTTTATACATCATTCAACACCAAATAACAATCAGTTAGTCAAATTTTAAAAGAAAACTGTTAAATAAAAAATTATAAGATAAGGTCTGATGACTTTTTAAACATTCATAATATGTGGTCTTATATATTAATATTCTCCTTTTATATTTGTCCACTTGTTACATTTCCCCTTTTTTAAAAAATATTAAATAATGGTGGAAATTTGGAAATTTTAGCTTTGTGTAAATATAATATTGAAAACTTTGAAAATTTTTAATCATCATTTCATATTTTCAACTTTTGGCAAAAACATTTTCTCTGAGCTTTAATGTTCTGTGTATTACCCCATATGAACCACTAAATTGCAACATAAAAACCTAATAGCCTTACTCTTATGATAGCATAAACTATTGCATGTTTTTATCAACATATTGAACTGTGGTAGCTTAATCAGCAAGACAATGATCTTGTAACTGGAAAATTATAATATCAAAGCTAGAGCTTGTCAAAGTTCAACTGTGTTCTAATGAACATGGCTGGGGTTCATAAAATAGGTTTGGGCTAACAATGTCATCAAGTTCCCCAAACAATACCTCTGGAAGTGGAAGGCCAAAAAGGAGTGGGTCGTCTACTTTTTTTTTTAATCCTACGCCATGCCTTGGTATGACTGTCATTAGTCTGTGACGAGCAGTCCAATAGAGTTCAGACCGACAAAGTGAGAAATTTTTTTATCAGAGTTGACTGCTGCTACATCACTAAGTCCAGAACAAGGGATCTCCAGACATGTCAAAGGCACTGCATAGTGGGCAAGGGTGTCTGGCAAACCAAATCTGTGCAAATGTTTTAAAAGGTAGTCATGCCCTGTTTTAATTCTAAATCTCTTTTTCTCCTCCAAATCCCTGAAAACCCCTCTAAGATGCACTTTAAAGGGGGGTCTTCTTGATCCCTGCTTTTAAATTACAGGGACTCACTTTGAGTAAAGTTGTTCTTTAACCCTAGCAATGATTTTCAAACAAAAGGTACATCCCTTCACTTTAATTTGTGTGGTCTCAAGCTCACATAATTGACTTGTCCAAATGTCATTAAAAACAACAAATGTTTTGCTACACTGTGTTATAAGAGTTGGACCTACTACTTCAATCTGATACCAAAACTTATCCCTGTGTGACTCAATTGATTAGCAACTCATTAGCAGCAACAACAAAATAAACAATTTTTTAGTTTTGTGTCATTTAATTTGTTATTATTAAGAATTCTTACTTGATTTCAATTAATGATATAGACCAATATTAAAAAATATACTTTTAAGTGATTTTTAATGAGCAAATTATCCACTTCAGTAGTCAAGAGACTTAAAGTATTCAGATTATCTAAGATGTATCAAAACAATGTTATGCTTAAAAATTAATTTATATATGCCTGAAAATTCACTATGAAAAGCATTAACCTCTCAACCAGAGTATGGACTTTAATTAAAATGGTTTCAAAATGGGAATTATTTTTACAGAGAGAAGTTATTTGCCCCTTTTAAAAATTACCATGATGGAAAAAGTTATGCCCACTGAAGTTGTCTTCCTGGTATGACAATACATTTTGTCATACCTGGTTAACAGGTGAAAGGAGACCATACCTGAAAAAGACAGAACTAACCAATTTGAATTGAGAATTTTGTTGTGTGTGCCATTTTGTGAAACAACTGTTAATGATCATCGATTTATCCATCCGAACAAAAGGTCTTCAAGAAGCCATTAAATTTACAATTGTTAAAGGATTTTCAGTCACTATTTAAGCAAGTCGCAATTTAGTAATAAAAATTTTTAAATATTAGACTTTTATTCCATTAAAAGCAGACACTTATAAAATTAATATCTTTTGTAACTTTTAAAAATGTATGTCACATCCAGAATCTTAAAAATCTCCCTTTTAACGGAGAAATATTAAAATTTGGAATTATATAAGTTTAAAGAAAAGACATTAAAATTTGGAGTTTAACTATTTTTTTTATCAGAGTGTTTCATGTGAACTTGAATCAGTAACATTTCACCAGTTACAGGGAAGTTAAACATTCCTTATCCAAGAAGTTATCTCACCTTAATAGAAGAAGCGGAGAGATCTGTCTGGGTTAAAACGCGTTCCCATGTCCAGCTTTCTTGCAAGTCTGTAAGCCAACTTGCTAAATTCTTCTTCCATCAACAGAAGTAGATTGGAGTTTCCCTTTGCATTGACAACCAGTCGCAAAATACTATTTCCTCCTGCCCATCCAATGATTTGCCAGTCTTTTAATTCCTTTTCTTTGTGCACTGCTCTCACAGATGATTCTAGCTCATATGCAGCATCGAAAAATTCTTCCACGATAGTTTGGATTATGTTGTCGTTCGTAGATCCTCGCAAAATCATCAAGTCCAGTTGTCCTGTCATACACTTGCTTCCAAAGGCACAGCGCTTGTAAAATAATACGTCGTCATTCATTTCCAGCTTACAATTCGTAAAACAGATTCGGAAATTTTTTAGTAAAGCTATTTTCCTAGATATTTTTTAAAATAAAAATTTTAAAATCCGTATGTAAACTATTCCTCCTTAACTAAAAATAACTTCAAAACTAGTAATTCTAAACCAGGTAAATGTTTTATATATATCAGATCCAAATATATCAATATCAGTATCCACTAAATCGGTTTTAAAAATCACATTTTAATATTCAGATATATTTCATACATTTGAAACGTAAAGCAATTTTAAAAAATCAAACCTCTGTAACTTTCCAATATTAGGTCTTTCCATGAGTCATAAATGTATCTTTAACTTGCTCGATTAGTCTCATTTTATCGAAGAAGTTGTTATAGAATGAATTCGAAGTATCATCTTTTCACAAAAGAAAACGAATACTGTCCAATTAAATACCTGGCACTTATAATCTATAAATTGTAAAAGTACCTTTTTAGAAGTTCGCGTTCCGATTCGTATTGTTAAAGGATGGGTATTGCCTCCTAGAGAGAATGGCAGTTGGCAAACAAAGCATAGAAATGGACCACTGGCAAAGGGGTAAAAGAAAAAAAAATGTGCTCTAAATATTTAAAGGTCGCTTTTTTTGTAACCCCACAAAGCCAATTTCGAACATCGTTTCTTTGTTTAACAGTTTGCGCGTTGGCAAAAGATCAATGTTTTTTTTTCTTTCAATTATGATTTCTCTTGCGTTTAATTTCACAGAATGAATTGTTGAGTAGAGGTAATAGGTGTATGTTTAAATGTGTGCGTTAAGAAAGGGGAGGACTTTCCCATGTGTCATTCAAAAACTAGGAGATTCAGAAATTTTAGATCCTTAAGTTTAAAATCGTGGGTCATTAAATTAAAAAACGGTATAACATAAAAATTAAAGAAACGAAAAATACAGTTAGTAAGTACGTTGAATTTTTAATTCAGCTCACCAGCAAGGAATCATTAACATTAAAATTCTATATACAGGAAGGTTATTAATTCCAAATATTTCTCAAATTTATGAATTTCAAGGAGTTTTCTTTTTATTGATGATTTTATTTGTTAATTACAAAACTCAGCGTGGAATATATTCTTTAAACATGTCTTAATAGCCATTAAAGCTTTTACTATCTCACTTTTTTTTTTAAATTCTAAATTGGATTTATTTCGTACAATTATTCGTTTCATTCGTTCCTAGCAATACTAAACAAAAACTATGTAACCATTTAATATTCCTAGAATTTATATATAAACTTATCAAATAAGTCAACCTAAAAATCGGAGCATCTGTATATACCAGTGTTGTTAAAATCATTTGATTATTTCAGATTCTTTTACTGTGATTGAATGCTACTAGCCTTGAAAAAACGATAGCAGTTATTTTTGCAACATCAAAGACAAGTTACAACACATATCAAAACAGAAAATCCTGCATCTCTTAAAAAATAACCGAGAGTTCAATCTGTTTTCTTCAGTACGCGTCATTTATATCTTTGCGAGTTGAGTGGTCACCCAGCTGCTCAAAGCAGAACGAGAGAGTTCACGCGACACTCCCACCTTTTGAGTTTGCTCTCGTAGAAAAACTCAAAATTCTGTCCTGTCATTCACAGATCCAGTCGTACGGGAACTCGGACCACACGACCTAGCCGAGTTTTCTTCGTATTTAGTTCTGGTGCAGAATCCAACAACTCCTCACGATGTTCAATAGGTTATAGTCCTGTCTCTTCTTTTACGTCTTGAGCTGCAGAATCTATTTTCTGTTGTAGATTCTTAATTGCGGGTGTCTGTACCTCAAGGGCGTACAGTTGTAGAGGTCTCAGGAATTCACCGTTCTTAGTTCTCACTTTCACAAGACGAACAAAAACATCTATACCAGGGATTATTTCTGTTATTTTTCCTAGTGGCCAATTTAGACGCTTTTGGTAGGATACCTCGACAATCACTACTTCTCCTACATTGAATTCATTAGTATTTCTAATTTTCTTGTCTTGCTACCTCAGCTGTCCCAAATATTCCAATATGAATCGAGTTTTGAGATCTTTTTGCAGTTTACACCTTATATTTGCCGCTTGTGAAGATTCGAGGAAGATAGATCCTAGTGGCGTTTAACGCCATCTAGTAATTAAATATTGCATTTAAAAATTAAAATAAAAAGTTCAGATCTCCTATAGAGCAATTTGCCGCAACGTCACGAACTACTATAATGCCCTTCCCATTCATTTTTATGTTTACAACAGCCAATAGACAAACAATAAACCGCCCTTCCGTTTGAAACTAAAGCCAGAATTGTTATAATTTGAGAATATGCCATACTGCGTGAAATCGCCTTATAAAGTAATCGGATAAATTAAAAGACCAACCGTAAAATAATAAACTGAAAGAATAAATATGAATTCAGAAAGAGTGGCATCTCAACTCTTGTCAAATCTGTTTTAACTGGTTAGTTAGTCGTTTGCATACCAAACTGCCGTGTTCATTTTCATTTACTGAGAAGGCATTGTACAAAAATTTAGTTAAAAAAGGAACAAAGTTATAGCATTAAATTTTGTTACAAATTAGGTAAATCTGCTACCAAAATATTAGAGATGATTCATATAGTTACCGCATCCCAGTTTAGTGGGTACGCCAAGCGCGAACAAAAACCGACAAATTCTAGAACCCAGTTTTTTGACAATCCTTTCTACTATTTCTATATTGTGTCTAAATTTAATACAAAACGAAGTTAAAATATTTTTTAGTTATGTTAATTTCAGCGATTGTATGAGTAATAAGATAAATAATAAAAGTTATGTTATTGCGCCCCTTGAATTCAAAATCATTTAACTCTCTATTTTCTTTAGAATTTTAAGCTAATAATTTCTGTAAAACATTTATTCTGTTCTTTTTTTCCGATTTTAAGGTAATAATTTCTAAAAGTAATTTGTAATGTTCTTCATCACCTTACAGTTATTTGATAGTTTTAAAATAATTTAATTAAATAACAACAGTGTTCCTGTGATGTTCGCCTATATAGAGAGAAAGTGCATGTTTGTAAACAAATACGAGTGCTGACTACAACTCAACTTTTCGTTGGCAAAACATTGCTTGTTTTCATTGTATCTTATGAGTGTCGATATGGATCACGTATACAATAAAATTAAATTTTATTTAAGGGAAGGGTAAGGAAACATCAGAAACTGGCCAAGTAATTCAAAATAGAATTTTTTTAGCACTTACAAAATTATATGTATATATTTTAAATTAAACACTTTACACGGTGCGTTTAAGTATCATAATCAAAGTATAATTACTTTGATTATGTTAACAGGAACAATAAACTATTACATAAATAAGAATCTAATAAAAATGGGCAAAACCTGATCATTTTAAGGACAAAAAATAATTACATTTATAGGTACAGTACTTCTCACAAAAGCATAGAAAATACATTAGAAATGTGAAGAAAAAAAAACTTAGTTGTAATAAAAAAATTCTTACATCATAATAATTTTATATAATCTATTACATTACAGTAAGGTTAACGTTTTATTACTATTCTAAAAATGTTTGGTGTGAATTCTCGAAGAACTTGGAGTTCACTCTTGCCTTTTCAAAACTTTTATCCGAAGCATTTGCAATGTAGGATCTTTAGGAAAGCAATAAAATCCAATATTTTCACCTTTTTTTTTAAACGCTTAGTACAGTCATACGTACAACAGCTTGTTACCATTTTCAGATAATTGACAAAATTAAAATCCCAACAACAAGCACAGTCCATAGGAAAATAAATGTTTTGCCAACGAGGAAGTTGAGCTGCAATTTTTGCTGCACCTGACGTCATGCACACATTCTCTTATGATGTTTATATTTTGCTTAATTTTTACCTATGAAAAATGTCCGCGCTGTTCAATTCTGTGTATTTAAAATACTTTAAAAACTCAAGTTTGCATTTGTATTCAGTTTATCAAGATTTCAAACTTTTTTTTGTTCAAAATATTCTTTGAAATCGTGTATAAAACTACTACAAGACGAAACACAAAATGTAAATATCACTTGGCGATAATTTGGCAAACACTTGAACAAAAATTTAGCCAAAGCATGGTGGCCGGTTCATTAAATTTGTATTCATCCTAAAGCTGCAAAGATAAACCGAGGATAGCATGCCCTTCAACATAAAAGAATGAAAAAAAAGTGGAGAAATTCGATCTTTGGTAAAAGCTGATGGACGTAGAACAACTCAGCAATTTCAGACATGCTTGAGATAAGTAAAGAGAACTGTAGATTAATTTTAATAGACTATCCGAAAATGAAAAAAGTTTGTGCTTCATTTGTGGCTTGGATTATGACAGAACAGCAAAAAGAAGACAGTAAAGCTTGCTGTGAATTTGCTGACTATTGCTCAACAGGACAAAAATTTCTTTTGAAGGACATCAAAGCCATCGATGAGACCTGGTGTCCACAATATGACCCAGAAACAAAAACACAAAATGCACAGTGATATAATTTTACACACACAAAAAAAAAAGGATATGGTAATGTTGATTGTATTTTATTATTTATTATTATTACAAATGATTTATTCCTCACGAATTTGTGCCTGAAAATATAGTTTTACTAATTATCTTCAATCTATAAGAAAATAGTGTTTAGTGGCAATGTGCTGAATAATATAGAGCTCTTTTACTTCTGTCGTGCAAAAGAAACGCAATAGGAATAGAATATATATGCATCAATACTTCTATTCACCAAAATATTTACCTTTTTATTTCTTTGTTAAACAGCCTGTGTATACTATACGTACAGTAGGGGATTACAGGACGCAATAAAAAAACTTTCTGTGTATAACGCGCACATTGAAAATTTGTTTAAAAATTTTTTTAAAATATATTTTTGCATAATGATAATTCCTGCTACAGTAATACAACAGAAATTAATTACAGGATTTGCATGGAAGCTTTTTCTTCTCTTCATGTCTCTGAACTTTCAACCTGAATGGAAAAATAAAATGTACTTAAATGCTTTGGATGAATGTATAAATGCAAATAAAAAAGTTCAATTTAAGAAAAAATTTAAATCCTAAGCAAAATGTTAATTTTCTTTCAAGCTTAATTCATAAAAAAAATATAATTACTTATAAAAAAATGGATTATGTTTAATGAATGAATTGATGTTACAGGAATATTTATGCAAAACTTAACCATTTTTATGTGAACAGAATTTTTTATGAGCATAATTAATTACCGAAAAATCTCATTTTGGAAAAATCTTAAATAACTTTAAAAATTTTTTTGTACACGGCAATGTTTGCTTTTTTATTATTCTGCATGTTTTTATAAAAACTATTGAACATATACGCTATTAAATCTTAAAATATTTCTTCACAAAAGGCCACCCCATAACCTACACCTAAAATGTACAATTTACACAAACACATACAAAAAAAACCCTTTTAGCTTATTCTAACATTGAAAAATGAAAAAAAAAAATGTTTAAAAACGTTAAACGCATGTTTTTTTTTTCTTTGTTTTGTGCTTAAAAACGTACTAAAAGCGGTTACTAAAAAATAGGTAGAGATTATACTACATTATCATGCTTACAAATATCCAAAAATTCGAAATTCTATATTTCTTAGTTTTGAAGTAATGTTTCTCTCAAGGGTCGAATTAATAATTTGGATAAAAAGCAGTTTAAAGTTAAAACTTTGTTATGCATTTTCTATACATTTTAACCGTAAACTCGGTTTTAAATGAAGTAGCAACTTAATTAAATTAAAAGCATTCAAAATTTATCATTCTATAATGTAAAATAGTTTTTTATAATCGAATTTTTAAAAATTGAGTAGTGATCGTCCCCTTTAAAATGCATAATTAAACTCTTATAGTTAGTTATTAAAACTATAGATGGCAGCACCAAACTGTAAAGGAAGGGGACAATTCAGTGAAAAAAATTTGTCTTATAGTTTATATAAGGTGAAAACAAAGCTATATCATATTTCATGTATTTCAATAAATTACCTTTTTTTTCAAAAAAGTATAAATAAGGTGACAAAACTGCTTCTCTAAAAAGATGAAATAAAATTACATACACAAAAAAGCAGACCTGAGCATCTATAAGAATCTTCGATTTTCTTTTCTATCAGAAAGAATGGAGAAATTTACTCCATTCTTATTAGTAATTAATAAACCTAATTCAATATTCCAAAGGAATTTGATAGCCATAACAATAATATAACAAGAAAAATATGTACAGATTTTTAACATGTTATCGTACATTTAGTCCGTACTAAAGAATAAAAAAAAGGTCTGATTGTCTGATTATAGATCATATTTAAGACTTTTAGATATAAAAGAATTTGTACACAATATTTACACTGTTTCTATAGGTTCGACAGTTTTATATGTTTTATTTTTATTTTTTAAGAATGATCAAATTAATCTCCAAAGAAATATATGTCAATAGATGGCAGCACCACAAAAGTACTTAGTACAAAATTTGTTTTGATATTTCATTTTTTCAGTCATTCAATAGGAATTTTCTCGTTTATCTAATAAATGAAAAATATTTTTTTCATAGTGACACAAATTGATATGAAAAATTATCTTAAATAAATATGCAACAATGATGTAAGTAATAGGTCAGATCTAAAATTACTAGATTTAAACCTTTTAGTGCACTTGAAAAAAAATCCAATCGTAAGATACTGTGTGAATATACTAGCACTGTACCAATCAAGAAATTGGGAAGAGGGTAAAACTAAAAAAAAAAAGTATTTTCCTTCCTCAAATTCTAGAGAAAAATCCCTTATGCAGGTGGTAAATACTGTCACACACACACACACACACACACACACACATATATATATATATATATTTATTTATACTTATGTTCAAAATTATGAGTATAATAAGTGTAAATTAAATGTATTAAGTGTACATTTTTCCTAACTCTGTAGAAATGTAAAACTACTGCTCCGAGACAAAGGTGCAAGTCTTGTATCAGACACAAGAGAGTGGGGGCGGAGCCAGTAAGGTACATGTTTTATAAGTGTGCATGACAAAATAGTCCGCTAGCACATCTCGCCGAATAGGCCTCGCCGTTCTATGTGTTTTGTGGTAGCAATCAGTTAAATTCAAATTTTAACAGTTAAAATGAGTAACCACCAAGGTTTAGATCATGTAATGAAGTGGCGAATTGTGGAGAGGTTAGAGGAAGGTCAGTCTGAAGTCCAGATTTGTTTCAGAGTAATTTAACTCCCAGCGCCATATTCAACTTATGAAAACAGTTCCAGGATACTGGATTCATGGAGATAAAGCCTGGGCAAAGTCGTCCAACAGCTAAGATGGCCAGAGAAGATCGCCATTGTCCATCATAACGAGGCGTACAGTGGTGGTACAGCTTCTCAATCACCTCGTGACTTCTATGCAGTTTGATGAACCCCAGTTTCAAGTTGACTGTTTCCAGGATACTTCATAGGAGAGGGTTGTTTGCAAGAAGACTGCTATTTGCGTCCTGCTCACTTTTATGAACAGGAGAGTCCGTTGAGCAAGGTGTAGGAGAGCATAGAGATTGAAGTAAGGATCAAAAGATGACCGTTTTCGTCACTGATGTGCCCCTCTTCTGCCTCACCACCGATTCTCGCTGTACGTTCATATGGAGAAAAACAGAGACCCGCTACCTATTCACAAATGTCTGCGAAATTTAACATTATGGCGCTGGGTGTTTAGCGGTTTAGGCAGACATCAAGTTAGATGGCCTAGCACCCCTCGGTATCTTTAAAAGAGGCACTGTGGCTGCTGAGAGGTATAGGGATGAGGTATTAGAATCCTATATTAGCCTTTTCAGGGATGCAATTGACCCTGAGTTTAATTCAATGGATAATAACTTGAAGCCATATAGAGCTCTTCTGATTGACGAATTTCTAGAAAGTAAGGACATTCACCGGAAGGATTGGCCAAACATATCTCCAGAACTCTACCCTATCGAGCATGTCAAGGTTAATACAGCAGATAAATTAGGTATAGATATTATGTAACAATGTTTTAATATTTGGTATAATTAACTTTTGTGGAAGAGAGAGCGTTCGAATTTTTTTTCTTATAAAAGTGGCGGTGGCTCAGAAAGGGTTGGAAACCTCTGTTTAGAGGGGTGTGACTAAAGAACAATCACCATAGCATCTTTGTCATTAAATTAATATTACAGATTAGATACAAAAGAACAATTAATGGTTGAACAATAATTCCGAAAAATTTGCTTGGTATTTAAAAATCTGATGTGGACACCACATGACCTCCTCATGAATCTTTCGAATTATAAACAACTTTTTTTTCTAATTTTGTTTATGTGGTGCGTTATCAGAATTGTAATTTGAGCATTCCCTTCGGGATACAAAGTTAGTTCCGTTTCTCAGGATAAAGGTGTTGTTTGAAGAGGGCTCGAATATAAAAAATGTGACCTATAACGTTAACGTCATCGAGATTTTATAAACTTATTTATTTTTTGTGTGTGCATGTATGTGTTATATAAATATCTCAATAAATTCTGAAATTTTTCGAGATTGCAATGCTACCTTAACTATTTAAATTATTATTTCAAACGTTTAAAAAAAAGGGTTGCTAAAACTGCATATGAATTTGTAGACATTTTGTACTGTTGTATTGTTGCAATCGGCGACATTCAGCATTAATATTTTTTTATTTAGAAATTTTTGTGTTACACAGAGCACAGATTGCCATCGAGAAGAGCACAACTAGATGATATAACAGTCGTAAATAAAATATTTCAACTTTCTACTGCTATGCAAGATATCTACTTACGTATAGATGTCAATGCGAAACTAGTCAATCTGCGCTCAGGGATGGACAAAATGAATACTTCAAGTTTCCAAAATAAAAGCTTTCTTGTACGTACGTACAAACATAAAACTTAAAATTGTCAAAACTTATTCAGGCTTTGCCAACATGGCGCCCAAAGTGAACTATGTTCGAAAAAAAGTTGGATAGAGTGTCATTTTAAAACTGAATAGGTTGATCTTGATCTGTAATCATTTCTCTGGGAAGAACCCTGATATATGTATGTATGTATGTGTGTTATCTAGGAATTATACAACTGCTCTAAACATTTGAAATTATAGCCCCTATTATTTACTTGCCTGGGCTACTGGGCAAGAAGGAGCCTCAGCAACTGGATTATTTAAGTAAATTGCAATTGAGCCATTTTGGTAAAAAGAACAGGCATAGTTCGTGGTGAAGCTTAAACTTTATTCATTACCTGCTAAAACAGAGATCTTTACCAGTCAACGGCAGAGAAGAGAATGACACGAAAAATACTTTGTTCTAACAGAGATGTGCCCAAGAGCGAAGACAGATAGAATTTTTCCAAGGGACAAGAAACTTAGTCAGCGAATTTAACTGTTAGATCGGGAGAAAAGCTCACCCATTTGTCGGGGACAGCTAAAAAACGTGTTAAATGGACAGAAAATTTATATCTATTGGACAGAAAGCTTTGGGAAATGTATTTTAAGGATTTTAAGTCGGTGACACTCCTTTGATTACGACATTTTGAAGCTCGGAAAATGGATTTTAAGGAATTAGTAGGGGAGAGAGGAGGTTTTTAAGGAAATATTAAAGTGAAATAATTTTGATATATTACATATATATGACATGGACGAGTGATTAAGGAATGGAAAACACATTTCATTTCATATATAAATACTTCTTTATTGTAATCCTTCTGTCCATGGCTATGCCATTTAGATATCCTTTCTCTCATAATTTGCCACGACAAGCGTGGAAGATGTTATCAGCTCGAGTTCCCGCTCAGAACTGTCTTTTTTGGCGTTGCTACCTAAGCAAATTCCTATGTCTACTTCCGCGTCAGCTTCTTACCTCTGTATAGTTCAGCTTGAGGGTGTATCTTTCTTCTATTACGTTTTCATTAATGAGTCCTAACTATTTTTAATTATAACTCGCTTAATTTTTAACCCCCATTTTTAAACCTGACATATATATATATATATATATATATATATATATACACATATATATATATGTATATATACATATATGTATATAGATATATATATATATATATATATATATATATATATATATATATATATATATATATATATATATATATATATATATATATATATATATATATACATACATACATGGAACCCGAGTCTTAATACAACCTAAAGATTACTCAAGGGTGTAAGGTGGTATATACACACACAAGCGCAAATTCATACATGTACACAAACAGTAGTCCAACGACAATTGTAATGCTGAAATTCCCTGTTTACGAAATGTTTCTTTGAAATACTTTGTCGTTTAAAGAATTTTTCTTGTCTTCGAAACTTCTTTTACGAATTTATAATGAACAACAAACTTTGCTGGAAGCAAGAAAGAAGATACATTAGAGTGAGAAATGACTCCTAAGTGAAAATAGCCGGGAGCAAAATTTCTTTACAATAACCATTGTTTAAACTTTGAAAGGTTTGACCACCTTGCACGTAAGGCATGGGACAACCCTTTGTAAGGGAAGTCGCTCTTGATAACGAAACTTGGATTTTGGCCAAGAGATTAATGACCCATTATTGACAACATGTAAATAAACAGATAAATAAACATACGAGATGTGTTTTTAAATGTATCAGATATTCAATTTATTCTATCTGCTTCTATATGGTATTCATTTGTTATCGTGGTTTAACTTCTTTAGTTTAAACGTACCTTTCAGTTTTGTTCGCGGAACAAATAAGTCATATATAACTGTCCACTGAAACTGTCACCTATGAAAATAAACATTCAAAGCACAAACTGCAGCAATATTTCTTATGCATTCTCTTGTTTTTCTTTTAATCATATCATTCCAAAAATCTAAATCTATCCGTCTCAAGTTCTTCAAGGGAAAAGCCTTGTAATGAGGAATTTGCACATGTGGGGGATTCGAACAACTTAGTATTTTTCTGATAATTCCAGACTTGTTAATTCCAAAAAGTCTCCAAAATGTAAAAAACTGGGTCCATCATTTTAAAAATTAATTTTAAAACTAAGCGAAAATCACGTGACATCAAAACGCCCTGTGATTGGTTGTGACGTCATCGTTCACGATATACAATATTTTCTTATTCCTTGTAAGCGCGCACTATTTTCGGATTTTGTTTTTACAAGTTCTTGGAATTTTCTAGCTATCAAAATTTATTTTTATTTAAACCTGAAGGTTTATTTTATCAATCTCGATAGCTTAATTATCTCAATTTGTTATGAATGTCTCTTCTACCTGAATTTTCCAAAGAACAGTCGGAAAGCCTCCCAAAATTGACATGATGTCAATGTTTTCGTTCTTGGGAAAAAACCCGGATTTTATGGGAGCAGAAATATGGGGAATTAAAACCCAAAGGTATGTAAAATCATTTATATATTTATCCAATTTTACTTAACATGTATTAATGTTTTATTCATGCTAATCACAGCTCTTCTGTTTGTAGACATAGACAAGTCAAATATATATATATATATATATATATATATATATATAATATATATATATATATATATATATATATATATATATACATATATCATATACACACACATTTGTAGTAGCAACGCTTTTTATATAGAGAGATGGATGTAATTTTACAATAAAAATTAGAGGAGGTATTTATTGTGAGGTCCCGGTCTCATTAGCCTCCGTGTTGCAAAAAGTAGACCGTAGCGCTCCAAAACCAAACCAATTCTTAGATGTTTTAAATTTGATGAAAAGAAATTTAAAATCTTTAAAAGGCTTTACTTAATTATTTATACATTTTTAAATAGCAATACAATTTTATTACCTTTAATATTAATGTAAATTAAAAAAATTTATCAAGTTTCTGAAATTAAATTTAATTTTTAAAGTAATATCATTAAGTATTTTAAAAATATTATACTTTTTTTCAAATTGGTCACCAATTTAATCAAAAAAATCACTGTGAATTTATACACTTAAGAAAGTATGCATCTCTGAACAAAATATTTATAATACCTTGAAAATACACAATCTTCCCCTCCTCCGAGGAATTTATCAGATAATTAAATGCTTTAGATATTTATATATGTTTTACGATATTTATATGCGTTATCAAACATTTATTGTACTTTAACTCTGTGAAAATACTTGAAAATTAGCAGTTTTAAAAGCTAAATAGCTCTGGTTAATCAACAGTCCTTTTAAAGGTATAGATGTATTTTTATATACTTTAATTGTTCTAAATTAGTAATATTTAAACAAAAGCTAGCATTTACTTGCCGAAAAATGGTCTTTACAAACCCATAGAGATGATTTGTATGATAATTTGGGGTTTAATTTCTCATCCCTTTTCATCGCATTTGTCCAGATTTTACGTGTTTGTGGATCTTTGGGAACGCTGAAAAATATCTTCTCATTGCAATTAGTTGTTGTATTTTTACAGAGTGGCATAATACAATAGTTATAATATGATTTTGATGCCAGAAATAATAAAAAAACTTCTATTATATGTGATAATTTACACAGAAATAAATTTAAAAGTCGTCTTTTAACATGTAAACAACATAGGTGGTCAGTGTTTCCATGAACGATGACGTCACAAACTAGGCGGAAGAAAAGTTTTTGAGAGACGTTAAAGATTCCGCTATAAAACCCATTAGAAATCACTAATTAGGCCCCCAAATGAAAGAAAATAGGTACTGTTCTGCTTACTTTTTAGTCTTCTATTGTTTAAAATTAAAATTAGAAAACGTGAAAATTCCTCATTTTTCTATAGGGCGGAATCGTAAGCAAAGAATGATTCTAGAGTTCCAGTTACCCCTACGAAATCTGAACAGACCATAATAAACGTTCGCCGAATAAAAAGAGATTTTAACATTTTCTTCCCTGATATTTTGTCTTTATTGCCTTGTTCTGTTAATCGATTTAAATAATGCATGCCACATTGCTACTGTTCTATAAAAAAAGGCATTGTGAAGATTTCACTGTTACTCTATCAATATTAATAGAGATCTTCGACTAGGTTTGGTTTGGTTTTGGAGTGCTACGGTCTACTTTTTGCAACACGAGGGCTAATGAGACAGGGACCTACTGCTTAAAACCGAGATCATCGACTAGAACACATATCTCAGAACAAATGCATGTGTTTTTAAAAAATAAATATCTATGAATAAAATTTTAATTGAATGCTAGTTTAATAACTTAATACCGTAAAAACAACTGTCTTGTATACCTAGTTGTATACATAAGTTCTGAAACAGTTATTAGCATTTCCGATGCAGGGGCACTTACTTTTATAGCATTATCCACTACCAGGCCACAGATATTTGTTAGTCATTCTATAATGAGAGCACTATATAGGCAGTTACCATTGCTCCCTGAAACAAAAACAAACAAAAATAGTGGGTACTCGTAATTTAAACGCAGGGACCAGGTAGAAGATCCCAAGGCTTGGCATGCGACCTCCAGAAGTGTCGTTTGGGAACTTCGGGGCCATCACTAGGTCCTTTAGCGCCCGTGGCAAAAAACTGGTCTGCGCTCCTATCACCATATATATTGAGAAAATATGTAAACATGATTTTTTCTATCATATGTTCAGAATGAACCCGCAAAATATTTTGCTAATTCTTAAAATGTTCCTAGTACATTAATTTTTAATTTTTCTTCTATTTATTTTTACCTTATTAATACTTAAAAATATTTTTAAACTCTTTGTAGGTATTATTTTGCTAATAAAATGAATAGTATTTTTTGAGGGGAATATTTTTTATTTAAGCGTTGAACTTTTATAGAAAATTGGGGAATTTCTAAATTTAAATTTAGTTTTAAAGAACGAATACCCGGATTTGTATTAAGGCATATTAGGAGTGTTTGGTAAACACTTTGTAAGCCACTTTGTTGCCCATTTTATAATAAGAGTGCCATATAGGCAGCCAACATTGCTCCCTGGAACAACAAAAAACAAAAATAGTGGGTACTGGTAATTTAGATGTAAGGACTAGGCAGAAGATCCCAAGGTCTGGCATGCGACCTCCAAAAGTATCATTTAGGAACTTCAGGGCCATCACTAGGTCCTTTAGCACCCGTGGCAAAAAAAAAAAAAAAAAAAAACTGGTCTGCGGCACCACCACCATATATATTGAGACAATATGTAAACATGATTTTTTTCTATCATATATCCAGAATGAATTCTCAAAAATATTTTGCTAATTGTTAAAATGTTCCTAGTACATTAATTTTTAATTTTTCTTCTATTTTTACCTTATTAATACTTAAAAATATTTTAAAACTCTTTGTAGTATTATTTTGCTAATAAAATGAACAGTTTTTTTTAGGGGAATATTTTTTATTTAAACGTTGAATTTTTATAGAAAATTGGTGAATTTCTAAATTTAAATTTAGTTTTAATAACTTTAAAATTCAAAACGAATACCCGGATTTGTATTAAGGCATATTAGGAGTGTTTGGTAAACATTTTGTAAGAATATATAACAAGTTTAGTCTCTAGAAGCATTTTGAAAAATAAGAAAATTCATTAAAAAAAATTATTTATAAATACATTAGATTTTATAATAAAAAAAACTATTTTTCAAATTTTTCTTTTTTCTACTCGGGGCGAATCGTTCTCTTTCGGACCCCATTTTCTTCATGATGCATTGCCCCTAAGACTGGTGCGCCAGGGATAAATGTCACCTTTGCCCCGCCCTAGATACGGCCCTGGGGAACTTAGAGAACATTACGACCATGAATGCATTTTTCATGCCCCAGCGGCTATTAGTGAACACGGTGGATCTTTGTACGAGACACGAACTCACTACTTTCATAAAGAAGGGAAATTTGAAAAAACTTTGTTATCAAATTTAAAACTAAATTTTCTTAAAGTTTTATTTAAATTTGACATATTGCACATTTTGTTCAAAACTATCACTCTTTGACTTCACACAGCTTATAAAACTGTTTGACCAGTCATTTGTTGAGGCATGCACTACTTCCATGGAAATTTCCGATTCTGCTTACTTTAAAGAATGTTTCAAGTTTTCAAATTTGGTGCCGTTTTTGACACCCTTTTGTCTGCAATACTGACTACAATGTATAGTCCATTGGATTTCAATCTGAACGGTTGGAAGGCCAATATTTGTAGTGAGCAGAACAGAGTCCTGTTGAAAAGTTCATTCGTCTCCATTGAATAAGTTTACGTTCAAGATACTCCTCTATTGGTTCTAAGATACGATCTTGATAACCTTTTGCTTTACTTCCCGCCCCCCCCCCTTTCCCGCAAAAATGAATCTCTGTAACTCTTTCAGCAGTGATACCCAACCATACTATTGGGTTCGCTGTATGTTCTTTCTTCTTTTTAGCTTCTTGCGCATGCCTTGAGTATACACAGTCATTCTAGCGGTCGAAAGATTCTTTAACGTCAAACTTTTTATTTCAAGTCATGAATATGTTTAATTGATATTGACAGTCCTTCCACACTCTCCAAATCAATAGATTAAATTAAAATTTACTACGTAAAGCAACTTTCATTTTCTTCTTTAATCCAGCTGTCCATTCTCCCCAGAAAAAAGCTGAAGATCTTTACAAATTTAATGCAGTTGTTTGCAGTTTCACCAATAATGTTTTAACGTGCCTTAAAATAAATGATAGAACATAAATTCTTTCTCGTGTAAAGTCATCCTCGTGATTTTCGTTAGATCAAATACATGTACTTTTGTCTCTTGTCTGCTTGAGACGCATGCGTCAATTCTCCATCATGGATGCTGACGAATGCGTCATGGAAGTTAGGATTTTTATATAACATAGAGACTAAGAATTATTTTTATTATTATTATTTTTCTTGATCTTGAGTTCGGAGTGTGAGCTTTTCTCGCCAAGATGACTGCATTTGAGTTGCATTGCCAAGCACACCCTGACAATTAAAAATTTGGATTATTCCTCCCGTGAAATCGATGCAGATTTTTTTTCTGATTATATACACACAAACATATATATTTGTGTGTTTGTGTATATGCACAGAAATAATTGCTGTACACTTCTATTCGACGTTCGTCCTACTATGTGATTAAAAAATGCGTCAAAGATTTTTAAAAAAAAATGTTGTGCATGATTTCTAACAACGAAATTGAAAATTATCTACGGCATTTGAGTCGCAGCAGACTATCTCAAACTTTTGTATCAGAACTTGTGGCACAACTAAGTAGACATTAGCAAGTATGTATCAACAGCTATATCTGTAGTTTTATTTAGCAATTTTTCATAAATAATAGAATTACTGCCGGTTGTTCCTCACCACAGAAAAAAAATCTGGCTACAGCTTTCGACGTAAGAGCATCAAACACATTGGTTTGCTTAGGGCAGTAGTCGGCAAACTTATAAGCCAAAGAGCCAAATATGAACATTACAACAAGTTTTAAAAAAATGGGAGCCAAATCTGCTTATTTAGTAACTTTTATTACACTAAATAAGTAGTACACTAAATAAAACTAAATTTCATACTTAATAAATATTTATTAATGCGAACAATGTGCAATATATTTTTTTCTAAAGCCACCAATACAAAATTATTATCATTATTAAATTGATGAAAATAAAAATTTAAAAAAATCTTTTTAAAAAATACAATTATATTTGTATATGTAACTGCACTAAAAAGAAAAAAATTTTTTTTTTCCATCATCAGAATAGTAAAACTTTTAATGACCAAAAATGGAAGAAAACTTCCAACATTTGGACAAATAGAAGTTATCGGAAAATCAATTACAAATTTTGTACCGGAACCACAAACATATATAGCAGGTGTAATAAAAGCGTATAAAAATACCTGTAAGATGTGCAGCTAGAGTGAAAAATACAATTTTTAATAAGACTGGACAACGGCAGACACGGTAGATAAGACAAAACTGTTCACACTGTAACTGCTGGTCTGTGATCCCAATTTGTATCCCCCACCCCACTACTTTA
>CM063505.1:180151557-180171557 GCA_032207245.1 Pardosa pseudoannulata | reverse complement strand
TGTATATGTATATATATATATATATATATATATATATATATGTGTGTGTGTGTGTGTGTGTGTGTGTAATATTAAAATACCTTATTTACATATTTTAATATTAATTTAATAAAATTGTTCATAAAGTACTTTGGAGTTTGCGCGGTTTTTCTGATTGTTTACTTCAGACACGCTATGGACTTAATTCAGCCTCTGTCTGTACTACTTTAGCCAATAGTTAGCTCGTTATCTTCAAACATGGGTATTTTTTTTATCACGTGATCAATTGTGCTTAGAGATTATTCATAGTCTTTTTACCTGAGAAATCCCTACTTCAAATGTGTGTGTACAGGATCACATTGTCTATGTGCACGAGGTTGTAAAATTGTCTTCCTGTTGTATGAATTCATGTATCTCACCAGAAATAAAATGTGTTGTGATTTTGAATGAGTCTTGCCCATATTCCATATATATATGCATGTGTATACATATATGGATATATACACACACATATATATATGTATATATATATATATATATATATATATATATATATATATATATATATATATATATATATAATGGGTGGATACTACTTTTATTTAAGTTTAACATTGGATGCATAATTGTAATTATTAAGCGTAATTTTGTTTTTATCATCAATCTCGTGATTAATATCAGCTATTTCTCTGTCTATCAACAATATTTCTGATCTAGAGGGCTTGGCCCAGCAGATCAGATAATATCCCCCCTGTTCGATTGATTATAGTAAAAGTTTATAAGGAGAAATGAAAACAAAGGACTACAAAAGAAAGGTTTAATGAGGTTCTGTCTCTTCAGCCGTACTCACAAGCATCATTAAACTAAGTATTGTTTCTGAAAGATGTGATCTATGCAATAAGTACATCATATGTATATATATAATTTTCATTTTGTCTCATATTTTCATAGTACAAGTGAGCCTAAAATGACATAGTCATAAATCTATATTAACTAGCATATAGCAGGATCATATGACAGGATCAGTAAATTTTTTCAATTTACAGAATTGTAAAGTACCCTATGAGGCAGATAAAAAAATGATTTGTTTTTTGACCAAGAATCATGTGGTACATGCTCAGTAATTTGCTAACCTTCATACTGCTCTAAAGTCTCCCAATACTGTGAATGCAGTTTAAAATCACGTTCAATTCATTTAAAAAGACCAGCATATAGCCCGTCATATGGCGGAATCAGTTAAATTTTTAATTTCCCCGAATTGTAAAGTACCCTATAAGACAGATAAAAAATGGCTTGTTTTTTGGCTGAGAATTATCTGGTACACGATCAAAAATTAGTTTATCTTCATATACCTCTAGAGTCTCCCGACACTGTGAATGCAGTTTAGAATCACGTTCAATTCATTTAGAAAGGTAATTCAAAGTTTTCTTAGCTATGTCTAACTTATTGTTAAGTTTTTCCTAATTTTTTTGCCACAGTAATTAATGGAAGTAAAGTAATGATACTAGCATTTCCACTACATCCTGGAGGTAGATAGAATTTGTTGTTAATACCGGTGATAAAATTTTCATTGAATAAAAAATAATCGATGATTATATTTTAAAATGATCACATAATTAACTAATCTATTATTTATGCCAAATATAAAAGAAAATTATTTACGTAATATCTAAGTTCAGTGATAAAACGTATAAAAATAATGCAGACGATATTTAAATAATTTAAAATAAGAAATGATTACATGAGATGGTTAATGGAATGACGTCATAATGCTAGAAAAAAATGTTATTTTTACCTAATTATTATGTAATAAATTGATAAATTTAATCACATTCTCTTAACCGGGATAAATAGGGCTTGAAATAATGGTATTAAATGCTAGAAAACGGGGGAAGGGGTGGATTTCGAACGTTGCTATCCCTAACTCATCAAGAATCCAATATGAATGCCCGTCTCCATTCCAAGTCCCACCGCTTCATAAATTCGAGGACAGACGGACAGATAACTTAGGCTATTATTATAGAGGAGATAATTTCACACCCATCTTCTCGAAATATGATGAAACGGTTTTACAACCTTTTGTTAGATACTTATGAATAAGGGTAAAACCTGCCAATATTACAATCATTTAAACGGTAGACAATTTTCTTAAAACCCATATAAAAAAAAATTAGGAAAAATCACTTTAAAGGTGTATTTGAGAGAGATAATTTTATTTATTTCCAATTCCGCAGTTCTCAGTCTCTTTGTTTCCTTGCTGGGTCTTTCTGTACAACAAACAAATGCATAGCTATTAATAATGTAGTGTTGAGGCATTACTGGACAGTCGCCATAAAACGACTTCGTCTTCAGCCGTGACAACTAATTTGTATCCGATAACGTATGTGCTGCACGACACTTGCGACACGAAATTTCGTTGCCCCCCATTGAATGTTTGGAAATGCCACTTCGTTTCTCCTTTCAAGACAAACACATCGAGAACAGTTTCATAAAGAGAAAAGAAGTTTGATAAATAGAACGGAACTTCGCAGGTAATATGCGTGAAGAAGGTACTTCACTTGGCGGTCTTGAGAGGTGGGTGGTCGCCCTCCCTAATCATTCAGTAGTCAAAGGGTGGGATGTAGAATCAACAAAGGCAGGTGACCGGGAGAGGTCGCGGAGATTCGCTTTTTAAAGAAAGTAACGTTTCCACTTTAAAGTCCAAAACAATGTGAGAAGTGGGAAAAAGTTCGACCTGGGGGCTCCCACGGTCGTCACTGTGGTCATTTACTGGGAATTGCTCCCGGTAGTATTGCTGCTTGATAAATAGAAAGTTCCTTATCTTTATGTAAATAAAAGTCATTGCATGTGGGTCTGTATGTGTGTGCTTTCTAAATCTCCTAAACTATTGACCCGTTTGCGAAGAAATTTGCTACTCCCTTGCTTTACAACATTGTAAAATTCTGTCTAATTTAAAATTCATCAGTCAGATTAAATTTTACACTAACTGAGCGGTGCCTTAGCGTTACCCTAATATGGAATTTTTGGTGACAAAGCGAGTAAGTACCTACTTATACACGTTTCTGATATACACTTAATGTAAAATTAGTTTGTTTGTATGCCCATTATATAAGTGTTATGAGAGCGATTAGGTAAAATCTGCGTTTGAAGCATTATTGCATTTATCGAACACTTAAAATTTAGTGATAACCTGCTTACATGGAAGGGCTGTTGGACCCCTATTTCTATTTGAACATCAGGCACTGCCATTTTTTTCTTTGCTTGACATAATCCCTTTGTAAGTCGGCGTCAACCCTTGAGTTCATATAGACCACTTTAGGAATATGTGGTGTAGAATTATACTCAAAAAACAAACGAAAAAAAAGTTTTGACTAATAAAGAAACAAGCTCGGCTCTAGCAGTTTTGTAGTTCCGTACACAAATACAAAATGTCGCCCTTTCAAGTGATAAATTTACTATTAAACAAATAAGTCTTGCAAACAAAAAACATGACGTGGACATATTATTTAAAACCATAAAAATTTTTAAAAAAGAAAACTAAATCATAAAAAAATAACAAAATAAACAATATAGCTTAATGTTTTCTATTTCTAATTTTTAATCCTGAAAATATTCTGATTAAGTTTCTCAAATTTTCTCAGCTAATCAGTGTTGGATAGCTGATGTAGCGAAACTAACTTATTTGAACTGCTTGGTATTTTAATTAAATTTAATAGAATATAATACAGAATAATTATGTTGCAGTCTTCCACGCTAAAAAGAATTATACTTTATACTAGTTATTCTTAACAAAATAGTATGCTATAAATTCGAGCTTTAAACCGCCCCAAAATTTGCCACCTCGGACAGAGGGCCGGATTAAAGCCTGATAGAAAATCACCTTAGCAAAGCACGGGCATTCTTGCTTTCGAGAAGCTAAATTACAAAGCTCATGTGACGAAATGTCGTTATATTGTGTTCTACAGAGACAGAAAATCTTAGACTCGAGGAAGTCCGTACCGAAACAACTTCCGGTGCCATTCCTATGAAACCAGAGGTTTTGTATGATAAGCAAATATTACAATGCGCATGCCTAATGCGTGGGAAAGCGTGTCTATATGGAATAAAATAATAGAACTAAATTGGACTAACTACCAGAGAGCTCAAACTAGTGTTGTCTGAATTAGGAATTTGAAGATATCCTTTCTGTAATTTCAATACTGTTGCTAATTAAAACATCCATTACTTCTGTTTGTTTACTCCATCAGGGAGTAGTATAAATTACTAACTATCGGCAAGACTGAATCATTAGTTTCAATGTTTTTTCAAGGTGATGCAGAGCAGGCGTGGTCTCCCAGTCAAATTTTGTTGTCCACGTTAGAAATAGAAAAATTTCTAAATTTTACAAATATCTCATTTGTTATATAGTAAGTAAAAGTGTCTCACTACAGCTTACTCACGAAAAGTTCACCTTTTTTCTACATTTCTCTCATTAAAAATTACTACTCAAAATTCACTACTTATAAACCAGCTTCAATATGCTCAAAATTCTTTCATAGCGGAAAATTTTGAGCACTCTTTATATTTTGGATAAATCAGCTTAATTATACCCAAAATTCTCGCATGCTTCCATTTCGATTAAATCTTTTCATTCTTGCATTTTAATCTTCCTATTAAAAAAAAATCTTGTTTACCTTCCGACCGCTATTAATCTTTATACAAATGACATTAGTCCGTAAATATGACATTTCCCCTTTCAGTCGAACCTTGCAGTGAACAATAATACGTACTTCAAATTAGCACGTGCAGAAATTCTATCTCGGAAGAAACAACTGTTACACATCCCACTGTTCAACAGCAAAGACCTCTAGGACGAAATTTTGCGACAGTCAAATTCACTATTTTATACACGAAGGGAATTTTATGGAAATGGTTATTTTTTTTTTTCCAATGCCTATTAGTGTTTTCACTTAATATTCCGAAATCTCATTTTGTTTTCGTTAACGAGTGACAAATTCTCACCCACTTTTTTTTCTGTAGTGAGAATCCGAAATTATAATATTACTTCAATGATTTATTGATAACTAGCCACTGCGCATCTTGTCTTCGGTCTAAATACATAACCGGTGAGAGCCACGGTAGCTCAGTCGTCAAAAACAACGATCTCGTAACTGAAAGGTTAAGGGTTCTTTTCCCGAGCCGGACTAAAATCCTCCGTGTTCGTTAAAGGTGATTGGGACGCGTGAAATATGTTGGTGGTTGGTCACAATGTCCTCCAAGTTCTCAATCAATACCTCTGGAGGTGGCAGGCCAAGTCTGTGGGTCTTCTACTCGATCCCTGCTTCAAAATTACGAGGACCTACTTGAGCGAAGTCGTTTTTTCACCTTAATGATGATCATTAAAACGAATGGCGCAGCCTTAATACGAAAGCCTACAAGCTCAATCGTACTTGGTTTGTCCAAGTGGCATCAGAAACAACATAAACAGTGATGTCACGTGCTCATTTAAAAACACTTTTTGGACTATTCTCATATCTGATAAATAATAACATATTAAATTAAAATTACTGCATTTATTGCTCGTTAATTTAAAAAAGACTAAAGGCAGACAGTTTCAAAAACTTGTTGACATGCTTTACAAATTCCCGAAAACTTTTAAAAGAAAGAAGGAAATTTTTTTAGTATTAAGATGAGTCTCTGTCTCTATATCGTCCGATTTTCAATGATCCCAATAGATATAATAAACAGGCAAAAAACGCCTAAATAATTATTCAGAAAAAAAAAAGCCGAACGATGCACAATTGGTTAGGGTGCTGGCATTCGGAACCGGAGTTCGTGGGTTCGAATCCCACATTGGCATGGATGTTCGTAGCCGTTCGGAATCAGCTTTAAGCTGTAGATCCCTGTCTCATTAGCCCTCGTTTTGCAAAAAGTAGACCGTATAACTCCAAACTAAACTAAACTAAACAGAAAAAAAAATCCAATTTGAATTTGAGCAAAATTAGCCAAAGTTCATCAGAGAATAATTACAGCAAAATCATAATAATGATAAATTTATCTCGATCCTTTAGGTAGTTTTGGCGTGATATGCTCACAGACACGGAAATTTCTATCATTTTATTTATATAGGAGATTAATAATAATAATTATAAATGTTTATAAATATTTATAAATTTTAACTGTTTCATTAATTTATAATAGAATAGTAATCTATTGTTTACGATTCCTCCCCCCATATATACATACTGCAGCTAGCTAAAATAAAATTGATTTCTAATGAGGCCCACTGAGTGTCAGTAAATTAGTATTGGTAGCAATTCACGTCATATACTAGTAAAAAGCAAGATGAATTTCCCAGTTTATTTCATATGCGACAAATCTAAGAATTCAAAATATTTGTTATCATCACCAGGGCCCGACTTACAGAAATGGGGGCCCAGGACAAAACCATTCATCTGGGAACCCCCTCGCTCTGCTGTACACAGGTGGTGGCTACGAGGTGACTGATATATGTCGTGATGCTTAAACTATTGTCCGCAGAGCGTTTAAAATTGACTCACCAATGTAGTTACTAAAATAAGATTAGTTTAAAGTAAAATAAAAAATTAAAAAATACACTCAAGAGCCTAAACATTATGACCACCCCCTACATTCTGCAATGAACTCGCCTGGGTGACGTGGAAGGCACGGGATCAGGTGCGGATCTAAGCGATTTTGATAGAGGGAGATTGTAATGACCCGAAGTCTCGGAACAAGTATTTCCGAAACTGCAAGACTCGTGGGTTGCTCGCGATCTACAGTTGTTAATACTTATACAAAGTGGATGAATGACGGTGAAATCAGCAGTAGACGACATGGTGTTGGACGTCCACACGCTATCAAAGGGAAAAGGTCGTCCGAGACTGTCTCGCATGGTGAAGCAAAACCGGAGCCAAACAGTGGCTCAGCTGACAACCCAATACAATGCAGGGCCAAGTAGAATAGTATCGGAGCACACTGTTCAGCGGACACTGTTGGATATGGGGCTACGCAGAAAACGTCCCACTCGTATGCCTTTGCTGACCAAGCGTCATCGCCAACTGCGCCTACGCTGGGCCCGAGAACATCGCGACTGGTCCATGGATCAATGAGAGAGAGTGGCATGGCCAGATGAATCACGGTTTTGTCATTTTTGTCAATTATCACGCCGATGGCCGTGTCAGGTTACGCCGTCTTCCAGGCGAACAGTTGCTCCTTCAATGTACTGTAGGTCATACACAGGCCGGTAGTGGTGGTATTATGTTTTGGGGGACGTTCGCTTGGGCGTCTTTGAGACCCGTGGTTGTGGTAGAGCAGACCATGAATGCTACAGGGTATCTGAACTTCATTGCGGACCAGTTGCACCCTTACATATCCTCTTTTTTTCCAGCTAGAAATGGAATGTTCCAACAGGACAACGCCCAGTGTCACAAGGCTAAAATTGTGTTGGAGGGGTTCGAGGAACATGATGCTGAATTCCAGTTAATGTCCTGTCCACCTAACTCACCGGATCTCAATCCGATAGAACACATTTGGGATGTCATGGGACGGCAGATCAGAGTTCAAAGACCACCAATTCGCAATATCTCGGATTTGCGTAACCGTTGCTTAAACATATGGTACAATCTGTCTCCGGCCATCTACCAAGGACTTGTGGCATCCATGACAAGGCGGGTTGAAGTTGCGCCAAAGGTGGGCCAACTCGTTATTGACAGGTGGTCTTAATGTTTTGGCTCTTGAGTGTAGGTAAAATTATAGAAAAAATTACAAAATTTTCCAGAATTTTTTTTTTTTTTTTTTTTTTTTTGTAAGTCTTTACCCGAGGAGTTTTCTTGCCTAAAACAGAATGTAGCTGCATGTTCTACATTTTTGCCAATACTTACATTTGTAAACAAGCTCTCTAATGATACTGAATAAGTCAGAAACTAAAAGAAATTGTCGATAATTTAAAGAGAATTTTAGGCATACGCATCATATTTTTATCTTGAAATGACAGTTAATCTTCGGGTCCCCCTTTTGACGGGCGCTTGCCCCGTTTGCCCTGTCGGATATCAGGCCCTGATTATCACTAACACATCGAAGGTTTTCACAAATCAGGGTTCTGCATTTAATGTAGTTGATATTTCTAGAAAGAACTCGGCCATTACTGGAACCGTAGAAAGAAGAGATAAACCTGACAAAGGGGTAAAGTTCTCAAGCCACGTGTCTCGAACTATTCCAATGAAAGTTGAAAGCAATAAACTGACACAGAAAGGAATGACATTCATTCTACGGCAGTGACAATACTTTCCGGGGTGGAGGAAGGGTTTGACCATTTGTGGGACTGTCTTTCTTCACTCCTTTATACACATAGAATGTAAGAATCGGGGAAAAACCCAAACAAGGCCAGAGGGATAGACCCTATTCAACGTAGGGAAGCACGAAAGAGGAATCGAGTGGACAACGCGCCCCTCACCCCCGAGTTCATTTTCTTCCAACAATGCCCAGAGGGAAGACTGCTGTCATATAACATTCTAACAATCTCGTGAGTGACAGTCAGTGACGTTAAAAACCAGAAAAATGTTTAAACTGTCACGTGAGCAAGAAATATCTAGTTAAGTTGATTATGTTTAAAAATGAATGTGACAGTGTTAGTGGTCGAGTTGACTAAACCCATTAATGCACGCAACATTTTTTCCAAATAAATACTTTTATTTTAAATCCAAGACCGTAGCCACAATTAAGCTTTATTTCCTTTTATTTTATTTATTTATTATTTTTGTGTGTGTGTGAGGGAGTGGGACTCAAATTAAGCAGAGCCCATTATATATTTTACTATTTTGTATATAAAAAGCATAATATTTAGACATATTAATTGTAAATTTCATTAAAAGTTAAATGAAATTTACTATTAATATGTATTATTAACAGTGGCGTGCGGTAGGTTTCCATGCAGGGTGTGCAGAGAACATGGATTTTCCAATAAATCTTTAATTATTGAGGCATCTGAGTTCTTCATTCTGAAATGGGTTATTTACTATGAATATAAATTTAAATATTACAATAAATAAAATATTTACCTACGAGTAGTCGAGTTATAACTATAAAATCAGCTAAACTTATGAGAATTCTACTATCACTGAAACAAAAATCTTGTCTTTTGTTGTATGGTGTCATATCGGGGTCAAAAAAGCAACGCTATGGGCTTCCGCAAAAAACTTATATGTTCATCAAATGTAGCACTACATGGCGCCCGCCGCTGCGGTGCCTCATCCGGATGCTCATTGGTGCCGACAAACCGAACGTTTATTCCACGTGCAGAGTATTTCACTGCACGCTGGCAAAATAGAACGAACTGTTTCTTGTTCGGTCAGTGAATTAAATTATATTTATTAATTGTATTTAACTTTTGGAAATCCTATATTATGCGAAAAACATCTTGACAATTTTTAAAAACAAAACCAGGGATATGGTGTTACAGGTATAACTTATATACTGTCTGTAAGACACAAAGAATGGTAAAATTTGGACTGTTCTATTAAAATTCGTTTCTTTAAAACAAAACATTGTTTTTCAGCTAATTATTTCAATAAATAGAATACATCCCCGAAATTACTTTACCAGACTAAAACATTTCACTTTATATTGCTGAAATACTTCTTTTATATTTCCATGAAAACACAATCTTACAATATATAAATTTAAGCATTAAACGTCTGCAAAATCGTATGGCCATTTAATCAGTTAAAAAACCAAAATAGCTTCAGCACGTAAGTCCCCGCTCTAATACAACGCTTAATAAACCGTACCTTCGGATGATTGTGAATGCCAAGTGCAGGAAAAATAGCTGCACTTGCCTCAGTGCCATAATATGCTGTTCTTCTCCAGTAGCCCATACATATAAAGCGTGATTTTCAATTTAGTGCGTAGTGCGTACAATCAGAACTTCCTATGTTCGTTTGCTTTTGAACGAGCTATGTGGTGCAGCATCTAGTACCGCAAGCACTGCGGGAATATAAGGAAGCAAATCAACATAATATTTGAATATATTATAGATAATATTTATTATATACCATATAAAGATGGGTAGACATAGGTGCAGAAAATTATTGTCCCTCATAATATTGCCAGGGTGTGCAGTGTGCACTGCACACCCTGGCAATATTATGAGGGACAATAATTGTCCATATGTGCACACTCTGCACATATGGACCGCACGCCACTGATTATTAGTAATAACATTAAAATACAAAAATTTAATAGTATATATATTTATATATGTGTGTATGTATGTGTGCATGAAATGAGAGATTTGTCCTATTGCGAAGGGAAGAAAGTCCATCTTCAATCCAACGCAGTCGAACGGCTATGTATAACCCATCATGGAAGAAAAACCCAAAGAAAATTTTAGGATCAAAATGAACTGAGTTTATTGAGGCAATTTCTGTTCATGAGTCAACATGTGCATCGCAGTTATTTAGTAGCATAGGCCGACCAATCAGAAGTTTTAAATGCCAGTCACAAGGGGACGAGCCACTTTACTTTAAAGCACGAGTTACTTTAAAGCACTTATGCAACATGAAGCTTGGCGGTTCTAACTCGTCAAATTAATATGAAAATAAAGATATTCACCACGGTGGCTAGAAAAAAAATGCCAAAAAAAGATAGAATCGCCTTAAAATTATTTTAAGGTAGCCATAATTACGTTGGTTAAATTTTAAGGTTAAAATATCATTATACACACACACACATATATATAAATACCCTATACAATTTTGTATAATATGTTCAAATTGAACAGAGCCCAATTTTTTTAAACTAAAAAACCGAATTTTTAGTAAAGTATTAAGCAAAATTTAACTTTAATATGTAATATTGATGATAACATTAAAATACTACACAAAATTTATTATACATATATGCACATGTATATATACATATATATGTATATATAGATACATATATATATACATACAAATACACACACATATATCTATATAATATAATAAAAAAGGAATAAAAAATTAAATAAGATTAAATAAGAATTCCATTAGCAATCTTGATGCGCCATGCTACTATCAAGAAAAGCTAAATTAAATATCAATTAAAAGGAATCAAATATAATAAAGAATTGGAACGAATATGGAAAAGGACTTGGTGTACTTGAAGCGGTGGGGGGGAATTGCGACCCCCACTTTCCGGTTAAATGGCCATATTAATCATATGAAACGCTCCCGGTCACCATAAGTACAGCAATAAAAGCAGACAAAAAGTCTAAAAACAATCTATACGAAAAGTAAGACTATAAACAGAAGTGAAATTTAAACCAATAACAACTAACCAATGTATACATTAAAATTATAAAATCCACTAAGAATACTAAAATCTATATATATAAAAATGAATTTGTGTGTGTCTGTCTGTCTGTCTGTACTCAATAGACTCAAAAACTATGCATCCAATCGCCGTGAAAATTTGGGAAATGTTTAGGTATATCCTGGGAAGGTTTTTGTAAATTTTCAACGTTCGAAATTCATTCCTTCCCCCTTTTTCGAGCATTTCATGTCATTATTCCAAGCATTATTTTCCCCGGTTAAACGCAAACGATTAAGTTTTTAATTTATCGCATCATATCTAAGGGAAAGAAGCAATATTTCTAGCAATGTGACGTCATCCCAAGTAATTGTTTTAAACGCAGTTTTCCACGGTTAAAAGCAGGAGATTAAAATGTTCAATTCATCACATAATAAATAGGCGAAAATGATATTTTTCTATCATTATGACGTCATTCATTTAAATATTTCATTTATTCATTTCTTATATTATATTATTTAAAATCGTCTGCTTAGTATCTATTCGATTTGAACTGAAATTTGAGATATAAAGTGATTCACTTTCATTTCTATGTGACGCAAATTATAGCATTTTTATATGAGAACTAATTTTAAATTTAATTCTTGGTTCATTTTTATGTTACAATGAAATGCATATCAACAATATTCTAAGTACAAAAAGTACAAATTTCAGTGACTCTCATGGCCAAATAAAACCTATCTTTTTATATAGTTATCTTCATATTCATGTGGTTGTCGATATGAATGTGTGTTTCTGTTTCATACAAAACTATGTGGTTTGTCATAAATTTCCTTAATTTTGGAAAACATTTATTACTACCAACAAAATTAGCACTGTTGCTGTCAAAACCTGTGCTTCCTATTCTATCACGTAATATGGCAAGATCTGTTAACTTTGCTAATCAACGTACAGTAGTAATACAGTAATGCAATTTAGGGTTAAGTTTATATTTTACAATAAAAGAAGTTTGAGCAAATTTAATATAAGACAAATTCGATTATAAAAACTGAATGTTATAATACGCTTATAATAGAAATATATAAACATGCCAATGACTCGAACTGAACTGTGACGAATTTAGAGAGTTATTCACGAAAAATAAATCTTTGTTTAAAAGTAATATATTAAGTTCACCGTAGCGAAGCACGGGCAAACTTGCGAGTGAATTATAAAATCCACTAAGAATACTAAAATGAATTCACATTCTCATACCCAACCCACTAGACGCAGAACTTCCTCTTTGCTTGATTTAAGATATGACTGCAAAACATTAAGTATGAAAAAACGTGGGTAACCTGCATTTAAAATCTGGCTAACGTATTCCTTAATAATATTATCCCGAATCGGAGTAGAAATGTTTAGTCCATTACAACGTATCAAGAAATTAAAAAAATATTACGTTTTACGTTAATGTTTAATCAACTATTACAATCCGTTATACGATTAATCATAAAATTAAAAGATTCCCGTTTATCATACAATTGATAATCGATACGGTTATTGGAAAATATGACGGAAGGCCGTAGGCCCCGAAGCAGAATGTGCCAAAAAATGCGATGCACGTCGCAGAACAACTGGCTCCGCTGCAGAACAATCGCGGGTCGCGGAAAAACTTTTTTTCCTTAATTAAAATATATATATATATATATATATATATATATATATATATATATATATATATATATATATATATTTATATATATATACATACATATATATATACATATATACATATATACATGTATATATACATATATACATATATATATATACATACATATATATACATATATATAATATATATATATATACATACATATATATATACATATATATATACATATATATATATACATACATATATATATATATAATATATATATATATATATATATATATATATATATATATATATATATATATATATATATATATATATATATATATATCGATGGTTTTCCGTAAGTAGGAAAGAATCGCCGAAAGGGGGGGGGATACAAGTTGAAGTGGCAGTTCCAAGCTTTATAAGAACGGTGAGAAAAATTAAATTTGTGACAAAATATTTTTAAAGGAAACTACAAATTTGAAAGTACTAAGGTTTACTTGGAACTTCCGGTGTCTTTCCAAATTTGCAGGCAATAACCCTTTGGGAGAGTTGTCATTTCTTTGGTTTCCCTACACCCTACCAGTGTGATAGATAACTCGCGATCCGCCTATCCTAAAAACTTCCCTTGCATTAATGTTTGGGCCAAAATATCAGTCCCATTTTTATCATCGTAGTGATATCTCAAAATATCTTACATCGAAAGTAATTGACAGGGCAGTAAATTCTATATCTTGGTTTTAATACAAATATTTTTCTAAATTTCAGGTACCACTGTTTTATTAAATGTTTTTATATATGCATACTGGTTGGTACACATGAAAATGTACCACAATAGGAATAATATTGTGGGAGAGTAAATATATGATAAAATAAATATATCTCCTGCAGAACATTTTTGATCATCTGAAAGCCTGTTGCAGAACATAGAAAAGTATTCTGTTGTCGGGGCCGTAGACAAGGGGGGAATTTGCAGGACAAGTCCCTCCCAAAATTCTGGAAGACCATTTGGTCAAAAGAAAATGTCCTGCGTGTGTGAAGGTGCCATCTGCCTAGCTGTATAAGAACATAAAAAAAAAACCGCTTTGGCTATAGAAAGTTTTGACAAGCAGCTGGCCGAAAATTTAACGTTTTCTTTGTATTTTGCTATATTTTCCTTATTTTGCTATATACTTTCCTGGTTTGGAAGATAACAATGTTATCATATCTTTTAACAATGTTATCAAATCTTTTTAATTATTTTAGTTAAAAATTGATAATTGCCATACCTCATCTATGTCTTAATACTTTAATTTTTTTTTTACTGAAGTATCATTCACAAATAACAATGTCTTTCCTCTTTGGTCCAACCAGAAAATAATCTTTGGCTACGGCCTTGATAGGATGCATATA
Source organism: Pardosa pseudoannulata (assembly GCA_032207245.1). Lineage (NCBI taxonomy): Eukaryota > Metazoa > Arthropoda > Arachnida > Araneae > Lycosidae > Pardosa > Pardosa pseudoannulata. The sequence continues at coordinate 180,157,252 of CM063505.1, read as the reverse complement.
ATACAAAGTCTTGAAAAGGTATTTTTTTTAAATAACAAGTAGGCATTTGACTGTTAAGTATTCGCCCATACAACGAAGCGGATTTTGTTGACCATTTTATTATGAGAATACCATATAGGCTGTTGACATTACTCTCTAAGGCAATACAAAGACAAAATGTGTCCTCGGAATTTAGAAACATGTACCAAGTAGAAGACCCTTACTTCCAGAGGTATCATTTGGGAACATGGAGGGAATTGCGACCATGAAATAATTTTATTATGAGAGTACCATATAGGCTGTCGACATTACTCTCTAAGGCAATACACAGACAAAATGTGTCCTCGGAATTTAGAAACATAAACCAAGCAGAAGACCCTTACTTCCAGAGGTATCATTTGGGCACATAGAGCGAATTGCGACCATGAAATAATTTTATGAGAGTACCATATAGGCTGTCGACATTACTCTCTAAGGCAATACAAAGACAAAATGTGTCCTCGGAATTTAGAAACATGGACCAAGTAGAAGACCCTTACTTCCAGAGGTATCATTTGGGAACATGGAGGGAATTGCGACCACGAAATAATTTTATTATGAGAGTACCATATAGGCTGTCGACATTACTCTCTAAGGCAATACAAAGACAAAATGTGTCCTCGGAATTTAGAAACATGGACCAAGTAGAAGACCCTTACTTCCAGAGGTATCATTTGGGAACATGGAGGGAATTGCGACCACGAAATAATTTTATTATGAGAGTACCATATAGGCTGTCGACATTACTCTCTAAGGCAATACAAAGACAAAATGTGTCCTCGGAATTTAGAAACATGGACCAAGCAGAAGACCCTTACTTCCAGAGGTATCCTTTGAGAACATGGAGGGAATTGCGACCATGAAATAACTTTACTTGCTCCAGCCCCCACTTAATGAACACGGTGGATCTTTGACCGCCTCGAGCCCCGAATCCATAACCCTTCGCTTACGAGATCACTGCATTTGTTGACAGAGCTACCGCGGTCCGCTCTTCAAAGGTAAGTGTCGTTGGCATAACTATTTGTAGTGGATCGGAATCAGCTTTCATCAGTAGATATCGCAACCATCGTGTAGCAATAAACTGGATTGAAACACTCCCAAAAGAAACGTAATGAGTAAGGTAGCTTGGACATAATGTTATTGTTCAGCAAAGACTGTTTGTATGCTCGGAAGAAATGAAGTACTATTAGGGAGTAATATTAAGTTACAAACCAAATTGCGAGATCGTTAACAAAGCATTTCCTTAATCTGTTACGCTATGTTTTTGAGATTTTGGACGTAGTGTCGAACACAGGAATGAATAATGAAGCAGATAACATCACAAAGACGCCGCGGTTGTTTCTTTGGTGTGCCGAAGAGGAGATAACGAATAACTATTAGCAGACCACATTATGCAGATGCCGGAATTAGGAACAGTAACTATTAAATGGGTCATGTCACTCATGTATTTCATATGGGCACAACAATACTTTAGAGGAGGTATATAGAGTTTCGATAGACTATTTATTATAGGAACTTATATCTTTCAGTTGTTGCAAGAGTCAACAAAAATGACATTACCGTATTTACTCATTATGACGCAAATTCTGTTGTTTACACGAAAAAGTGCCGAAAAATTATATCTCGTGTGTGAAGCACATCTAAAATTTGACTTTCAAGTTCTCTGTAGATTCTAAACCAATTACTACTCGGACCTGATTAATCCAGCTCTAAGGGAATTTCACCGTAATTCTGATTCCTATTCATGACGAAGTCCTTCACGCTTGTTATCGGTCATCTTACATGAATCGGGAGAAATTGGTTTTAGCTACTATGAGATAAATGTGGGTGGTGAAAAATTGAAGAGCTCATATATCCCTCCTTTTTTATGGGGAGTTTTACGAGCGACTGTATTTTCTATACTTCTATTTTTTTTTTCTATAAGAAAAGAGTGCTTTATTACAACGAATGAGTAAGGGGGAGAAAATATCTAGTTGTGCTGCAACATTAAAATTGCTTGTAGTGCAATATACAACTGAAGTGTAAACAGCGCTTAAAGTTGGAAATTCATCGTTCAAGCTTAATAATTAGTGTTACTTACACTGATCTATAACAGAAATGCAATAATAATGAATTGAAGCTTCATGCCTCTAATGGTTGGTTGGTTTGGAGGGCTAAGGTCTATTGCTTAGCTACATGACGGCTAATAGCGACCTACAACTTAAAACCGATTCCGAATGGTTACGGACAATCATATCATCAGCGAGATTCGAACCCTGAACTCTGCACCTAAGAACAATGTCTTACCAGTCCGGCCATCGTTTGGCAAAACGTTTCTATACAATAAAATTTTCATCTTTTTATTTTCTTCTCTGAATACCTGTCTTTATTCGTGCGCATATCACATGATTACAGGAAGCACCAAAAATTATTCCGTGTATAACACGCCCTTCAATATTTGCCCTTACACTTGAATATTTGCCCCACGCACTTGAATATTTGCCCTTAACACATTGTATGCGGGTCACGTACTAGTATGTTTTCTGGCGATTGATACTTGACGCGGGACACGTACTACTTCGGGTTAGTGTAACAACATGGTTTGTTTGTGGGCACAAAAATAACGATATATAAAGGAAAACGAAGCCGAATGTTCTTGTCTACTACATCAATTCTGGAAAAATTTAGACAAATAAAAACTAGTTTTTACAATTAGTCGATGCGAAACACAGAACGGGAAAAAATTAAAACTATATACTACTATTTCTATTTGATTTTTCATATTTACGATACTATTATAAATTTATCCATTAAAAATATATTTTTTGTTTACAAAAATCTTATGGTTGTTATTTATATATTTCTATTTATATATTTGTTTATATATTTCAATATAAAATACGAAAAGTTGGATAAAAAATTAAATAATTTTCGATCTATTGAGATTTAACTGAATAACTAAATTTTAGCATAAAACGCCCTCTTCCAATACAATTCCGCTGCGAAATGTACCCCCACACAATGTGTTAATTAAAAAAAAGAGTGCATTATGCATGAGTAAATGCGTAATTAAACATTTTATACTTTACATTGTTTTATAGAAATATGAAATCGTTATTGAATATCAAGTTATCTTTTTTCTTTAAATACATGGCATCGAAAAATTTTCATGTTAAACAGAAAATTTTACTAGTACTAGAGATTTAAAAGTACTAGATTTTTCATTTTTTACTAATTAACTTAACTCTTCAGTGTTTTGATGACCTATAAGCTTTAACCGCTTCCCTTATAAATGTTTTTAAAAAAATCGCAAAAAATCTTCACATTTATTTTATTTTATTATTACAAGGAAGTGAAACAAAACAAAATGTCTAGGTTTTAAAAGTTGAATTTTTAATTTTTTATAGGTGGAAAAGCATTTAATTTTAATATTAATTTACTGTCCCGAGTTATCTCGGGCAAATGGAAAAAAAAGTTAAATATTAGTCTTTCTATGATAGTTTTTGGAACAAGGGACAACACAAAGTGATACCTGACATTCTGTACACTGCTGTCTGGGCTCTTTTCTTATTGGTTTACCTCTGAAATCTGTTTTAGAGGAACACAGAATACACTGTCTGGTTGGATTTGATTTTTTTTCGTAGCAAAAATAACATCCGGAAAATGCCTTGAGGTTAACCTGAGTGGTAAAGGACTAATGCTGAGTCTTCCTGGTGTGGCAGAAAACTCGTTACGATGATTTTCTGAAATTAGTTTTTTTTAATCCGCGAAAAACACGTGACCAATCCGGACAGAAGAACCGATAAACCAACAAAAGCTGGCAAACTACCAATCAAAGCTTAATACTTCCTATCCTATTTTCCAGGGCAAGTAAAACCGTGATACACATTGGCTCCCAGGAACCAATCAAATTAATCCTAAAATCAAGTTGGATCCGTCCTGTTAGTTTGACTGCTGATTTTCATTTCTTCTTAAAATTCTTGTAATAATTATTAAAAAAAATAGTGATTAATTCCTATACTGTGTACTTAAAGTGTTTAACTTAATTTAAATTGTAACTAAGTATGCCAAGTACACTTAATGTACTGGATTGAATTTTTTTTAATTATGTTTCTGATGTACTTTATTTTTATATTTTTGTGTCTTCTTTTCAAAGAACTCGTGAACCTTATTTTAGTTATACCTATTCTTAATCAAATGCTAGTATCTAGTCCTCAATATCGTGTTGCAATTATCTGTTATTTCTCATGACCATGCGTTACAGAAGTGCTGGCTTAGAGGGCCTGGCCAAGGAAAGCCAGTCAGTAGAGCTCCAGAGCGATGTCCAGAGCGATGTTATAGTGATAAAACAAATCGTACCGTCAAATTCTGCTTCGCCCGAGTTTTCTCGGGATAATAAACTGCAATATATACGAACCCGAGATAACTCGGGATTTAGGCAAGCGGTTAAGATAAGTGCTTCAATATTGAACTTACATCGTTTCAGCACTAAATCTGACGTGTAAGTAAACTCCTTTGCTTTCTTTTTCCGGTTCTTACGCTATTAGTTGAGTGATTTCAAAGGTTGTGATAAAAGTAAAGATACATAATTTTATTTATTAATGGTAGTTTTATGACCTTGTTTTTCTAAAAGAATGAAATGAAAACTTATAGCATGTTCCTTATGATCAAATTTATGCCTTAATCTTTGAAAACTAGCATATAGCCCGTCATATGACGGGATCAGTGAAATTTTTAATTTTCCACAATTGTAAAGTACTCTATGAGGCAGATAAAAAATGGTTTGTTTTTTGACTGATAATTATCTGGTACACGCTAAAGAATTTGTTTACCTTTACTGACCACATGTTAGTTGCCAACTTTAATTTATCTTGTCATAATACGTGATAAGATGGACAGCAGATGTTTTAACATTGACAGTGGTTATTTGGCGGTATATGTGAATGATGTCAAAAATTCAGCGAATCGATTGCAAACCGTGTGGTTATGTATAAAAAACAAACACGCAAACGAACAAACTTCTTAATTTTCAAAGATATATAACATAAATGCTAGATATTTATTAGTCTTTGAAATAGACTTCTACACTTTTATGAAAAGAATTTGTTGTTAATACCGGTGATAAAATTTTCATTTCAACAAAAAATAATCGAAGATTAAATATAAAATTATCACATATGTACCTGATCTACTATTTAAGTCAAATATAAAAGAAAATTATATACGGAATATGTAAGTTCAGTTCTAAAACGTATGAAAATAATGCAGGCGATATTTAATTAATTTATATTAAGAAATGCTAGGAAAAAATGTTATTTTTACTTTTTATGTGATAAATTGATAGATTTAATCGCCTGTTCTTAACCGTGAAAAATAGGGCTTGAAATAATGGCATTAAAAAGGGGAGAAGGGTGGATTTCGAACATTTTAAAGTTGACAGTATTCTTCGCTGTGATATGAAGCCTATTTATACCAATTTATTTTAGAATTGGATTGGTAGTTTAGGAGAAGATGAACTTTACTCGCTTTGAATTTTGCTAACCCTATCTCACCAAGATTTCAATATGGATGCTTTTATCCATTCCAGGTCCAACCGCTTCATAAATTTGAGGACAGACGGACAGATAACTTAGGCTATTATTATATAGGGGACCTCATTGCATATTTTTAATGACACCGGTTTTTCCAATAGCATATC
>CM063505.1:180136557-180146557 GCA_032207245.1 Pardosa pseudoannulata | reverse complement strand
CGTATAGATGTAAATGGCTCTCTGATATATTGGCTATCTACTTTCATTGGTAACTTACTCTTCTCGCTTGAAAATCGGTCGATTCAGCGCCGTAGCCAGAAATTATATTCCGAGGGGGACTAAGGGAAAAAACATTGTTTTTATGACTGATACTTCAGAAAAACTACAGGTTTTCTTTTGTATGTATACCCATTAAGGAGTATCATAATACAATGGGGTTTTAAAATATCAAAGTGATTAAAAAATGATATAATGAACAAATTTAAAGACGAGAATGAGTAATGAAGTAACTACATAATCAAGTTAATACAGTAAAACCTCTTTTTAACGACCCCACGGTACAACGACCCCTTCGCTAGAACGATCATCTTAAAAAGTCCTAATTATTTTACTATAGGAATGCTGTTAATTTTGAATCATTACAACGACCCCAAGAGTATTATTTTTCGTTAGAACGACCGCCAATTTTAGTTCGCAGAACTCATGAGCAAGTGGGCTATTTAAAAATTATTGTACTGTGATACAACTTCAAGAAACCTGTACTCCTCTCTTTGTGTTTTCTTAAAGGAAGGGAGGGGGCGTGACAAAAAGGGGAGAACTAAATCTTCAATTATCTTTTGATCAGTTTGTTGTCGCAGATGAAACTTTACAGTGCTGAGAAGAAAATTTGAATGAGGACGATTTTTTTGCCCGTATTACCGGGAATGAAGAAATCTGCGATTCCGACGACTGAGAAGAAATCCTCCAAGCTTTTGAAAAAGTGAATGAAAAAAAAAAAAGCCTTCAATGCAATCAATGCCTTGTGTCAATATTTTGAAGGACAATTTAATTCTGAAGATTTCCTTCAAAATCTAACGGATATGGAATCAGTTATAGTGAAAAATTAACAAATGAACTTGAAACAGTCGTCAACCAAAGACTTATTTTCAAAAATTCATTAATGTAAATGCAAATAAATAGAAGTGTTCTTTAGGTATGAGCTGTTGCATCATTTCTTAGCTCAATTTTTTTGTATTATTTTTTCAATTCGTTACAACGACCATATGATGTTGGTCGCACATGGTGTCGTTATGCCGAGGTTCTACTGTAGTAAAATTAACACTATGAACTATATATGGTATTCAATTCTAATTTTTAAAACAGAAGTATAACCAACAAAAAGAATAATTTTGAAAGAAAAAGAACATGTTCACATTTTTTACCTGTACGTTATAAAATATGCTCGCTTTGAAAATTTTCAAAAAATTTTAGAATTTCTTCCGATTGTATATCCATATTGTGATGCGTTGTTAATAGTGCTATCAGTACGAGTCACTGACCGAATATAATTTCACCTTCTGTTTAATGCAACGTCACTACACACGCCGTTGTCTATGCACAGTTAGGCAGATGACACAACCACCCACATGGTCCATTTTCTTTCCATGAAACGGTCTTTTTAGAATTTCGGAGGGGGACCAGTTGTCTAAATCCAACACCGTTTGCTTAGGGCCTTGGGTCGACTCCTGCAGTAGAATATGTCGGACGTACCAGAAATTTCTGTGAGACCCAACAAATTTTTGAACCCGATTTTATTGGCTTTAATTATTCTTTGAATAAAATCCTTTTCAAAATGAAAGTAGATCATTAACAATATCCTGAAAATGATGATTTTGTTAAAAATTCATCATTTTTTTTTTATTCCTTCCTCGCTATTTTGAAAATTGAAAAAAAAAACTTGCTAAGATCAATATATAAAGAAAATTGTTCCAACCTGTCTCTAAAGTGAATGTAAATTGCATTCCCACTTTCTCCAAAGTATTAATCATGATTATAGTAATTATCTTCCTTTATGTGATAATATTTATTTTTTGGATTTTATAATGTAAGCACAAATTGTTCTCCAGATTGCATATCTAATTTAGTGAACCTAATAACAAAATGTCTTTGTCAAGGATTAGAGAGTGCGTTCAGACATGACGATAGGGTGAGACTGGTTTGTTTTTAGCACATTAGATTTTTAAAGCACGTATTACTTAAGGTGGAAAACTTTAATACTGTCATGGCTGAACTGATGAAATATTGCCTCATTAATTCATGATTCTAGCGTGGAAGAAACCATGAATGATAACTTAACGCTTGGGAAAATATGTATCGCTACACTGCAGTTGCTATTTAACTAATTTAAAGAGTATCTAGAGTATTTGTAGTCACCTCTTCATACCTGCACATGGATCAAATCTATAAACAGAATTTATACAGCTTACAATTTCCTGTCTCTGTTTCTCTGATGCGGTGTTTAATTTAATAACTTATCATGTAAAACTAAAAAATAATTAAAAGATTACGAGATTAAAAAACACGAAATTGATTCTCATATTCCTTATATTGCCCAGCTTTGATATAGTGGAGTTTAAAACAGATTTATCCAATATTAAATTTACTAAAATTTTGGTATGGACTGGAGAGCTATGGTCTACTTTTTTGTTACACGAGGGTTAATGAGACTGGAACATTCTGCTTTCAAACGGCTACAAATATGCACTTCAGACATGGGATTAAAACCCACAAAATATAACGATGCAGAGCAGCGTCCTACCCACATGGCTGTCGTTCAGCTAATAAGAAATTTTGTTGGAAAAGCATGCTGAAGGGCAAGTATAGATTGATGTGAAAGCTAAATTCAATCTTTTAGTAGATCGGTTTGGTTTGGTTAGGAGCGCTACGGTCTACTGTTTTGCACACGAGGGATAATGAGACCGGGATCTACAGTTTAAAGCTGATTCCGAACGGCTACAAACATCTATGCCAGCAGCGGGATTGGAACCCGCGCACTCCGGTTCCGAAGAGCAGCGCTCTACCATTCGGCCATCGTTCAGCTAATCTTTTAGTAGAAGAAGGCTCAATGGCTCATCGTACACACAGTTTAGTTTTAAACAATATATACCTTTACCTGCAGTGAATTTCGAATACCACGGATTTTCAATGAGAAAAAAAATCTTTATAACAACGCTAAAAACCGGTTGCTGAAAAAATTAAAGATATTAGATGTATACTAGAATATAGCCTGTCATATGACGGGATCAGTAAAATTTTTAATTTTCCAGAATTGTAAATTGCCCTATGAGGCAGATAAAAAAAGGGTTTGTTTTTTGTCTGAGAATTCTCTGGTACACGCTCAATAATTTGTTTATCTTTACTGGCCGCATGTTAGCTGCCAACTTTATCTTCTCATATTACGTGATAGGATCGACAGTAGAAGTTTTAATAGTAACAGTGATTATTTGGCGGTATATATAAATGACGTCCAAAATTTAGCGAATCGATTGTAAACCATGTGTTATGTATAAAAAACAAACACACAAATGAACAAACTTCTTAATTTTCAAAGATATATAACTTAAACGCTAGATGTTTATTAGTCCGTGAAATAGACTTCTAGACTTTTACGGAAGGAGTTTGTTGTTAATACCGGTGATAAAATTTTCATTGAAACAAAAAATAATCGATGATTAAATTTAAAATTATCACATATGTACCTATTATTTAAGAAAAATATTAAAGAAAATTATTTACGTCATATCTAAGTTCAGTGATGAAACGTATGAAAATAATGCAGATGATATTTAAATAATTTAAAATAAAAAATGATTAAATGAGAGGGTTAAAGGAATGACGTCATAATGCTAGAAAAAAAATGTTATATTCATCTACTTATAACGTGATAAATTGATGAATTTAATCGCCTGCTCTTAACTAGGGAAAATGGGGCTTAAAATAATAGCATTAAACGATCGAAAATTAGGGAAGGTGTGGATTTCGAACTCGCTTTGAATTTTGCTAACCCTAACTCATCAAGAATCCAATATGGATGCATCTATCCATTCCAATTCTAACCGCTTCATAAATTGGAGAACAGATGGGCAGATAACTTAGGCTATTATTATATAGGGGATTTTTTTACGTTTTATAAATAAAAAAAAGTGATATTTTAAGAATTTATTTTACTTCTACCTACAATTTATATTCCACTCAATTCCTAATATGTACTAGACTTTAGAACATTCATAAAATTCTTTCTCGTAATTTGATTGGTAGAGCGCTGCTGTTCGGTACCGGAGTTCGCGGATTTGAATCCCGTTGTTGGCATGGTTGTTTGTATTCGTTCGAAATCGGCTTTAAGCAGTAGGTTCCAGTCTCATTAGCCCTCGTGTGCAAAACAGTAGACCGTAGTGCTCCAAACCAAACCTAACCAAACCGAACCCCTTCCCCCAAAAAAGTCCTCAAACTCTCATAATTCTCTTCAAATATTACGAAATGAGAAAACCTCGAGAAGCACGTTTTTTCTTCAAGCCGCTGTTCACTGCTGAAAACGATTAACATTCAGAACTAGAAAGGACAACTAGGAAGTTGATCTTATACAAATACACAATTTGTAACAATATTATATTGGTTCATTTCATTTTACTAAGGTGAGCAATATTTAACTAGAGGATTTCCACTTTTTGGGAAAGAAATGCTTGTTACTAATTCACTGGATTTAAAATTATATATTCAATATAAATTATATATTAAAAGGTCAGTAAGATTCGAAAAGTTAGCAATCACTTCTATAAAAGGTATTGGGAGACTTTGATCTTCACACCTTATAAATAACTAATAAACCTCAAAGTACAGAAGAGAAATTCTTATAACGGGTTATATAAATCGTTTAGCATACTTATCATCATTGTACTACATTAATTTTCATGCGCACGTCCACGCACATATGCATATGTGAATGCATGATATGAAAAAGGATTCAGAAGTTAGGACACATTCTGATACACTGTCTACCAATAAGTATTTGGACACCTTAAAAAATGACGAAATCTACGGTCCTGAGGTACGTCACGTCCTCCGCCGGTATACATCGTGTAGGAAACAGCATCGGCATTAGTCGTATGCAAGATGCCGCGCAGTTCGGAGCTCTCTGATTTCGAGAAAGGTATAATTATCGGATATCACAAATGTGGCCGATCCTTAAGGGACATATCTAGCGATCTGAAGTACCCAAAATCGCCAGTGGCCTATGTGATTAAGAAATGGAAGGAGAGCGGTGATTGTCGGAATGTGGCCCGAGTCGGCAAACCAACGAAACTGGGAGATAGAGACCGACGAGTGCTGTCCAGAGAAATTCGGAAGAACCGCACCCAACCGATAGCCCTCATCTGCGAGGAGTTTCAACAGGCATCCGGGAGTATTGTTTTAATGAATACCATCCGTAAGGAAGCACATCTGCTTGGTTTTCATGGTCGTGCTATTACCCATAAGCCTTTGATCGAAAAAGTCCAACCACGCTGCTCGGTTAATGTGGTGCAAAGCACATCGAAATTGGACCGTAGATCAGTGGAAACGGATTCTTTTAAGCGACGAATCAAGGTTCACCCTTTACCGTTCAGATGGCAGGGTCTGGGTCTAGCGTCTGCCTGGAGAACGTCTCCTGCCATAATGCATTGTGCCAACAGTCAAGTTCGGCGGAGGTGGAATTATGGTCTGGGGGTGTTTCTCTTGGAATGGACTAGGACCCTTGGTCCCAGTAAAGTTAATTTTTCTTTTCTATCACATGTGTCCAAATATTTATTGGTAGACAGTGTATATCTACCTTATTAACTTCACACATCAAATTTTGTGTCCCTATAGTTTAATGTAGTTTAGGTTCTATATTCTATAAAGCTACGTTTACACTTTGTCTTATCATCCAGCAAACGTTAAAAAAAAATAACAATGGGAATGTGTTTATTGTGGCTATCTTCTTCGGGTATAATTGCATTCACGTTTCTCCCAAACTTGCTATAAGAATCGCAGAGCAATTAAACAATAAGAATGGCCGAGTAGAATATGTTAAGGAGTGCCAAATGAAGTAGAACTTATAAATGAGCTTAGCTGCAGAGATCACTTTTGATAAGTTGCCGAGTGGAATGAAATATATAGATATAACTGTAAGCCAGATTTTTTGGGGGGAAGGGAGCAAAGAATATTACGCTGATATTTGTGAAAAGTAGTTAAATAAAATATAAGTGATTCATATATATATATATATATATATATATATATATATATATATATATATATATATATATATATATATATATATATATATATATATATATATATATATATATATATATATATATATATATATATATATATATATATATATATATATATCTACACTATTTAAGAGAATTGGAAGACATCTGATTTTACTGATTGATTGCATTAATTGATTAACTACGATTTATTAATTAATAATTACTTTACGAGAGTTTTTAAATGAAAACTAATGTATATGTGTGTGAATTTGAGACAAGTATCTTTGCCAGGGATACTAGAATGAAAGCAAAAGCTTTAGCGATGCATATTAAGAGTAAAAATATCAGATACATAAGTTTAAGAGATTAAATAAGTAAAGAATACATAAAGAAAAACATATCAATATATATATATATATATATATATATATATATATATATATATATATATATATATATATATATATATATATATATATATATATATATACACTAACTAAGAGTATTGGAAGACATCTTATTTTACTGATTGATTGCATTAATTGATTAACTACGATTTATTAATTAATAATTACTTTACGAGAGTTTTTAAATGAAAATTAATGTATATGTGTGTGAATTTAAGACAAGTAACTTTGCCATCCAGGGACATTACTAGAGTGAAAGCAAAAGATTTAGCGATGCATATTAAGAGTGAAAATATCAGATACATAAGCTTAAGAGATTAAATAAGCAAAAAATACATAAAGAAAAACATCTCAATAAAATTTGGAAAGAAAAAATTGCAGTGTTAAGAACCTCTTTTTACCTGGCAAAATTTTCCATAGTTATGGTCAGTTTCGGTGTCGAATGGTGACTCACAGTAAGTTCTGCACCCTTGTTTACAACCCTATTATCACTTTCAAAATCAAGATGCGTTGCTTAAGATATTTTTTAAACAATTTATATAAGGCGATTTCACGCAGTAGGGCAAAATCTCAAATTATGACAATTCTGGCTTTAGTTTCAAACGGAAGGGCAGTTTATTGTTTGTCTATTGGCTGTTGTAAAATGAAAATGAATAAGAAGGGTATTATAGTAGTTCGTGACGTTGCGACAAATTGTCTCATTGTCTGATAGACTTCATTAATTCATTAAATCATTCGACACACACTATATGTTTTGGGTTCAAATAACACGTAAGACTAGATAGCAATTTCTGTTATCCCTTAATAGTGAACATATTTGACAATCGATGTAGTATCTAATAAGAAAGCATCAACAAATTCATAGAACTCTATGATTGAATATTCAATGACACTAGAATATAGCCTATCATATGAGGGATCAGTAAAATTTTCAATTTTCCAAAATAGTAAAGTACCCTATAAGGCAGGTAAATTTTTTTTTCTGAGAACTATCTGGTATACGCTCAATAATTTGTTTATCTTCATACTCCTCTAAAGTCTCCCGATACTGTGAATGCAGTTTAGAATCACGTTGAATTCATTTAGAAAGATATATCAAAGTTTTCTTAGCTACGTCGAAATTATCGTTAAGTTCTTCCCTTTTTTTGCCACAGTAATTAATGGAAGAAAATTAATGAAACTATCATTTCCACTGTAACCTCCAGGTAGACAGAATTTGTTATTAATACCGGTGATAAAATTTGTATCGCAACAAAAAATAATCGATGATTAAATTTTAAATTATCACATTTATTACGTGATATCTAAGTTCAACGGTAAAACGTATGAAAATAATGCAGACGATATTTAAACAATTTAAAATAAGAAACGATTCAATGAGGTGGTTAAAGGAATGACGTCATAATTCTAGAAAAAAAAATGTTATTTTTACCTATTTATAACGTGATAAATTGATACATTTAATCACCTGTTCTTAACCGGAGAAATTAGGGCTTGAAATAAAGGCATCAAACTCTCGAAAAGAGGGAAGGGGTGAATTTTGCTAACCCAAACTCATCAAGAATCCAATATGGATGTCTTTATCTGTTCCAGATACAACCGTTTCGAAAATTCGAGGACAGAAAGATAGATAACTTAGGCTATTGTTATATAGGGGTTCCTCTCACCCCCAACATATTGCTGTATAAAGAATTGTATTCTGAATAAATTTATTTCAAAATTTTTGTGTATTATTTTGATTATAAAATAAAATGTGAGCGTCATATTTTGACTGACTATTCACTAAATTGGTATTGAAATATTTTACATATCTCATGTTTAAAACATTTTCGACTTTTCCAGGTAAGGTTTGTAGCTTTAAAAATATTCTACAGTTATCATCCTAAATGCAATCTCATTATTTTGTAAGTTCATCTACAGTACTGAAAACAAAAAAAAAATTATTTTACAAAACTAAAAATTAGTATAAAAAAAGGATATTTTTATCTTTGAACTCTTATAATTTTAGATTCTACAACGTATTTGAGATACAAGTTGTAATGCGCTTTACCTATCGTAATAGAAGACTGGGGAAAAAGGGATTGATAAAATTATCATTTCAAAAATATACCTTTTTTAATGTATATCCTGATTATTTTATACAAATTAATGTTTTGTCTATCTCAGGGGTGCCCAACCCAAATCGGTTGGTGGGAAAAAAATTTACTGAACTGAGGTGGGCCGTACATATAAAAGAACAAATTATTCAAAATATTTTATTACCGTGAAATATTCAAAATATGCATTTTTTTCATTTGTTTTCATTCATTTACTTTCCCTTGAAACTTCTGAATTAGTTCATTCAGTTTCGTTGTTTTATCTGTTAAAAAACATAAATCTAGAAGCCGTTGACCATCCGAAAGATCACTTATAAAACTGCTATACTGTTTTATACATGAAATTAAACATTTTGGAGGTTAGAATTTCAAACGCATCGTTAGCTTGCGTTTTCTAAATAAACAATACTTTAATTATTCCTTTACAATTAATGATAACTTCACAATAGCCATAAGTATAATTTATAACTTTCTTTCCATACAACTTCCACTGACTGGTCGGATAGAGCACGTGCACGTAACGCGAGTCAGCTGGTTGTATAAGTAATGGACGATTGACAGTATATTCTAGAACACTCAAATTTCAACGTAACCTGTCCAACCCTACTCAAAGACCAGGTTTACGTTCGTTACTATCAAGTCTTAATATACATAATATGTGATACTTATTATTGCAAACATTAACAACTAAAATTCTATGTTTCAACTGCGTATAGTCAAAATGACTAAAACTATATAGATAGTTGAAAACTTCAACTGAACTACCAAAATTTTTTAAATGGGCCGCATGCAGCCCATGGGCTGCGGGTTGGTCTAAATACACCAACAGTTTTGCTTTTATAAACTCACTAGTTGCTTTGTGCCCAGCTTTCAGTCTGTGTATACATAATTAGTAGCTTTAAATGGTCTTTTGAATATACAGTTTTTTTTTTTTTTTTTTTTTTTTTTTTTTTTTTTTTTTTTTTTAGGGAGGGTGTTTTCAATCAAATAATGACGCATAAGTGACGTATTTCGTAATACTTAGCGATTTATTCTTATACTCTTTTACCAGATGAGTATTCATTTAGTGTGTCATTATAATCACGTTCAATTCTCAGGATTTTTTTCAGAATGATAAACTAAAAATACTATTAAGCCTCATGAAGAGGGGAAAGAGATTAGAAACCGGCAACGTTAATGTCTGTCATACTCTCATACAATGTGATAAGATGACCAGAAGAGTATTTAATATCGACAATAACCAACTGGTATTATGAGAGAAATATCTGCTTAAAATTTGGTGAATCCTCAACAAACCGTGTGAATTTGTAGGAAAGACAAACAAACAGGCATAACCTTTCTTATAAATTATCTATCATTTTTATATCCATTTTTTCGTTAAATAGTTTGCATTTCGCGTTCCACAAAGGTGTACTCCCTCCTTAAATAACGATGCTGAACGTTT
>CM063505.1:180011557-180131557 GCA_032207245.1 Pardosa pseudoannulata | reverse complement strand
TCTATATGGTCCTATATGGTAGTCATCCGATGGGTTTAAGTTTCAGTCAAAGATATTTAACCTTGACTGAAAGCCGTATGCATAGTACCTACTGCAGCTATATATTTAAGCTTGTTCAGCCTTGCTCGACGGGCACTCTTAACTTACGATCTTGTACAATAACCTGGCCTGATTTTCATACTTTTATTTTATGCAATATGCCAATGCATGTCTTATTTTTATAAATAACGTTTTAGTTAAAAGCATTCGAAGTAAAAGTGTTATTTTATGAAAAGTTATTACTTCCTCTATCCACTGACCCCTCTACAAATTCTTAGAAGTTTTGGAAAATTATATAAGACTTTTGACCAATTTTTCATCAGTTCGTGGGTTTGAATCCCACAGAGTCAAGTACATTCGTAGCCTTTCGGAATCTGCTTTATTCAGTAGGTCCCGTTCTCATTAGCCCTCGTGTGCAAAACTGTAGACTGTAGAGCTCCAAACCAAACCAAACCATCTCTAACCCTCGATCTTATGAATCCCTACGTTACAAAAAATTCACCTAACGCTTACAACCAATTAAATAACTTTGTGTATGTGTATGAATGTGCGTGCATGTCTAAAATCATTATTAGTTTCCATTCTGTATAAACATCGTATGCTATCTAATACATAAAATGCTTAATGTGAAAGTATGTAACCACGATTGCACAATTGAGCATAAACGATACAACCTAGAGACATGCAATTTAATGTACTAAACTTTACAAAGCCATTTTTTTTAATTTTCAATTAGTTTTTAATTCAGTTAACTTACTTAATAATGAAATAATTTGTTTCTCGCAACAGTTTGTTTTATCAGTAAGGTCTCATATTTTGGTAAAGCTGAAGAATAAGAGAATAGATAAATTCGTTATTGTCATTATCACTTTACATAACCCAGATAGCAAATTTAGTTTGCAGCAAACTTGCTGTGCAAGCCTGCAAACTTGCAGCAAGTTCAGCATGACAAGTTTGCAAGTTTGAAACAAGACTGCAGCAAGTCTATGCAAACTTCGAAGTCACCATACCTCCAACTTGCAGCAAACTTGTCATACAAGTTACAGTACACTTGTCGTGCAAGTTTGCCGCAAACTTGTCATATTAAAATTGCAACAAGTTCACGGCAAACCACGGTTGGAAAAAACCCGCTGTTTTTGAAAAAATAAAAAAAAAACGTTTCTGTTTGGTTTAAATATATTTATGTAAATGAATTTTTTTTTTTTTACTTTTGAAAGACTAAGATAATTTTGAATAAATATTAAAAATTCATTAGTAATTAATTTCTTGCTAATTATCCCTTTGCACTCGAGGGCTCCGCTACGGAGACAATGCATAATAATTAGTTTTTACGATTTATTTTTGTTCTTATCTTAAAAATAGAAAATTATTTGCATTGTCTCCGTAGTAGCGCAACCCTCGAGTTTGAAGACAAATTTTAAATGGCTCCGCTCCGGAGCCCTCGAGTGGTCGTTTTATGCTCCGTCTAACTTTCAGGAGTTTGGCTTGCCTGTTTGTCGGGTCAAATTTGGTATGACAAGATATTATCCAGAAAAAATCAAACTTGCTGCAAGTATGCATGCTGTATGGGACTATTCTTTGAGTTAGCATTATTTTAACACAGATATTAAATTTAGCATTTTTTAAGATTATTATTTTTTTTTAATTATCCATGCCTTCAATTTTGTATTGCAGATTCTTCAGGACAAGTTAAAAGTAAACACACTAAAGTACAACGACTCCGTACCTCTAAAAGATATTTAAAGGTCCTTACAGAATTTCTTACTGCATTGCCCCTATCCCATTGGCTCAGTTGTTTTGAGCGTCTTTCTAATAACGCGGTTGCCGTGGGTTCGATCATCTTTGGTTCACGTTACATTTTTATAACTACTTTCATATTGTGTATATAAGTAAAGTGATAGTTAAGATCCATTTTAATTTCTGGAAATCAGTGAGAAAAGATTTATTTTCGTTGGGTTTTATATTACCGAGCAACACAGCTTAATTACATACACATTGCGTAAATATATTTTAATAAATATACATTTTATAAATGTTCTATTGCACCAATAGTTTTGTAAATTTTCGATTGCACCAAAAGTTTATACTCCTAAGAGTGACGCAGACATGGGAGCTAAGCGGCCTCTAATGCCTTTTAGGAGTTAATTATTTTTTCTTTTTTAAAATTTTTAAACATATAATTACTATAACACTAAATAAATCAAATTATTTAAACATATATTTAATTAGAAGAGAATGGCTGACTATCTTGTTAGCAGGGCCGTGCTAGGCCGTGGCAAAGGTGGCATTTGCCATGGGCTCATCAGTCTTAGATGCGTCGCACTGTGAAGAAAAGGAGGTCTGTAAAAGGCCAATAAGAGAGAGTCGCCCTTAACTTTTCTTATTATAAAATCCAATGTGTTTAGAATTTTTTTTTTTTTTTTTATAAATTTTCTTATTTTTTAAGATGCTTCTAGAGACTAAACCTATTATAAATTTTAACAAAATGTTTACCAAACACTAATATACCTTAATATTATTCCGAATTTTAAATTTTGAATTTATTAAAGTTATTAAAACTAAATTTACATTTAGAAATTTGCCAATTTTTTACGAAAATCCAATGTCTAAATAAAAAATAGTCCCTCAAATAAACTATTCAGTTAATCAGCTAAATAATACCCCCAAAGTGTTCAAAAATATTTTTAAGTGAAAAATAGAAGAAAAAAAAGAAAAAAAATTAAAATTAATATTCTAGGAACGTTTTAAGAATTAACAACATATTTTATGAGTTCATTTTGAATATATATATATATATATATATATATATATATATATATATATATATATATAAAACTCCTCGGCGCAACATCCCCTAGGTGGCCAAAGCCTACGGTTCCAAGCTCCGTTTTCTAGACCAAGGACCCTGGGGTGAGAAGCATATGCTCCGGTTAGGTGGTCAGCCTTACGCGGAACCCCCAGTGTTTAGTTTCCAAGCATGCTTGGTCCCCAGTTTCTCTACCCACTGAAGGGATGAAAGGCTGAGTCAAACTTGCCCAGCCCGTGGATAGAACCTCGAACCTGTGGCGTGGAAACGCGAAGCGTGCACACACACACACACACACACACATATATATATATATATATATATATATATATATATATATATATATATATATATATATGTATGTATGTATGTGTGTGTATAAAACATGTTTATATATTTTATCACTATAGTTGGTGGCAGGGGTGCAGACCAGTTTTTTGCCAAGGGCGCTAAAGGACCTAGTTACGGCTCTGCTTGTTAGCAATTGATATAATTACGTAGCCTTTAGTTCATTGCTCATAAAGCTGAAGAGGAAAATTAATCAATGTCTAACTATGGTGTCAGCGATAATACTATCTAGTGCTTTACTTTAAACATATATTAAGGAACAACAATTTAAAGCATATGTCAAAGTGTTTATAAGTCTAGACACTTTGCCGAGAACAACATGGAAATCTACGACGTATGAAGGAAATGTCTTTGTTTGGGGAATAACAACCTTTAAATCACTTTATATATACATTTTGGATACTCATTCCCTCAAGATAGAAATTCTGGAAGAGACGCTGGGATCTAATAACAGGATTTCACTTCGAATTAAAATGCAAATTCTTAAGAAAACACGTTTTCAAATCAAATAAAAGATTTTGGAAAGAATGAATTCAATGTAATTTAGAACATTCTTCCATCTTGCTCATTTTTTCGTTGCATATCCTTAAAACAAGTTTCGCTGAATCTCTTTTTTTTTCATCTAAATAGCAGTCACCTGTTACCTACTACTTAAGAGCATTAAATGAAACGTCGAGATTTTACTTGACTTTTTTTGGAGCTAAAGTGAAATTGCAGGTGCCTATAATTGTGACTCATGAGTCCGTTTAATCGGTCGGTTGTGTGGGTTTTATTCAAATTTATTAACTCCTCTACCTGTTTGTAATTTTTTCTTATTCCGTTTATCTGTGAGGCGTTCACGTGTGTGTGTAATCCGTCTCTTCTAAGAAGTGCTATCGTTATCTTAAAAGTTTTTTGACGCTCTTATCTTGTTGGCATAGTGAGTCAAAGTGACCATCCTTCTTTCAACGTTTACAGTAGCTTACGTACAGATAATGCTGATTTGAATACATCATTCACGAGTCTCTTTTTCAATCTAAAAAGAAGTTTTCTCTCGCTTGGCATCGGCAGCAGTTTCACCACGTTCCTCTGCTTGTGAAAGTATTTAGCCTCAGATGTATACATGTGCGCAAGAACATACAAAAACACACACATACATAGATTCACTTTGTAGTCTCCTCTGCTATAGGAAAATTCTGTAAAGAGATCGTGTAAAATTATTTGGAGAATTACATGCATTATATTAGTAAGGGAAGCCTCAGATGTATACATGTGCGCAAGAACATACAAAAACACACACATACATAGATTCACTTTGTAGTCTCCTCTGCTATAGGAAAATTCTGTAAAGAGATCGTGTAAAATTATTTGGAGAATTACATGCATTATATTAGTAAGGGAAGCCTCAGATGTATACATGTGCGCAAGAACATACAAAAACACACACATACATAGATTCACTTTGTAGTCTCCTCTGCTATAGGAAAATTCTGTAACGAGATCGTGTAAAATTATTTGGAGAATTACATGCATTATATTAGTAAGGGACGAGAATCTACTATATAATAATAGCCTAAGTTATCTGTCCGTCTGTCCTCGAATTTATGAAGCGGTTGGACCTGGAATAGATAGAGGGAGCCATCTTGGATACTTGATGAGTTGGGGTTAGCAAAATTTAAAGCGAGTAAAGTTTATCTTCTCCTAAACTATCGATTCAATTCTAAAATAAATTGGTATAAATATGCTTCCTATCACAGAGAAAAATACTGTTAAAACGTTCGAAATCCACGCCTTCCTCTCATTTCGAGCGTTTAATGCCAATTATTTCAAGCGCTATTTTCTCCGGTTTGAGCAGGCGATTAAATTTATCAATTTATCACATAATAAATAGGTAAAAATAACATTTTTTTCTGTCATTATGACGTCATTCCTTCAACCATCTCATTTAATCATTTCTTATTTTAAATTATTTAAATATTGTCTGCATAATTTTCGTTTTATCACTAAACTTAGATATTACGTAAATAATTTTCTTTCATATTTGGCTTAAATTATAAATTAGGTACATATGTGATAGTTTTAAATTTAATCATTGATTATTTTTTGTTGCAGTGAAAATTGTATCACTGGTATCAACAACAAAGTCTATCAACATATCTACCTCCAAGGGGTAGTGGAAACGATAGTTTCATTCATTTACTTCCATTAATTACTGTGGCAAAAAAAAAAAAATTAGGAAGAATTTAACGATCATTTCGACGTAGTTAAGAAAACTTTGAATTCCGTTTTTAAATTAATTCAACGTGATTTAAAATTGTATTCACAGTATCGGGAAACTTTAGAGGAGTGTGAAGATAAACAAATTATTGAGCGTGTGCCAGATAAATCTCAGCAAAAAAAAAAAAAAAAACTTTTGGTAAATTCCCAGTTCCGGGGGCCCCGCCGCCATGTTTTTTGGCGCTATCTGTACAAGTGATCGCCAAATTGTCGCCAAGTGATGTTTACATTTTGTGTATTAAGTTTATACCCATTTTCAAAACGTATTTTGGAGGAAAAAAAAGGTTTCTGATGTTGTTAAAATGTTAAGATGAATACAAATTTAAATTTCAGTTTTTAATGTATTTAAAGGCGCTTTTGTATTGGTTATTAAACTAAACAGTGCAGAATTTTTGCAATAAGTGCAAATTAAGCAAAATATAATCATCAGTTGGTTATATTTAGGCAATTATGCTTATAAAATATTCAGCTATATTTATAAAATATGTTTGTTATTTAATGAAATTATTTTAAAACTATCAAAAGATTAAAAAGTAATAAAGTACAGTACAAATTACTTCTCAAAATTATTAGCTTGAAATGAAAATATAAGAACGGAGTAAATGTTTAAAATAAATAATAAATTTTTAGCTTAAAGTTCTGAAGAAAGTAAGGGAGTGAAATGATTTTTCTTATCTAAGTGAGGTAAAGCTCCCCTTGATCTTCCGTAACAATAACGGTAGACAGTCGAAATAAAATTACTTTTATTACTTAGCGTATCACTTTTAACAATGTATTGCACTATAAAATAATATAGTTTAAAAATATTTCTTCTTCATTTTGTATTAAATTAAGACACAACTTTGAATAAAAAAGTTCAAAACGCAGTAAATAAAAAAATATAAATATGAAATATGACATCACTTATTACCCTTCGAAAATTAAGCATAAAATATGAAATAAATAAAGCGCTAACCTAATTTAAGTATCCTGAGTTGTTGGTGGATATACACGTTTGATCTGATTTAAAAAATCCTGAAAAGCATCTTGCAGATTTTCTTTCATTTTCCTCTGCATAAAATCACAAAGGTACGGAGGGATCTCTTAATTGAGCTCCACAAGCCCTCAATTGTATTGGTTTGAGCTCCAGTATTAAATTTAAAAAACGAAAAAAAATGTCACAAGGGCTCAGGCAAAATGGACAAACCTCCAGAGCACAGCCGAAATGTACAAAGACTTGAAATGGACGCTAGAAAATCCAAATTCGGCGGTCTCGGAATATTGTTTGTTACAGGAACCAATAAGGGTCAGATATTCAAATCACGTGTCATTTCCCCCAATACCCTAAAATAAAGGCGCCGATTGACACCCCCACCTTTTTTAGGGGGTGGTGGAAGAGTCCGAAAAGAAGAGCAAGGTTTGCCAGAAAATAGGATTCTAGAATTTGGCGATATCTCCCACGCTTGGCGTCCCCACCAAACTCGGTTCCAGGGGCCCCCCGAACTGGGAAATAGCCAAACTTTTAACTGCCTCATAAAAGAGTTTACAATTCAGGAAAATTAAAAATTTTACTGATCCCGTCATATGACGGGCTATATGCTCTTGGATAATATTAGTCTCTGCGTTTACCGTTCCTAACAGTACAAATGAAGTCAGGTGAGATAGGACCCTCATATATATGTATATAAAACATCCACATAATTTAAAAATGCTGTAGTCATCACTGTAAAGCAATTATTAAAGGAATAGATTGATGCAGACGCTCACTTACAAAAAAATCTTTATTTAGATCATCAGATGACACTAAACACACAAATACCCGCAGGGAAAAAGAACACAAAACACAGAAATATTTTTTATCACGATCTTAAAAGAAAAAAATCCACGAAATCAGTGTGCCAGCCCTTTTATTAACTATTAGAAGGGGAGTGGCTCCATGAATGATGTCATTCCGGTAACAAATCAGGTCCCTTTAATTATTTCTAGAAGATATAGTACCTCTACAATTCGGGGGATACATGAATCAATGGGGCTGCGATTCTAAATTCAAGGTGCCAGGAAATGAGTGTTCGCCTCCATTATTATGAAAAATGTGAATTTAGAATTTGTCAGTAGGGATCTAGATTTTCAATGGAAAACAGAAAACATTTTAGTTAGGATTTTAATTTAATAGAATTTTATTATTACACACACACACACACACACACACACACACACACATATATATATATATATATATATATATATTATTTATTTGTTTATATATTTATGGAGATATTCTTCAAAGCCCTTGAAAGTTTAACAAAATGAATACGGGAACAAAAGTACACTAAACAATAGATACAAAAGTGTATTATATCATTTCTTGATTATATGCGTTACAAGTATTAACATACACAAGTTAACTGTATATAAAAAAGTTTAACATCTGTTTTAAAAAGAATCCATTTTCTTTATTGCCTTCCCGAACTGGTTGTTCACGTCTAACTGCCAGAAAAAAAAAGGAGGATGACGTAAGGGGAAGAATGACGTCACGGTTTGGTTTGGTTTGGTTTTGGAGCGCTGCGGTCTACTGTTTTGCCCACGAGGGCTAATGAGACCGGGACCTACTGCTTAAAGGCGATTCCGAAATGCTACGAACATCCATGCCATAGCGGTATTCGAACCCACGAACTCCGGTACCGACGATCAGCGCCCTAACCAATCGGCCATCGTTCGGCAAATGACGTCACGACAGGAGATAATTATGATGTTGCTTCTAGTGCCCGGCACCACACACACACACAAGCATATATATATATATATATATATATATATATATATATATATATATATATATATATATATATATATATATATATATATATATATATTTGTCAGGTCTAAAAAAGGGGTAGTTGGAAATTACGTGAGTTAAAAGCGATTTTAAAAAGGAAACTCTTTTATAATAAAAAAATAAATGAAAAAGATCCACGCTCGCGTAAGCTTTTAGGATCATCCACTCAGGCGGAAGCATTTTTGAGCTATTAGATGAGCTTGCAAACAGATAAGTTGCAATCAGCGCGTGGACATGGAGGTGTCAACAACACTCTATGCGTGTCTTCGACGAGTATGTGAAAATGGTGCAAGTTTTACTTTAATGATGATTTAATAAACTTGTTATTATCAAGAAGACCATTCGCCTTAACTCTGCACCACGGCATGTCATATATATATATATATATATATAATATTAGCGGCCAAACATAATTTTTTATAAACTTTAAAAGCATATATACAGGTATTTATGTAATAATTGATACTGCAACTGCATTCGTTCCTCATATCCAGAACTGCGATATACTGATTCTGATGATGATGCTAAATGCTCATCTCCTGTTTCTATTTCTCATGCCAATCTTCATATGCCGAATTCCAATTCAGAATCTGCTAGCAGTACGTCCCGGTCTCGCTAGCCCTCGCGTAACAAAAATATAGACCGTAACGCTTTAGACCAAACCACCAATTCCGAAACCAGATCTTTTGGCACTCAATGTAAAAGAAAACTGGTCTTTGCCTGTGTGGAAAATATTTAAACATGTTTTTTCTTCTTCTTTAATAGCGTGACAACTTATTGCAGGCCTTAGCTGCCTCAACAGCACGCTTCCTCCAACTCACGCGGTCCAGCGCAACTCTCTTCCAGTCTTTAATTCCTAAAATTTTGAGGTCATTTTCAACGTTATTAAGCCATCTTGTTGGTGGTCTTCTTCAGGTACAAGATTCCTCTGGGTTCTTAAAAGTAAATACTCTGATGGGGTTGTTCTCAGAGCTTCTCCAGATGTGGCCGAGCCATCTAAGTCTGTTGCTGCGGATGATTAGTGTAATTTGAGACTGTTTGTAGACCCTATATAGATCGAAATTATATCTGGTCATCCAGAAACCTCGTTCCTGTATAAGCTCAAAGATAGTTCTTTATACTTTTCTCTGAAAATTCTCCGGGGCTCGCTGGGTATTTAAATTTAATGTCCAGGTCTCGCTAGCATACAGCAGCACAGGTAGAATGAATGTCCTGTATATTTTTAGTTTCGTTTTTAGGTTCATAAGTTTGGATCTTAGTATTTTTTCAGCTCGAAGGAGCATTTATTATCCGATTTTATTTTGGTAGCAATTGTGGCTTTCAGATTGATTTGGTCATTTATAATAGTTCCGAGGTATTTGAACTCACATAGCTTTTTAAAGGTATGGCTGTGTATGCAAAAGGGGGTGCTGTAGTTCACAGTCGAGGACGAATCTCTTGTTTTCTCTACATATCATACTTTCTGAATGATCTCTCAGCATCCCCTATATAATAATAGCCAAAGTTGTCTGTCCATCTGTCCATATATCCGCGAATTTATGAAGCGGTTGTACCTGGAAGTACCTAGAGGCATCCATATTGTATTTTTGATGAGTTAGGGTTAGAAAAATTTAAAGCGAGTTCGAAAACTTTCGAAATCCACCCCTTCCCCCCCTTTTCGAGTGTTTAATGCCATTATTTCAAGCTCTGTTTTCCACGTTTAAGAGCAGAACATCAAATTTATCAATTTATCACACAATAAATAGGTAAAAATAACATTTTTTCTAACATTATGACGTTATTTCTTTAATTATTTTTTATTTTAAATTATTTAAATATCGGCTGCATTATTTTCTTACTTTTATCACTGAACTTAGATATTACGTAAATAATTTTCTTTTATATTTGTATTAAATAATAGATTAGGTACATATGTGATAATTTTAAAT
This sequence comes from Pardosa pseudoannulata, assembly GCA_032207245.1. NCBI lineage: Eukaryota > Metazoa > Arthropoda > Arachnida > Araneae > Lycosidae > Pardosa > Pardosa pseudoannulata. The sequence continues at coordinate 180,121,365 of CM063505.1, read as the reverse complement.
TTGATCATCGATTATTTTTTGTTACAATGAAAATTTTATCACCGGTATTAACAACAAATTCTTTTCATAAAAGTCTAGGAGTCTATTTCAAGGACTAATAAATATCTAGCGTTTAAGTTATATATCTTTGAAAATTAAAAAGTTTGTTCGTTTGTGTGTTTGTTTTTTATACATAACCACACGGTTTGCAATCGATTTGCTCAATTTTGAACATCATTCATATATACCGCTAAATAATCACTGTCAATATTAAAACCTCTGCTCTCCATCCTATCACGTAATATGACAAGATAAATTAAAGTTAGCAACTAAGATGAGGTCAGTAAAGACAAATTATTGAGCGTGTACCAGATAATTCACAGCCCAAAAACAAACTTTTTTTTTTTTTTTTTTTTTTTTTTTTTTTTTTTTTTTTTTTTTTTTTTTTTTTTTTTTTGCCTGCCTTATATTACCTTTGCAATTCTAGAAATTAAAAATTTTACTGATCATGTCATATGACGGGCTATAAGCTAGTTAAAAAAATAACAACTTTATATTTATGCATAATATAAACAGAAAATGTATTTATAACAATACTTTCTAGATTTACACTCCGTGAGTAAGTTGATAATTTAAAACGAGTGTAGTTAAGACAGTTTGTTATTTCTTTTTCGTTACTCATTGTAGATATATTCCCCAAACTTCCATCTTTTAACGAAGAGCGTAGATATGATTGTATAAGTTTAACCTTGCTGAAAAAAAAGTTCACACGAAACTAACGTTACAAATAGGCATAGAAACATTCTCAATGAAGTTACTGAATTGTATACATATTATCTAGTTCTGTTTGACAGATAAATGATAGATAATTGATTTGATAGATTTCTAAAACTTCTTTACAGACTTTTACAACAATGTTACTGAAATCTATTCTGGTATGCATGACTGTAAATTTTTAAGCTTAATTTTAACCATTCTACTTTATCGTCTTTTAAGCCTACCCTTTAGGAAAAATTACGGAATTTTGGGAAATTAATTTTTAACTTTTTCTTGTTTCTCTTAGGAGGCGAATTATTCTCTTTCGGATCCCGTTTGAGCACTTCTAATAAGCATTTTGTGTACTGTGTGGCATCACTAGGATTTATTCACCCATAAAAAGAAATTCCCTACATATCTCTATAATTTTCAGTTTGAAATGAAACCGTCTTTTTATGTATAACTATTAAACTGCTAGATTAATTAATAAGTATTTTCTTTAACAATGGAGTGAAAAAGTAATTTTACTATTGAAACTTATTTCACTTAGAAGCTAAATTTTGAAGTTATGTCTTTAGTAAGAGAGCTAAATTGACTTCCGTGTTTTTCTCGTAGAGATCTTCATTACATTGGAGATATATAAATATCTGATTTAATTCTAAAATTAACCCTTTAATTTAAAATATAGACTTATATTAGGGATCAATTTGGAGAGAAATACGATTAATTAATATGTTGATAACGTTCTACTTATTATAGATTTGTATAACTATAAATGCAACGAATAATTCAAGAATGGAAATGAAATATGTATTTGATTTGTAATACAGAATAGTGCATACCGTGTACTTCACGGCATAATGATTTCAGAGTTATATGTAGTAAGTTTCAATACCATGAGTATTTTAAAATTTCGGTGGATTTTAATAAATGAAAAAATTTATTTGTCTATGAAATTACATAAGGTATTGTATAACACTAATATTATATATAAAGAACTAAATCAGAAAAGGAAAAAAAAATTATACCTGGTTACTATATTAGAATTGTGAAGTATTAAGTGTTTGATTAGGGTTTAATTACTGAGGTAATTAGAAATGCAATTGTAAATGCGTATTGTGTATTTTTGTGAAATTGTGTAATGAGTTATTATTAAATTGCTGTTTTATTTTTGTAAGTCTATAATTGAAGAACAGTATAAATATTGTTTGCCTGTAGTCTTTTGGTTTATGTAATATTATTTTAATGTTTTTGTTGATTGTGGATAGGAATCTCTCCTCCCACATAGTTTCGGCGGTTGTAAACATTTTTGGTTAACCGTGGGAGTGACTGTTATCTGTTATCTATATATAACTCTTCTAAAGTGCAAAATTATCTATACTACAAATCAATCGAATATGCACTTTTTCTATTTGTTATATATATATGTAATGAGACAGACTTCTCGATGGGTGGTTGCAGTCATAGTCATAAAAATGGCACCGTTGTAGCTAAAGACATTTATTAAGATAACGCTGGAGGACGGGTTCCCACTTCATTATAGGAACAGGGCAAACTGTAGAGTCAGCTAGCATGAAGTTAAATGTACAAGACCCTTAACACCTTGGTCAACATCTGTGGGAAAAATATCTGACCAACGACATCGTGCATCTCCTTGTTTAGAAATTTCGTAAATTGTCCGCTAGGACCATATAAAGTTATAATTGGTCAGGCTCCTTCCCTGAGGGCGTAAAATTGTAGCCTCAGTGGTCAATGTAGGTTAGGGGTTAAAAAGGGGAATACAAAAGGAAGCCGGAATTTTTAGCCTTTGATTTAAGTTTTGAAAACCCCTGAGAATTTTCCTTACATATATATATGTATATGTATATATGTATATGTATATATATATATATATATATATATATATATATATGTGTGTGTGTGTGTGTGTGTGTGTGTGTGTGTGTGTGTGTGTGTGTGTGTGTGTGTGTGTGTGTGTGTGTGTTTAGGTGCAGAAGTTTCTGTTGAACGTAGCGCCTCTAGTTAGCTCGACTTGTAGCGCTGCTAGGGAGAAAGTTTTTACCTATTGCGTGAAATCGATGTGCCTAGTTAACTTGTTCTGTGAACTAGCATGAAAAAAAAATGGTTTGAATCTTGAAGTCATAAATATCTTGAATAATCAAAAATTGATGATTTATTCTTGTCTTGCTCTCCCAATGACTTCTTAAAACCATTTGCTTTGAATTCCTGGATTAAAATTTTGATTTCATCTTACATATATATATATATATATATATATATATATATATATATATATATATATATATATATATATATATATATATATATATATATATATATTGCTGAGAGCCGGATAGGGACGTTTAGGTGCGTCGTAGATTACACATCCCTGTTATAAGTCATTCCAAATCTCTCCCGTAACTATCTCCATTCTAACGATGTCACAATGAAAACGTGCACTTGGAGGCACCTCCCCAGCAGGAAATAAGGTACCTTTATCTGAAAAGCAAGATAAACATTTCCGATGCGGCCTATAGCACCTTCTGGGATTAGACTAATGAAGAGAGCAGGGAATTCATTTCACCTGGTTTTGACGGAGAGGAATTCGCCGTGAGCTACAACGATAACGACGATTCCCAGTTGTTCTTGTGTTTGATCTACGCCTTTGTTTTCTTTTCCCATTAACAAAGCTCTGTGCTAAAAGTAAACAGATGCTACGTATTTTACATAACAACGTTACGATACGAGGTCAAGGTGCATTCCATAATATGCCGGTGGCACCGGAAAGAGCTACGCAAGGAACGATTAGAAAGCGTTATTAATTTTTCATTAAATTGAAAATCCACAATAATCATAATGTACGGGGCTGCAACGAGGTCTAAATTTTTTTAAAAAAATTGAGAATAGTGAGTTTTCCAACATTTATAGCGAGTGAAAAGTAAATTTTTGCACATAAGTAGGGAGTGAAAGGGAATTTTTGCTCGTCAATAGTGAATGAAAAGTGAGATTTGGACATAAAAGTGAGGTGAAGTGAGTGCCATAAAGGTTAGTTAAAGGACTTTTTAAAACAAAAATTTTTTTTAATAGTTAGTAATTTTTTTCTCTCTTCCATTTAACTTAGTGATAATGAATTATAAATTGTAAATGATATAATTTATTAAAGAATTTTTTTAAATAAAAACATACATAAATTAAAAAATATATATATGCTCCTTTGTCATCAATATTTTCTGTCTAATCTAAAAAGGTAATTAATGTGCATTTTAATTTAAAAAAACCTGTTTATTACAGTGAATTCTAATTTAAAGTATTTTTATATAACATTCGTTATTAATAACTGCACTCTTCTTATTTAAACACTTGTATAAAAATTTTCGAAGTTTTTTTCTTTTGGAAAACCAAAGTGCTCCTGAAGGAATAAAAAGTCATCTCCATCTATTTCGATGGGAAAAAATTTATGTAATCTACTGGCTTTTGGTACTAGTAATTTGAGTCACTGGCTCCATCACCAAATAAATTAAACTCATAAGAAATATAGTTACGAGTTCATTTCTTTTACAAAATTAGTTCTACACTCACAGTACCGTGTTGCTATTATAGAGTCAACAAGGTACTGTCAGTGTAGTACTGTAAATATGCACAGTGACTTCTCACTTGTACGATTTTCAAGATCATATACGTAAGGTTGGTTTGGTTAAGAGCACTGCGTTCTTTTGTTTTGCTACACGAGGACTAATGAAACCGGTATCTATTGCTTAAATCTGGTTCCGAATAGATACGAACATCAATGCCTGCTGGGGAATTTAAACCCACGAACTCCCATAACCAAGAGCAGCACCCTACCCATTTGGTCATATAAGTGAGAGATCGTCCATTTCAACAGAGTATCTTTGCTTAATATTAGGCTCGGGAGTTACAGTGGGACTATAAGCCATACCTATATCGCATGTAAAATTGACACGGATTTTAAAAAATTTATTTGTAGATATGAAAAATATACTATGTTATCATTAAAATTCCAAAGGAATTATTCCACACATGTATTTGCCAAACAATGGCCGAATAAATAGGAGGCTAGCCTTCGGAACCGAAATTCGTGGGTTCGAATCCCACTGTGGCATGGATGTTCTTAGCCGTTCGAAATCGACTTTAAGCAGTAGGTCCCGGTCTCATTACCTCTCCTATTTCAAAAAGTAAACCATAGAACTTCAAACCAAACCAAACCACACATGTATTTTTTATATATCTTTAAGAAGCATAAAAAAATGCAAACGGTGAAATTTAATATGTCTTCCTCTCAATTTCATTTTTTATGAAGCATTCTAATATATTGATTTATAAATCCATTTATTTTCAAGTAATAGATATTACAGGAAACGTTTATCGATAAGTGACTGATCTTAAGAAATCTATAAATATACGTTGGACCATGTAGTTGTCGTTCAGATGAGAGGAAATTGTATTTTTAAGTCAAAAGAGCGACATACAAGCGAGAGACCCGTATAACTAAAAATCGTATAACTGAGAGAAATTTAGCATTATTACCCATATGTATTAAAAAAGAGACACAATTAAGAGAGTCTCATAAATGAGAGGCAAGAAAGTAAGAAGCCACTGTATATTATACCGCTAGTGCGTTTGATTTTCATACAAATCCACATACTTTGTTTTAGAGTCACCAAATTTTAGACAGGTAATCTTTCATATTATCAGATGGTCACTGTCAGAATTCAAACAACTTTGGCTTCGACATTTTATTCATCCATCGTCTCACTCGATACGACAGTATATCAGATATTAACAGTGCCAGTCGACAACATATGATATTGTATTTTACCCCGTAAAAATCAATAAATTAGCTAATTCGTAATTTCTAAACAGTAATTAAAAATTAAGTTGCTCAGTGTGCATTTTGCAATAGATGTAAATAAATAAAAGAGAAAACATTTAAAGGGAAGTATAATGAAAATTCTGTCTAATCAGCTTCTTAAATGAAAGTTTAGATGGCATGTTAAGTTATTCGTAACTATCGCCGAATTTTTGGTACTCCTTAATCTGAGGCTTTATTCTTGTGACTCAACAGTGGTGGCTGGAGTTGTAATTTCAGTTTTATTTTAGGAAAGTATCAGGGAAGTGGGATTATAATAAGAAACGGGTACTTTTCCAAATGCCGAATACAAGGATAAATCGCCCAATATGTTAAATACATCATTTGTATACTAAATAGTTCATTGCAATTAAAATAGCGCGTAGAATAGTTTTCAAAAGACAAAGGCCGAACGATGGTTGAACGGGTAGGCCTTGGGAACTACTTTTTAGTAGCGGAGTTCGTATCCCATGGTATGCATGTTCTTAGCTGTTCGGAATCAGTCCCTGTCTCATTAGACCTTTTGTAGCAAAATAGTAGAACGTAGAGCCTCCCACTAATCACCCAACCAAAAGACAATGTAACATCCGTACTTATGCATTCCCAGACCGAAGGCTGGAAATGAAACAGTTTGTTATTTAATGCCTGTTTGATATATCTTGAAAGAGCTGTGGTAGCTCAGACGTCAAATACGTCGAACTCATAGCCGAAGGGGTGCGAATTTAGAAGCTGTCAAAGACCTTCATGTTCGCTAAAGATAGCTAGGTTACATAAAATAGGGTCGTAGTTTCAATGTTCTCGAATTTCAAACGATGCCTCTGAAAGTGACAGACAAGTTAACGGGGAGGGGGATTACCCCCTGATTTTAAGCTACGAGGACTCACTTTCAGCTGAAAGGTGTTTTCTACTTTAACGGTACTCTTCAAAACGAAAGGGGCTACCCTTCGCCTTTAAATCGAGTAGCCTCCAGCTTACGAACTTGGCTCATCCAAGTGGCATTAGTAACAACAATGACATGCCTCAAAGCATGGCGCAATGTGATATTACGGAATAAGAAATTTGTTTGGATCTCTTTAGTAAATTTTTTGCTACATGATTGTTAATTAGACCGAGACATGCTGATTAAAATATAATCTTAAAGACTATTAATTTCCAAGCACTGCTTCTTTGAAAGGATAAACTTTTTCACAAAATCTTTCCTTGAGTGTTGACACTTTCTATCTGTGGTTACTACACAAACACATTTTACCTTTTTTAATTTTAGAATGCAGATATATGACTTTGAACGAAGTCGCATACGATCATTTAACCTTAAGAATGAATCAGAATTTAATAAGATTTATGCTGATAATCGTGTCTCAATATCTGGCGCGACTTCTTAAACTGATAAAAATCTGGCGATCACTCCAGAGGAGATTTTATTTATCTATTCAAGAACTATATTTGCGCTGTTGTTTAACAATATTTTGTTTTTTATCTCTAAATTTATCCTGGAATCTAGTTTTACACCCTTTGAAGAATCATACACTAATTTTTATAATGTGATGGAAGTGTGAAATTTTTTTAAATTAAACTTTCATTACAGGAGGAATATGCATTAGAAAAAAATAGGATATGGATATCACATGATTTCCTCAAACGAATTTTAAAATATATACACTTTTTTCTGCATTTCATTTAAATTTATTTTATTTGAATGGAAGATACAATCCTCCAATTCTCTAGTAAAGGGAAGATTATACAACTTCTAAAATATTACCTTTTAAAAACATAAAAAATCATTAAATATTAACTCATTGTATGCGTGACACGTACTAGTATGTTTTCTGACGATGGGCCACGTACTAGCACGGGTTAGTGTAACAACATGGTTTTTTGTGGGTACAAAAATAACGGTATATACAGGAAAACGAAGCCGAAAGTTCTTGTCTACTACATAGATTCTGGAAAAATTTAGACAAATAAAAACTAGTTTTTACATCAGTCGATGCGGAACCACAGAACGGGAAAAAATTAAAACTGTATACTACTATTTCTATTTAATTTTTTATATTTACGATACTATTATAAATTTATCCACTAAAAAATATATTTTTGTTTACAAAAATCTTATGGTTGTTATTTATATATTTCTATTTATATATTTGTTTATATATTTCAATATAAAATACGAAAAGTTGGTTAAAAAAATTAAATAATTTTCTATCTAATGAAATTTGACTGAATAACTAAATTTACGAGCAAATTGTATTCAACAGTGAGAAGTAACCATTAATTGAATAACGAGTTGTACTTAAGTACTACCTTCTCGTTGTGTCCGGTATAATATTTGTTGCATTGGTATATTCGAATATATCACTGTAACTATTTTAATGTGAACCATGCTCGTTTTATATTGTAGACAGTTATTGAACAAATGCCATTAATCTTCAAAAAGTATTGATGGCTGGTTGCTTGGTTTCGTGTCCATTTTAGAAGTCATATGACTTCTCATGGAAAGTTGATTGCCAGAGGTTAGATTTCTAAAAGTGGGTCCTCGCGATTTAGAAGCAGGGACTAAGAAGGTTCCTAGGCATGAAATGCCACCTCCAGAAGTATCATTTTGGGACTTGGAGAACATAGCGACCTATTTTACATACCCTAACCACCATAAACATTGCTGCTTTTGCCATTGCTACCGTAGCTCAAAAGTATTATTCGAATGCCACTATAAGACCTGGGAGGGTGAGGGGCACCGATTTCCATTTCTGTACAGGGCTTTCTCTCTCTCTCTTTTTAATCTGTGCTTACGTAAATTAGGTCTAATTTTTGCCAGAGGAAACGGGCTCATTGAAGAATGGCAGAATTAAGGTACTCTTGCTAAATATCCTTTCATTTCTTGTATAATCTTGTGTAATTATATAAGAAATGAATTATCAAATTTTTTAAGTGAGCATATATAAAGAAGGATGACATAAAATATATAGCACTAGTAAATGTGAGTAATAGGTAACACTGTCAATGTGGAGAGCTAAATTAACTCAAACCCCTCCCATGCGTTAAGATTAAGTGTACAGTTAAGATAATATAAAATAGAAATTTTTAATTGTTAAACTGTTTTTTTATGGGGATAATTGTTTACCTTGTTGGTAATATACAAATACGTGACCTTTAGTTACGTTAGTTTTTTGCAAATAGAACTAAAGAGAAACTAATCAACGACTTAACCAGTAATAATATAGTCAGTAATAATAATATACGGTACTTCATTTTTAATGTATTATATGAACAAATTGAAGTGTAAATCTTAGAGTAAAAAGTAAGTACTGCAGTAATACGTATAGTCTAGCTTTATCAGTAGATTTTTACCAACATAATTCTCAAAATTTGCAGCGACTATGTAAGTGAACGTACAACAGGAGCAACTTGGAAACAGACTACATTTAAGAGAAGTATTCATTTCTTTTTTCTAGTTTTGGGTACTTAAACCTTGAATTCTCCAAAGCTGGACGGTTCTCACCTAAATGTACAGTACTGATACTAGTAGCTCTCTCAAACATTAGGGCTGCGTTACTGTCCACAACTCTGGAGCTTTATTAAACGAATTTAAAGTAAGCGAATTAACGTCAGTCATATCTCAGAAATAAAGTACAAATTTGAGAAGAAATAGCCTCTTATCACCAGCATCGGATATCTTTCAAATACAGGTGAAAATCCTCCGAGCGTAGCTCATTGAGTAAACACCGAAAACGAGATAAAAAAAATATTGTGGAGAGATCCTTTTTGGGTACATCCCTGACATTCGATTAGTTTGGTGGTTTGTCTCAATGGAAGAGGAAAAGGATGGTTAAGGGAGGAAGACATATAATCTGAGACAATGGGAATTCAGGAGACAACAGATAAGGGCTTTCTATCTAATTTTCCACAATTAAGGAAATTTACAAAGTGTAGGAAAGGAGAGCAAGTATGTTCTTGGGATGAACCATTTCGGAAATGAACTTAACATGAGCACACGAATTCTGTGTATTGCAATCAAATGTGGCGCCAAACTATATTACGCTTTAGAGATACAGCTGCCGTGCCAGGTTTTTACCTAACTCTTGTTAAGATTGATGGAACATGAACGTAACGGCTCGGTTACGATATGAAAGAGGAAAATAGCGTAATAGTCAAATACCCTGATGGTGCTGAGTGAATAACAATACTCTGTTAATAAGTAGCTGTGGCCAATGAAAGTTTATTTCGGATGTTTATCTTTAACCCCTGATGAGACAGGAGGTTTAAATGGCTTCCTTCACCGTTTAGAAAAGTATGACTGAAAGGGATTTAAAACGGTCTTATGATAACTGTTTTTGGACTTACATAAATGGTAGTTTGTGTACATATAAAATTATTTCCGTATTTTCTCAAACATTTTCATATATTCTACAACACTGATCGACCATTGTTCAAGTTAAAGAATTTACGATGATGTTTCAAGATTTCGAAACTAAGTACGAATAAAGTAACACATTTCTTTTTCGGTGGTTACAAGTTGTTGGTACAAGCAAATAATCTTATAAATTGATAAAAGCAATACTTTTATTCCGTATTACAAATCTAAACTGGTGCAACTCATTTTAGATTTTCAAATTAATATTTTCTAAATATATTTAGTAATTTTTACAAGAGAGTGTACATTTTTTTACAGATATCACAGTATGAATGAATGGAAGATCGGTTCAACACCGTTTCTTTACAAAGTCGTCATGTACTCAGTAACTCTGTTGCATTGTTCTGACTTTGGTTTGCTACTGGTAACATCAGTACCTTATCTGATTCCAGGTTCCCCATGGTAGCCTTTGAACCGCTCCTTGCAAAAGTAAAAAACTACCACCCTAGGGAACTGAATTCTAAACATTCTACACAAAATTTTTACGGTTTTTATTACGTATGTTAGAGAAGGTTCCTCAGAGCTATCTTTGTTCCAGTGCAAGAAAAAGGACGTTGGAGAGCCAGATATAATTTTGAATTATTGTACAGGCTTTATAGATAGTCACAGATTACATAAATCATCTGTAGTAACCAATTAAGATAATAATCCCACAAAAATCTTAACATTTAAAAAACCTGAGGGATCCCGGGCTAAATGAAGATAACAGACTAGATGGTTGGATGATGGGGAAAAGATATAAATACTTTAAAAATCAGAAATTGGAGAGGAGCCGCTAATGATAGAAGACACTGGAGGTAGCATGTGGTTGAGGCAGCCAAGGCCTGCAAAGGTTTGTTGTGCTTGTATAGAAGAAAAGGTTTCAAGAAAACAGCAGTGTAATTCAGAAGTAACTTTGACGTAAAATTCTTTATTTAAAAAAACAGTTAAGAAATGTGTAATTCAGACTTTTTTTGTGGTACGAACTCTTAGTTCAGATTTAATTCTCAGTAACTTATCACTAACTTATTTAGAAACATTTAATCGTTTCAGAGTTTATACTTAATTCCAAAGATAGCAAGCTATTATAACCTTGTATAAAATGTTGTATACAAACAGTCCATGACTATTTTCCACGCAAACGTTATGTTTCGTGTATATCAGAGCAGAGATTTTAATTTCATTTCGGTTATAATCTCATGTGATATAATGTACCACTTTCAGGAATTTTATTGACAATTTTTTAAAACTGTGACGCTAAAAATCTAAAGCAACATTTTGAAACAGTATTAAGAATGGATCAGTAACATTTTAAAACTATTTAACCGTTTAAAACTAACTTATTATATATTGATAAATCATTTTTAACTTGATCCTGAGATATTTTGCCGCAATTTTAAAGCCTCTGATCTGTTTTTGTTTGTTTAAAAAAAGAACTACATTATAGTAATTTATTAGCTTTAGAATAAAATATACGATTCCGTTTAAAAAAACAATAGAATGAGAAATAAAAGTAAATATTGAAAGAAATTTATCTTTTAGATCAAAAAGTGAGCCTGCTAGCAAATACTTACCTTTAGATAAATCATGTTTCGGTAGTAAAGGGTTAACAGGTGTGACAAATTTGCTTTTCTCCTTTGGTAATGAATGTCAGAGTCATTATTCATCTATTATCGGAGACGGGTGACCTATTGAGCCTAAGACACACTTGCAACCAGGAATAGTCCATTTAAAGAACCACGGGAGATGACTAATCACCTGACTAACGAGATATCACAACGGTTGGAGCCGGCCATCTGTGCTTAAAATCTTGGAGTTCGGGCTACAAATCAACTTCAGTCGCTATATTTTATTATACAAGAAAAGCTGATATACTAAGAAAAGAAGTATCTTTACTTAATTACAGTAGGATCTACATTATCAAGTTGATTTAGGCTGTAAATGTCTCGGCTTTACTATTTCTTTGTTAATGAACAATTAATAATTCAATGGCATTTTCTAATTAAATAAAGAAATTAATATGTTAGGCAGTGACCTTTGCAACCTTAATCACAAGACTAAAGCTTGTAGCTTTTTGGCTTCAGCTTATATCCGAATGGTATTGCGCTGCTCTCAGGTATGAGAATCCACGGGTTCAAATCCCGCTGTGTGGATGTTCGTAGCGATCGGAATCTGTGTTAAACAATAGGTCCCGGTCTCATTATCTCTCGTGTAAAAAAAACAGTAAACCATATCTGTCTAATTTTCTGAGTCAAATTCTCGGTTTGTATTGTAAACAAGATATAAGTTTACGCTTTTTTTCTATTATATGAAGGGTATTAAAAGTGGGGTGCGCGTTATATATAGTTAAATACAGTATTTTGATTAAATTGGTAATTACTTACTTCACATCCAAAACGTCTTCATTGTCTTATGCAAGTGATAACAACCTCATCCCCACCAAGTAAGAAAGTGTGTTAATTTTCAGAAATAGAAGGAATTTTTTTTTAAAGCATTTGCAGTAATAATAAAAAATATTCGACAAATTAATTTACTAAGGAAATATTATAAATTATGATAAAAAAATTAAAAACTTTTGAAATACGGATACAAGAAATATTGTTTTTCCTTAATTTTTGTACCCTTGCTTTTATTTTGTACTATAATTGATGATATAGCCACTATGATCCCTGTAATAAATTATTAAATTATTATTTATTAATTTTTTGAAAATAATTAAAATAATAAATTAATAATATTTATTTCATTATTTATTAAAATACTTTCATAAGGTAAATATGAACTTTTTGCTTTTATGACATATTGTAAAAAGCAAAGCCGTAAAAGAGGGGGATTTGGGGGACCAGTCCACCCCACACCAAATTTCTAAACAACCATTTCGGGGAAAAAAAAAGAATCATGTGTGTGTAGGTGCGATTTGCCAAGCTGTATAAGAATATGTTCCTAAAAAAAATCACTTCGACTATAAATTTTTGCCGAGCCACTAGCCGAAAAGTTTTTCTATATCCTGCTATATTTGTCATTTCTTGTTAGTTTTTGCCTTTTCCCGTTTATGATTTTTCTCGCTTGTCATAAAATCTCTTTAATTATTTGAGTTAAAAGTAGATAATTGTCATACATCATCCACGCGTTTATACCTTAATTTTGTTTTACTGAAATATCATTCACAAATTAAAAAAAAAAAGTTTTTCCTCTTTGGTTCCCGCCCCCCGAAAACAATTTCTGGCTACGGTCCTGGTAAAAAATGCATCTATCTACCAAAATCCGGTTGTGTATATGTCGATACTTAATTTCTTAGATCGACGATGATTAGCGATTTCCATACTATTTTCCATTATTTAGTCTACAGAAAGAACGAAAGAAAATGTACCCTATCTAATCAAAATAAAACCTGAATCAAGAAACCCATGCCGTGAAGACCCGACCAAGCCTGGTGGGCTGCAATGTATTAACCAAAATTGGTCCGTAATTACGCTTTCGTCAGATACTGGAGGGATTCCATCTCTCGGAAGAAAAAGAACAAAATCGACGTTACTGTTTTGAAACACTCGAACTCCGGAGTAATTGATTGACTAATAAAAACTCTCGTGCTCAGTGTTATCTACGAAGATCGTTGCGCCTGCATTTTTCAGAGCGAGTAACTGTCACTTTCCAATTATTTTCACCCAAACAGAGAAAGGACTATCTAATCACTTCGAAAAAAGAACATGGTGGCAGGCGCTAATGGTCCTTCTTTGGCTACACGAGGGTGTGTTTGGATGAAACCGTTTTCGTTCGAGTGCCGTCCATCCCCCCTACACCACTCTCTCCTCCAAGAATGAAAAAATAAAAGTAAAAAAGAACCTGTTCTCGTCGTCGAAAGCACACTGTTATCGCTCAGTCACGCAGCAGTCAAACCTTTCCGCCACAGCGGCGCGGCGCTACGAGCGCAAGCCGCTCATTGGCAGAAAATTGATGAAATCAGAGGGTTGTTATATTTGGCTGTTTATCGCTTTCTTTTTATTTACTGCTAGTAATCCACTCTGTGGCCCATCTTGTTCCTTTCACATTCAGCTTTAATTTTTTTTTTGTCGATTTTAATGTTATTTTGTAAGTTATTCCATTTAAATAATTTCTTTAAAAATTAAATAATTTTATGTGTAAAGAATAATTTTCACGACTATCATTAAGATTAAGCTTAAATACTTTTTATACGTTTAACATTGAGCTGTCAGATTTTGATGTTTACGTTTCTCTATAGATTCTTAGGCAAAGCCATAGGAAGTTTAAATAAAAAAAAATCAAAATATAACAAGAGAAAAAATGGATTCTTTTAATGAAATAATTTATCTGAGGAAAGTTTCTCGATTAGAATTTTTTTATTTTCTTCATCTTCTTTGGTAAATTTATTTTGAGAGCATTGAGTGTTTTTTTAAGACCTCGAAAACTAAAATCAGCACTCCTATTTATCTTTTAAAATGCTTGGTTATTTTTCCTTAGAAAATGAAGTTCTCATTATTTATCTTATTATTTTTTATATAGGCTCTATTACAATCCCCTTATACATTCATGAAACTAATTTTCTCATCAGTGCTGCTTTATTTAATCACAATTCTTGGACACATTTTAAAAAATGGAATATTTTTGCTTACCTTCAATCTGTTTTCACTAAATCTTCTTCCATAGTTTTCACAGAATCAAATTTAGATTTAAAGTATATAAAATTCTGAAAAAATTGTACAGTTGCTTCCGATTTCGTAGTAAATTTATGCAATAGAAATGCCAACACGAAAATAAGCAGTTTCTAATGGGATATTAGAGCTTGTAACAGAATTACCATTAGAACCAATCTGAATAAATAAACTTGTATTAATGTAAACATATCTGTAAGTTATGACATTTTTATAAAATTTAAAGTTCATGGTACCCCGAATATGGTAGAATATAAAATCTATTATTGTTGTTATTATTTTCTCCATTATGATTGTAATCTTTATACATGAATGCAAATTTTGAAATTTGTAGCTTGAATAATTCAAAAAAAAAAAAGTATTTACTTTATTACATGAAAAATTATTATACATTATTTCTTTGACAAATAAAAACTTAATTCATCTTCTATCATGCCTGTTTTTTCTGTACATTCCATATTTTAAAATTCTAAAACTTTTTTTTTTTTTGGTATTTTAGACAAGTAATAAATTTAATTATATAAAACAAAACTGAGCATGGAATAAACAAAGTGTTTTCATTCTCTCTCTGTCTCTCCCTCTTTTTAACGTATTAACATACACAAAACTAAATTTCAATTGTTTTTCGCTATAAGTGTCAACAAAGAATTTTATAAGGTACAATTTAGATGTATCTAAAAATGCATGCACATTCTTATGAAAAACTCAGCTTGTTTTTCCAAGCCTGAAAAAATATTTGAATTTTTCAACAAAATATTTGAAAGGATTATATGGATTTTTAAAAATTTTTAGTTAAAAAAATGACAGTTCAAACAGACTTTTCTATATGCTTTATATTATATTGTAAAATACAAAACAATTACAACTGTTGCTGCAATATTTAAAATTTAAAACAAGGTTTAAGAGTACTAAAAAAGTATTTAAAATACAAGGCCCAAAGTAAGAAAAGCACAAATACTCTATATGTTTTTCCCTTAACTTACAATGAACATTTAGCATGGGAACAGTAAAATGTGATCCATCGTAAATGTCTATTTTCTTAATTTAAATTTTTCTTTCATAGTTTTTTGTAATGAAGCTTTTTATATTATAGTAGCGATTGTACAAATACTTTTTAGACTCTCTAAAAGTAAACGAGTGATCTATCTGCTTGTAGCGGTAGCTGTCAATTTCCTTTTAGAGGGGTATGTGTTAAGTTTGTAGTTAATTAACTTATTTTATGTTATGTTATGTTATGTACTATATTTTATTCTACTGTGTATGATTTTTTCAACTCAAAAAACCAAACAGTACTCCATACTTAAAAGAAAGGAATACCTAAGGCTGTTGTCTCTAGCAAGCTGTGCCATCCCAAACAAAAATGTTACATGGTGCCTCCCTTCCTCTTTTTACAGTACAATTTATTCCACAGGATTCAAATTATTTTAAAATGTATATGCATAAAATATTTAATTATCTCCAAAACTTTACATTCTTTTCACCATGAATTGCCTATACAGGAGGTCTTCAACCTGGGGTTCCCTAGAACTTTGACAGAGATTCAGCAAGTGATCTATCTTAGCCCTCGTGTTGCAAAATAGTAGACCGTAGCACTCCAAACCAAACCGCAAGCTATTTTCTTAGTCAAAGAGCCAAAGTTTTACTAAAATTTTTAATTTCATAAAAGATGAAATTTTTAAAGTCAGTTTTGCTTGTAAAAATAAATATAAATTAATATTTTATGTATAAAATAAGATATTAAATTTTATAAAAAGTGCTTCAAATACATTGATGTGTCCATATTCCATCCAGGACCGTAACTGGGGAGTGGCAAAGGTGGCATTTACCAAGGGCGCATCAGTCATAAGGGCACCTCACCTTGAGGAAAATGGGTTCCGAAAGAAGACGATTCGCCCGAAGTAGAAATAAAGAAAAATTGAAAAATATTTTTTTTAATTATAGAATCAGATTTTATTTTTAAAATTCAATGTGTTTAAAAATTACTGTTTTATGCACTTTTGTTATTTTTTAAAATGCTCCTAGAGACTAAACTTGTTATAGATTTTTACAAAATGTTTACCAAACACTCTTAATATGGTTTTATATAAATCCGGGTATTCGTTTTAAATTTCCAATTTATTAAAGTTATTAAAACTAAATTTAAATTTAGAAAATCATTAATTTTTTATTGAAAATTCAACGTACAAATAAAAAAAAATAATCCCCCAAATAAACTATTCAGTTTATCAGCAAAAAATACCCCTAGAGTGTTCGGAAATATTTTTAAATATTAATAAAATAAATATAGAAGAAAAATTGAAAATTAGTATACTAGGAACATTTTAAGAATTAACAAAATATTTTGAGTTCATTCTAAACATATGATATAGAAAAAACATTTTATATTTTCTCACCATATTGGGTGGTAGAGGCGCAGATCAGTTTTTTTGCTACGGACGCTAAAGTACCTAGTTACGGCCTTGATTCCATCACATATTAGTCTTTTTTGACTCTGCGTTCCTGTTTCCGAAAATACCCTTGCATCTGGATAATCTGAGATAAAGCTGATTTCTTGGGTTTCAGTATATATCCAGGACTACCAAACCATTAAAAGAATTATCTCTTTATGAATTTATTATAATTTAAAATATTGATTTTGTTTATTGTTCATAAAATATATTTTATCATAAAAAAAACTATTATCTACTTTACTATTCAATATCTTTCTAAGATGTTTGTATTGTGATAAAATAAAGATGTAATAATAGTTTTGTAGATTTGAGTTGGATAAAACTTTGATATCTTATTTTTTTCCGCTTTTTCATCAAAAGGACCCTCTAAGGAAACGATATGCTCATAGGGTTCGCCAAACTTTAAATACGCCTAGCCTAGACCAGAGGTGACCAGGGTTGATGGGCCAAAACTACTGAATTTACTGAACTGAGGTGGGGCGCAGATTTAAAAGTAAAATAATAAATTATTTAAAATATTTTATAGTGCAATATTCAAAATATGCATTTTTACAGTGCTAGCTACGACTGTACATAAAAGTTGAGTTATACATATATTATAACTACAACGACAATAAACATTAACTATATTGTATTTATAATCAACCCCAACACCTTACTTTTCTCCCTAATTATGAGGTTTAAAATATTATTATTATATTTATACTATAAATATATATTGTAGTTTATTCACAAGCACTGCCAAATGTATTATTTTAAAATTACTGTGAGATTTGCTTTTGTATTTTACTAAAGATTTTGTTAATATCGACGGATAATGTAGTCGACGCTCATCGCAGCTGATTGGTCATGTTTTTATCAAGCAACCTGCTGCGACACTTTGTTTTTATCAGGTTTAATTTGGAAAAAAAAATGATTTGCAGCGATAAGTAGTTCTAAATTCTGATATAATGCACATTGCCAATCGTATTAAATTTGGAAATTTATCTTCGGTGATATATTTTTGATAATACTCAATCTTATTCCCTTCGTAGAGGCATTTTAGCTCAATGTTGGATTGCAATTCTATTAGCTCCATTTGTAAATTTGGAGGCACTGATTCAACCCCTACATTAAATGGAGCTAAAAATATTTTAAAGATTCCTCAAATTTTGACAAACTTGTATGAGAATCTAGTATTGAATTCTTTAAGTAATTTTGTGATTTCAGTAGAATATTTGAAGAAATTTTTGTGGTTACTTTTATAGTCATTTAATAATGGGATATGTATCAAATTATTTGACCGTAATTGATTTTCATAAAGCTGAAACTTTGTAACAAACAACTACAATTCTGTGTTTCAACTGTATATAGTCAAAATGACTAAAACTATATACACAGTTGAAAACTTCAATTGGACCGCAAAAAGTTTTTAAATGGGCAGCGGGTTGGGCATGCCTGGCCTAGACGAAAAACTCAAGTTTAGTACTCATTTGTCATCGTTTACGTAGTACTAGCACAATTAAACTCTAGAATCAGTGCTCTACCATTTATGATAAAACAGTGAAAATCCTGTAAAATTAAGAATACCTACCCATACTCCATTATATACTTATTACAAGAAATTGCTACGGAGTGCAATCTTTAAAACGGCGTCTTTTCTTTTAAAACTGCGTACTCATACATGACACATTTTGCTTGCACGGATTGGCATTTCAATTAAATTTAATTTTAAAAATATAAAGTAATTATGTTCCGGTTATGTTATGTTATAAAATAATACTTCCAGGGATAAAGAATTATATTTTATAAAACATTTTAATGATTTTTTTCCTTAATAAAAAAAATACTTTATAAGTTCGAACCGAAATGCCGCCTTGAACGGCTGATTTGATTTGAGTTGGAGAACTACGTTCTACTTTTTCGTAACACGATGTCTAATGTGACCGGGACCTACTACATATAACCGATTTATAATGGGTACGAACATTCATGCCACAGTGGGATTCGAACCCACGAACTCCGGTACCAAATATCAGTTCCCTAACCCTTCGGCTATCGGTCAGCATGCTAGGCAGTTGTCCAGTTTATCGGGCTCTAGAACCTTCTCTAGGACAATGCCCTTCTAACTTAAAAATTTCTCTTTAAACTAGGTAATCTTGGTTGATTATCTGATGATCAGGGAATCCCCAACAACATCAGCTATTTGGAACATTTTCTCGATGTTAGAGGAAAGGGTGAAATAAATTTACTTATTTCTATTCAGGTTACGAATTAAGAATTAATAATTCTTCTAGAACTGACTTCGATGGATTTTAATGAGTAAAAGCCCAAACTGTTTGGCGCTTTAGGCGAATGGGGAAACAAGATAATTTCAGATTCTACATGCAATGATGCAGAAAAACTGGAACTTTTTTTCCCAAAGATGTAACTTCATGGTATATAGTTCTATTTCACCCGTTCGTCTTACACTGTTCTAACATTGTGAGTGCACAGAGAATTTATTTGTTTAAACCGATTTTTAAAGAAATATGATACTTTATGCAAGTTTTTCCTGTCACAAAGCTAAAAGAGAAATATATGGATGTAATTATTTTGAAATATTGAGATCCATAAGGATAAATAGTCTAACAAATTTGACTTTAAACAATCCAAATTAGTTTCGTTTATAAAGTAGTCTGTTGTTAAATGTACATGATTGAAGTTGGTCTTTCTTTTCTTTTTTTCTGTCTTTCTTATTTTCGTTTTATAATTAAGAGAAAAAGAGGCCTTCAGACCTACAGACTCTTTACTAAAAATAATATATAATAATATTTTCAAGCTAAATATTTGCAGTATAATCATTTTACAGTCAAACTACATTATAATAATGAACTCCAAGTGTCCAAAAGTTGTTCGGTGTATCCGAATTGTTAAGAAATAGGTTATATTTCACAAAATATATAACTGAAAGATGGCCGAATAGGTAGGGTGCTGCTCTTCAGTACCAGAGTTCGCAGATTCTAATCCCACTGACGTCATGGATGTTTGTAGCCTTTAGTAATCGGCTATAATCAATAGGTCACTGATCTCATTAGCCATCGTGTATCAACATAGCAGGCCGTAGTGCACTCAAACAACAACAAAATGTATAATTTATTTGTTGCTAAGTGTATTCAGTAGTGATGTAGTTGAAAAAAAAATAATTTATTGAAATTGCTCTTTAGTGAATTAAATTACCTTAATCGATTGAATTAAATTAATCAATTTTATACTAAAGTGACTTGAGAGTAAAATTGAATAAAATGGAGACAAACGAAAAAATAACTTTATATTTATTGTTTACTGCTTTAATGTAGAAATAATCCGAAATCTTCTGCTAGTATGATAAGGATTCCAAAAAAGAAATGTATGAATTTTTTGTAATTTAGAACAAAGGACTAGGTACATTGTTTGTGTGGAAAAATAATATTTATTTAATGCGTTGTCCTTCGTAATTGCAAATAAAATAACTGTCTTTAAAACTGCAAAAAAATTTCGAAATTTTTGTAATAAAATTGTTTAGAAACTAGTGAAACAGTGAAATAAAAATATAATTAATAAAAAACAGGTCTGAGTATTTAACGTAAGTCTTTTCGTTCTGCAGAGGAAGACCAGGATCACTTGGTAGTGTTTCTTGACTCCTTTCACAAGGCCCTAGGGCTCCGAAGCTCAAAGTTTGGGGATCTGAGTTAATCTGTTTAAGTCTTAGGCTCAAAGTTTTGAATTTATGTATGAAAACTAAATAAGAGGAAGGGACAAAGGGCAAAATGCTTCTATAGAACAAATGTGATGTAATTTAATACAATAATAAAGTGGTGTAGTTAGTATAGTAGTGATGTAAATAAACAGGTTAAAGATATAAGAACATTTTTAAAGAATATCGTCAGGAGATGCAACTTTTAAGAAAATGTTTTGTATATGGAATTTTTTTTGCAGTAGAGTTTGGTTTGATATATTTAATATAATAACATCATCACCTTAAGTTTTTTTTTTTTTTTTTTTTTTTTTGTGTGTGTGTGTGTGTGTGTGTGTATGATCACATATATGGCACATGTGTGTTTATAACAACTCATCAACTGAAGGAAACCGAATGACGGCCGAATAGTTAGGACACTGCTTTTCGGAACCGAAGTTTGTGGGTTCGAATCTCACTGAGGGCATGAATGTTTTTTCATGTGTAGGAATAAGTACACCGTAGAGCTGTAAGCCAAATTCGCTGAAAGAATCGATTACGAATAAAATATAAAAATGAACTATTAAAATTTTACCACACTTTATGTTGATATTATCCCCATAGAAATACTGCAATATAACTTTGGGCAGACATTTTTGTCTTCAATAATTTATTAACTCTGGAAAAATAGGTAGTATAAAATTATTTTTCCTCTTTATACCTTCCTATTTTGTTAGTCTTTCGAGTATACAAATATTTTGATTTTTTTCCTATTTTAAAATCTAATACCTAATATTTATATAATTTTTAAACTCAATTTTTAAAATTCTTTTATTTATTTATTTATATTATCATTTTGATAAATAGATTTCAGAAATAATTTTTTTAAGAAAAATTTACTCCGGTTACAAAAATCCATTCTCTAACTATTTGACGACCAGTTTAATGCAAGCTTTCTATTCGTGGTTGCTACAAGTGATTAGTAAATATTGCTGATATTTACTATTCATTATTCATATGACTATTTTAGAAGTCAAGATATCATGTGATGCATACAAATAAAAAGAAACTTTCACGGTTTTGATGTATCTTTTACAATCCTGTTATAAAAATAGAAGGTGATTAAAAATTTAACATCTTAATTTTTATCTTATTAATTCACAGCCTGTAACTATTTTTTGTATTCTAAATAACAGAAAAAATCTCCATATTACCTAGAGTATTTATGATGTTGATAGGTAAACGATTTTATTCAGATCCGCTGTAGCTCAGTTCGCAAAGGCAAAGCTCTCGTGTCTCGAGGGTTGCGGGCTTGGAGCTCAATCCGGCCTAAGATCCGCCGTGTTCGTTAAAGGTGACTGGGGCACGTAAAATATGTTCATGGTCACAATGTCCTCCAAGTTCTCACTCAATACCTCTGGGGGGGGGGCAATCCAAGCCTATGGGTCTTCTGCTTCCAAATTAAGAGGACCCACTTGAGCAAAAGTTATACTTTCACCCTTGAGGTGCTCGTTCAAACGAAACGCGAACCCTTCTGCCTTAATACGAGAAGCGTATGGCTCAATCGTGCTTGGTTTGACTACGTAGCATCAGAAACAACAACAATAGATTTCATACTTTCCAAAGATTAACTTTTTATTACCTTTTTATTTACCTTTTTATGAGCAAGAACAGTTAAAATTTGACTTACATTTAATCAAAGTTTAATAATGAAGACACGGCTTATCTTTGAACTAATCTGACTTATTTAACTGAAAACGGAAGAAACCCATTCCATTTTTGAGATGCCCATTCTGTTACTGTTTACAATAGCTAACCATTTATTTTGTAATGAAAAAAATATAAAAGCAAAGCCGTAATAAGGACATAATTAAAAAAGAAGAAGGATGAGAAGTATAGAAATGTCATATTAAGACCAAGAAACTCTTCTTATCTCCGTACTGAAGTACACTTATTCATTTTGGCTTTGCCTTATATATTTCGCTATGTTCTGTGTCGACTTTACTTAATATTGATTTAGAACTGAAACTGGAACTAGATGAATTAGTTTATTTATTTATTTATTTATTTTTGTTCCGTCAACATATGGTAAGTAGTGTTAGAATAATGCTGTATATTAGTATTTGTCTGTTTAATACACGCTGATGGCCTACTCTGAGGTAATTTCAATGCCTCTTTTATTTCTAATCAGTTTAGTTCTTCAGCTGTGTTTTTAATAAGTATTGTTTCACAAATTTGATTATACATCTTCAACAATATCGCAAATGAATCAAATTACAAAATAAGCTAGAGAGCTGGACTTAACCAACGCCTCCTAAGAGACAGGACTCTCTAAGAGTTGTTGACTTAACTCACCCAAACATCCGCATTTGTTCACGGCACTGCTGGGCGATATGTTGGAGTACTATTTACCACTGATACTGCCATACTTGAAAACATTTCCACCGTTTCTTAACTGTTGGCAATGGTATATTTTGATGAACAGTTAGATACAGGCATATCACTTAGTTATAGTTTATTGTACAATATCAAACTGTTAGAAGGAATAGAAGGAATAGAAGTCCTAAACTGCTTCACGACGCTTGGGTTGTATGGTAGTTGGCGTATTGTGCTCCCACTGGATGGGTTTGGGTTAAATTCCCGAGTAAGGTTTGGCGGTATTCGTGTTGTCCTCACATAAGTAATGTTGGGCTCCTATAAGGTGCTCCCATAGTAAAATGATCAACAAAATCTGAGACACTAAATACATCAATGATAATAAAGGTAAATGCCCCCGCATTAGAAAAATAAATAACTATTTTACATTAATCAAAATAATAATAATAATATAAAGACTTATTAAAAATGTATATATTGTTTTAGGTACTGTTTATGTGCTCTTATATTAAAAACCTATTCATTTTAACTATTCCTTATTAATTCTTATATGTTGTAGATATAGTTTTATGTGAAAGCGAAAGTATAATTCCCCCATTTCCCCCGAATATATTTATATAAAATAAGTGTTCCCGGCACTCTGTGTGCTACCACAAGGAATAGCCTTCTGTGTTTAACAGTTTGTCAACCCTCGATCTAGAAAATGAAAATCGACTTAAAGAAAGCACATTTGGTGTATTAGAAAGCAATCATATTACGATTAATTCCTCCTCTTTACCTATGCTCATAAATGCAAGCTCGCAACCTGAGTTACAATCGTTATCCACCCGTGCATCCCATGGATGCCATTTCTGACTCTCCCCGGCATTGGGTGGTCTAAAAATTGGCACGCAACCTAATATTTCCCATTTCCTGAAAAATGTCCACGCCAAATCGCTTCGACCCTCTCTCCTCTGCTATTCGGAACTCCCTTATTCTGGCGAGGATAAAAAGAAAGAAGGAGAAAAAAAAAATGAAGAGAGACGAATGCAAATGTGCTGTAAGGGACGACAAAATACGCAAGAAATACTCTATAAATACTCTGTAGCAGCGATTTTACTCCCTCCTGAGCCGTGACCAATGTCGTAAAAGTCGGCACACCTGAACAATGACTCCTCGACACATGACAAACGATTTTATTATATTCAGGGCAGAGCTGCTGCTTTGCATGGAGATCGCTCGGGCTCGTGAAACAAAGGACGGCAGGAGCTCGTTTGGGGACATTATGGATGTTTGGGAACAGAAAGGAAAAAACAAAAAGAAGGGAAAAGATAATTTCGGATGGTCCTGTTATTTTCCCCTGCTCTGCGTATCTATACGGACACTACGAACAAGGGCGGCTCTAGGACTGGACAACCTCGACATCTTCCCGGGAGTCAAAATTCTTTGAATGTGTGACAGTAATATCGATATGTGTAATACCTAATTAATCAAATTATTCATATATATATATATAAAGTGCTGTAAATAAAGAAATCTAAAATCAGAATTCTAAACTTAAGTAAGGGGCTCTATGAAGTGATAGTGAATTTGTAAAGATATAGGCGATAAAACGTTCATTTTTTGCAGCCACGCGATTTACTTGAACAAAGGCGATATCAATTACAGAATGTTTTAAAAAATGTTAAGTACTATTCTAAATACATTTAATGAAGTGTTTAATACTTCTGATTATTGTTAACAATAATTAATTTTTTAGTAAATCATTGACGTAGACAGAATTTTTTTCAGGAGGGATCCTAAGTTTTAATCCAATGTACAGTGAAGTTTTAATCTCATAAAAAGTATTAATTACTAAAAATAACCCATGAAGTACAGACACACATAGTTTTTATACCATATCATTTTATAGCCATAGCTTTGCCCATATATGTAATGAAATAGATCAGCAACGTTGAATGTAATTTCATTGTATATTGAAAAATATATTTGCAATCACACTGTGCTTTTTATTTCATACTCTAAGGTTTTACTAGGCTTACTTACTAAGTTTTTACTAGGCTAAATTTGCTTGGCAAATTCTGAAGCATATTTAATTTAATCCTCTAAACGGTTCGCACGTACATTTCCGCCAAACCGGTGATGACTTCAAAACGTACAATTTTCGAACTCCAAAAACGCTCCGAAAATGGATGTAATGTACATTTTTGCCAGTGTTTTCCCCCATGGAGTTTTGAGGTAGGAAGGTCAGGTCGATTGTTTAGGAACTGCACCCCTCTTTCACTGACATTTCTTGAGGGATGCACTACCTCCTGAGGCACAAAGACGCTGATAGCCTTTCATGGCTTTGTAACTCTCTAATTCGAAGTAGTTTGTTGGTGGTAACAGATGTATCTCTAATTCAGAAGCACAGTTGTATTTGAGAACTGAGATCAGCGTTCACAGCATCACAGGAGTACGAGTTTGGGAGCAAACTGTTTAAAGATGACTCAAATGTATTGGTCTGCATATATGACGACCAGCAGTTTGTATTCCCTTCACAGCTGCTTTTAAACGCTCTCGTTTAAACTAGAGTTTGGAACACCAGCTCTCTTTGCACAATGGTCCAATGCGATATTCAGTGGAGAATACCACTTTAATCTGAACCCAGTTTCTTGAAAAATAATGATATGGAAGCATAAAATACATTTTCACCTGAAACATCACCCCAAAGACATACGTGTACAACAGGAGTCATGGTGTGGACAGGCATTATGCCAGACGGCAGCAGAGAGATGGGGTCTGTTTCTGCTACAAGGTTCTGAGACGAAGTACATCTGCTCACTTGTTGATCCTGGATTCATATTCATGTATGATAACGCGCCTTGTTGCTGCCCTGTTCTGGTGGACGACTTCCTTGAAAGTGAAGATATCCAGTACGTGCAGTAACCCGTTCACTCTCCTTATTTTAATCCTATCGAGCACATGTGGATATGCTCGGGAGACAACTTGCAGCTTTTCTGCATCTACCAGACTCGTTCCAGAACTGAAATGAGCTTTCCACAACGCTCTTTGAGACCCCCAACTAGTCCACAATATCATAGCAAATGTGGAAAATCGCTGTGCTGCATGTGTCACACACATTATTAAACTGTCAAATACCCATTTTATTTCTGTAAACTATTCATCTCTGCATGTCTTTTTCAAACTTTTTCTTTGGATAATAAAGGTGAATAATATCCTTTTTTGCATTGTTTTCTTTTCAACGCATTTACAACACTGGCAAATGTATTTTCTGCGTTTGATTTAGCTGTCAATGAAATTTCAGATCATGATATCAAAATTACAAAAACCAGAATTGCGTGCTTATTAGGATGATTATAATGTTGCTTGAAACCCTTCATTGCCAACGTATATGTGACGCAGTAGTCAGCTCAACTGGCTTCAGCACGAGAAGTCCCAGAAACAAATCCCCGTACAGGCGATGTGGGAATTTTAATTTAATGTAATTACGTTTAGGTTTCTATGTTAATATTAAAAATATATTACAAGATTTATTTTTTGTACGTTAAAAAATATATCTGCTATGAAAACGATTTCAGTTTTTTCTTTCTTTCTATTATTTAAGACAATTTTAAGTTTACGCTCAATACATTTAAATTTACAGTATACAGATACGCTCACACGCAACTGATAAGTCAAGTTATAATGACTGTACGCGTGGTGGCGTCAAGTATTTTTAAAATAATTTTCTTCCTTACTTTTCCATCAAAATGGTCCAATTTATAATTTATTTCAAAACATTTTACAATTTTTGGATTTACAGCGTTAAAACAGGACAACGTCTGTCGGGTCATCTAGTATACATATATCTATATATATATATATATATATATATATATATATGTAATAAGACGGACTTCACTATGGGTGGTTGCAGTCATGGCCCATAAAAATGACACCGTTTTAGTTAAAGACGTTTATTAACAGAACGTTGGAGAAGGGTTCCCACTTCATTATAGGGAAGGACAAACTGAGGGGTCAGCTAGCATGAAGTTATAAGTAAAAGGCCCTCAACACCTAGGTCAACATCTTAGTTATAATCTGTGTGAAAATCTCTAGGAAAATCTTCCTCCGATAGCGTGCATCTTCTATTTGTTTGGAAATTTCTCCAATTGTCCGCTAGGGCAATGTAGAATTATAATTGGTTAGACCCCCTTCTCTGAGGGCGTAAACTGTAGACCCAGTGGTTAATTTAGGTAAGGAACATAGAGAGGTATTTTACTCAAGAGAAATATTTCAACACAGTACTTATTGTCATGAATTCAGTAGTGAGTTGTTTGAGGGTGTATCAGCAACAGTTTTGGAATTTTAAAATTCAGAAATTTGTTTCCTTCCTAAAAATTAGTGGCTACCAGTAAATGAAAATTCTCTTTACTGCTATTAATCGCAATGTATACATTGAGCGTCCTTTCAGTATGAATGTTTCATTTGATCCGCGTTTCTTGTGTTGTTTTTCGTACTCTTCTGGTTTTTCCACCAGTTTCGATTTACTTTCATTGTTTATTTGGGCGGTTGTCTAACTTCGTGCGAATGTTAGTATTTTATCGTTAACTATGAATTTCGAGAACTAGTTATTCTTCTTTCACCATATTTTTCTGCAGGAAACGTTATCGGTTAATGAAAGAAAAACAGTTCCTGCACTTGAAGCTCGGATTTGTTCAGTCACCATCGAACTCGCAACTATTTATGTGTTCATTTTGTGAAAAAAAAAGTACTGTCTTCTGAGGTAATAAAATAGTATCGTCTGCATTAACATCTGCAAAAAATTTATCTCGACAAACAAAATAAAAGTTTGAGGTTTTTATCAAACATCAGGGACAAGTTTCTGGAGGTTTGTAAACTCAGCACTAAAGTGGAACTTATTGATAGTCTTTTACAATGTACCAAATGTTATTGCTAAATTGGAAAAAACTGATACCAAGAGGTCAGGCTGCAGGCTATGAAGAAAGTTATTTTTAAACTAGGACGCTTTAATGAAAGTTTTAGATCTTGAAAAGTACTATGTCCCCTTAAACAATTTTTTTCTAGATAGGAAAATAAAAATAATTTAATTAAAGTTGGTACACGAAAAAAAAAATCTGTAAGCCATTTAAACAGGTTTGTTTCCAATATTGTGTACTTATCTGTACCTCTTCGTATCTCTACAACCTCAATTTAAAAATAATTTCCTAGAATGTTAAAATTTATCATTTGCAGTATGTAAAAAAAAAAGTAATTAAAAAAAATCAAATCTTAAAAGTTAGTTAAAAATATAGTGCACTTTCAGGAACAACAACAAAAATATTTCAAATTACTAATAAATATCTTAAACTAATGAAAATATTTTAAATATAACAATATAATAATAAAAAATATATAATAAATATAAACAATAAAAAATGAAATATAATAATAAAAAATTAAAACTATTTTTGCAAAAATATCTACTCTGGCGTCTCCACATTTTTTAAAAAATTTAACAAATTCAAAGTTTTTATCAGTAATTACAATTTGCCTCCTATTAAACGATGAATGAATTATGATACAAAAATTAAATTCAGCATTGCCATTTGATATGAATTATGCGATAAAAATTGTGTTAACTGTATTGGTGCAAGATAGAAACAAATAACAAAACAGCCTTTTCAAGTTAGTTGTAAAAATTATGAAATTAATTTTTGAATGTGCCACAGATCTGCTCTAGGTGGTATAAAGTGTTATGTAGATAGGTCCAATGAATTAATTAGAATAAATTGCTATATTGATAGTTCTACTATAAACGGTATGCAAAAGATACATTTTCTTTTACTTTTTTAAAATTAATTTTTATAAATAATCACAATAGATATTCTTGGTTTAAACTAGCAACGAATATTTTTAGAATAAATATGTAAAAAAATACTTTTTCGTTAATTTTATCGTATTTTAACCGTATGAGTAGTTAAAATTGAATATTTAGAAACACAACTTTATTCTTTATAAAATATATATTCACAGGTTTAGAGAGGAAATAAATACAGTTGTATTTTAAAATAAACCATTTGAATAATACATTTCATCATCGAAACATTTCTATAAATAACATTCGAACCCTTAATATTGGCAACGCAGAACACGTTCGAGAGCTGTCACATTTAATGATTGACACTAACTCTACATCCACTGAACATGATTAACTTCGCGCCAAAGATAAAACTTTTGAGTCCTGCAGTAGCCAAAAATAATTTGACTCCTATCTACTTGGCGCGTTTCTCGTACTTCTTTTGGCAACCATGCGACTGCCCTCTGATTTGCCCGAAAGTTGAGCATTTCAGTGGGCTGTGCTATCGCTCGATGAAGTCGTTTGGCGGTACTCGGTTCTCGTGTTTACAAACGGGGAATTATCCCAACTGTGCGGCTTAACTATTTACCAACCCCGATAGTTACTATTAGCCGGGAACTATAATCTGGTGAAGGCATGCCTCATGTGAGTGATGGTGGTGGTGTGGATCTTTCATCGAATGATGAAATTAAAGTTTTTCAAGTTGAAGGGGAGGGGGAGGACGAGGAGCGATCGTCTTCCGATCTCAAAGAGGTCAAAAGCAGTCTTGTTGCCGAAGTTCCTGAAGAAGAGGTAGGATGTGCTAAGTTGAGCCTATGTTTTGGCTTGTTTTCTTTAGCCGTGTGTTCGTTTCAGTGTCAAAGTCAGTTCATAACGTGCCCATTAACGAGTGATTAAGCAGAGTTTGTATTTTTGTTGCAGGAGAAAACTGTCCAAATTCCCAGTCATACTTTCTTGCCTTCCAAAAATTCTCACATACCAAGAAGCGATTTTAGTCCTTTAACTGGTAAGTATATACATTATTCATAACTCTTTTGGTTAAAATTAATGTTCTATCATTATTTACAATGTTTTATTTCGTTAGAAATAGAAATATTGCTGTTTAACCTTGTTATTAAGGTTAAACAAAACAGCATGTTTGGGTGCACCTAAGTAAATATTGTCTGTATGTGAAGCAAATTTTTAAAAATAAGCCGATCTGTCATGTGTATTAAATTTAACTTAAAATACACCATTAATTTGAATTATTTATTATTGTACTCCTACTTATAAATAACATTTATTAAATAAAAACAATATTCTGTATGTCCATATATATCTGTGTCCCATGTGTGTATTTTAATAGAAATACTTAACGCAGGAAGAGTTGTAGCAAAAATAGTTTTTAATGTCTCCTCTTATTTATGTGTATTTTTAATCTTCATAACACCAGCACAGTCTTTTAAAAAGCAAGTGTTAACATAATTATTAGATAATTTTACTCTGTATTATCAAGACATACAATTATCATTTTTAAAACAAAATAAAATTATTGTTATTAAAAAATGCAAATTATTCAGTACAGAAAGTATGACTAAAGTTATTCATATATATATATATAGTATAAAACATATATCCAATATATAGAAATATAGCTTATAAGAGGTGTTATATAAATTTTGAAATTGAACAAATTTTTTTTTCCTATCTCAAGCATAAATAAATAGTATAAAACATTAAATTTATATAAAAGGATATTAAATTAGATGAATTATACAATCTTCTATACAAGTTTCTCTGTTGTCGCAAACAAAATTGCTTGTTTGCGACAAATTATGTAAAGGATTTGTTATAAACAGAATATTGTATAATAGAGTTTAAAAATTGTCTTTGTTTCAAAATTTGTTTATTTTTCAAAGTTTATTAAAGTTGTAAGTGTAATTTTAATTATTATTCAGTATCAAAGTGCTTTTTATGAAAATGTTAAGAACTTAAAACGTTAAGGAGTCATATATATAATGAATTCTTACAGATTATCCAGTGTTATATTTAAGATACACATAATTTCTAAGAATATTTATTAAAAATTTTATGTTTAGAATAGTTTATTATGAATGAACTATTTATTTTTCCCACCATTGACTGAAATATTTTATGTATTTAATTGTACCTCCGTTTGAACTAACAAGAGTAGTGATTAACTTGCATTAAGCTCTATTTACATATTTACTCGATGATTACTAATGATTAGTAATAATATACACTGCACATCATTTTTAATTTCTTAAATTATTCTAATGACTAATTATATTAGTGCTAAGATTTTTTAAAAATTGATGTTTTACTGATTTTAATTCTTATTATAAAATGAAATGCAATATAAAGTTTCTGCTTGTTAGGTAGATCTTACCTGTGGTATTTTGTACGATAGACTTGTTTATAGCTTTTATAATTATGTTTTACATATATATAGTTTTTAAAGACTGCATATTTCGTGTTTATATGTATGTCTGCAAATATATACATATGTGCAGGACCATTCCTGACAGAAAAGTAGAAAAATGTCCTGCTCACTTACGACAAAATTTCAGGACAAATTCAGTCTATATCCTGGGAAGTGGAAGTAATCTACTGGAGACTAACATGTTATTTATGTCCAATTCAATAGTATACTAGAGACTAACATATTACTATCACTCTTCTGGTAAAAATTTTTATGAATTTCTATTTAGTGGATATTTTTACATTCTATTCCTGTCTTGTGTATTTTAAAAAAACCTGTATGTGGATTCTCGATCGCCAAATGTGGGCTTACATACACACTACATGTGTATAAAAGTAATTTTGTTGTTACTGTTTCTAGCATGCTATTCATTCTATGTCTATATTGTAAGAAAAGGGAGTATAAAACAAAAGTCTCTTAAAAACTTTTGTTTAAAAAAAGTTTGATATTAAAAAATACTTTGTTAAAAAGAAGTTTGAAACATACAGATTCCTATAACTGAAATTTTATTTGTTTATTTGTATTGTCAGCTGGGAAACAGTTTCTCCCTCCTTCACCATATGGATATGTTGTATCACCATATCATCCTCATCCAAATGGAGCTTTGGGGTCATTTCCATTGGTAAGTGTTTTTTCTCATTAGAAAGTTTTTAGCCATTAGTATTTTTGTATTGATGTTATGAGGTTATTTCATAACCAAACACATACCAAGATTAACCTCGTTTTTGTAATTACCTTTCAATTTTCATTATCAATTTTCAAAAGACATATCAATTTTTATATTGAATCCTAAACCTTTCAAACAAGTTAATAATTAGCAAGGGAGGAAAATGCTGGATTTGTTCTTAAAGATTCAAAGGAAAAAATAAAAAGTTGATCAATTTGTGAAGATTTTACTGTTAATTATCATAAAATAAACTTGTATAATTATTTTTGATTTATATTTGTATTTCATTACAATCACTTATCAAAATGCATATGATAACACATTGTAATCACTTATCAAAGTGTTTTTTGAAAGAAAAAGATGCACTAGAAAAAGTGAGTGTACATGAGGTTCAAGTTTTTAATTATGAAATTGACATAAAAAAGAAAGAAAAATCCAATAGGAGTATTTTTTTAAAATTGATATAGTTTAAGAAAAAAGAGTAATTGCTTTTTATTCTTTATTTTAATTGAACCTGAACAAAAGTGTGTAATCAGAATTATATATATAAAAAAGTTTTCCTCAAATTATCTTTCTCATAGAGGTCCTTAATAAAATTGAAACACTCCTATAAATATCCTTAAAACATCATTAGTTTTCACTTTCAAAAACTTATGTGAGCCCTGAATAAAGAAATATTTTAATAAGAACTAACATTAGACATTATTAATGATTAGTTTTGTCTTCATTTTTCTTCAGTTTGTTTGCCATTTTGAGTCGAAATCAAACATTTAATTCTGAAATTTATTTTCATAATGTGATTATTTTATCTATCCTGCTGTTGAAGAAACTAAACTTTTCTGTGCTACAGCCTAACTGAGGTCCATGGTCTGTGGTGATATTAAATTACTCAATTGTTCATAATTAAATTCCTGTTTCAATGTTTTTACTGATATTATAGAACTCAGCAAGGATATGTATATATGCAATAGGTTCAAGGTTATTTATTTAAAAGCGATACCTAATGTAATTACAAAATGTGTTTTTATGTAACACATTAAATAACATAATTTTAGCTGAAATGATGGCCAACTGTGTAGGGTAATGCTCTTTGTGTTTAGACTGCATGAGTTCAAATCCCACTGCTGGAATGGATGTAGCTGCTTAGAACAAGTTTTAAATAATAGGACAAATCTTAATAATATTCATCTACCAAAACAGTAGACTATAGTGCTCCAAACCAACCAATTGACATAGTTTAAAATTAATGTCAGATTTTTTTGTATGAGTGTCATCTAGTAAAAATTATTGTAGTAATATATTATTAAAAATATTAAGGATTGAAAACTTTATTGTTTTACTTAGCTTTTCATTAATCATGTGTTGAAATATATTCTTGATATTTAAGATATTTTCAAAAATAATTCTTTTACTGCCTAATCAGCTTCTTTGTCCAAAATTCTTCATGAACACAAGTACTTTCTTTTAGATGTTATTTGATTAGAAAATACAAAAACATAATCAATTTGATCCCTAATTTGTTTTAATATTATTTTGCTCCTTAAAGCTTTTTCATTTATCAAAATATAACATGCGCAATATGTATATAAGTATGTATATATTATAGGGCTATGTTGTGATTAATTCTTTTATTTTGGTAAAAATCTTAATCATGCAAAACCTTTTCTTTTTCTAACCTTAGATATTGAAAATAGTTTCATATCCAGTTCACCAATTTATTGTTTTATGTTTGTGTTAATACTTTCAATTTATGCAGCAAGATTTTAGTTACCATATTAGATAATACAATTAAAGTTTCATAATGACTTCTGCACACATTTCATGAACTATTATTAATAAATATTCTCAAAAACATACTCTCTTGAAGTGTTCTAAAACTTTATTATTAAATTTGGGCTTTAGTAAAATGGGTTTCTGCAGTGTTTATACCAAAGAATAATTTTTTAAAATGTTTCTCCGATTATGTATACAATTAGGTTTGATGTATTTTAGATTCCTTGCCAGGGCAGTAGCCAGAGGGAAAAGGTCATTAATGGGGTCCAGCCCCTCTTTCCGACAAAATTCTAGAGTTTACTTTTATAGCATTTTAAAATTGATATAAAAATACATTTTCAAATATGTTTTTATAAAGTTTAATATTTATCCAAAATTTAATTTTTAAGAAAAAGTAAAAATTTTAAATTTCTTGCCAGATTATCGATTTTAATTGTTTTGTTCTAAATTGTTGTATATAGTTACTGAAACATTATTGAATACAGTCCATGTACTTTAAGTAAATATACATATATATAACATTGCATTTTATATAACTTTTTAATGCAATTGTTAATATTAGATTTTGTAATTTTACAAAATTTTGCTGTTTTAATTTGAATAGTAATAAAATATCAAAAGGCGGAGAGCTAAGTCCAACTTGAGCTCCACCCCTCTCCAACCCCCATTACTATACCCTGCCTATGGTCCATGGTGTATCTTATTCTTTTATGGCTTGGTGGTGGCTCTATAAGTTTATAATAACAACACAAATTATAAACTTATGTAAATATAATACTTGAGTAAAATTAAAGTAAATTATACTTTTAAAAAAATAATTTTTATAATCCCCATTGGAATTGAATGTATGTAAATAATATATTCTGTTTGTCAGATAGTAATTCTGAAATTTTTGGTTTCTAAAGTAATTGGTAGCAGTATTTTTGGCCATTTGCATTTATTTCTGAGTGCAATAATCAGTGTGTTTAGTTTTCGGTTCAGAATTGCAGATGTACTCACGTTAAAGAATTAACTAATCTTTGAATTAATTTAATGTTTTTTGGACTGCTCAAAATGTTTCTTTATATCTGACATGATTTTAAATTCTGAGTGCTTTTCAGCAAGATCCTTAACAATTTAAAAAGAATTATGTTCTATGAAAATTAAATTCAATATTAGGGTTAAAATTAATTATGGACAATCGCATTTTTTTTTCCTGGAAGAAAGCATTCTCAGCATAAGCAACTTCTGCTGAGCTAAACATTAAGCTTCAGGTTGATCCCGAGCCAAAATTACCGACTCAGGAGCCGGAAAAGTACTGGGGGAAAAAAAGACCCACTTGTCTGTAATTGTTGTGGATGCTTCTATCTGTCAAATATAGATTAAGAGGGGGTGGGAAGACCATTGTTTTTTGATCCCCATCTTCCGTTCCTTCGACCCCTTCCCTGTGCGTGACAAAACGGGTATATTGTAATCGGAATTTATATTGCAGTGTTACATATATTAATGATTAATATTTTATTCATTAAGTGACTCATGCACGTACCGAGAAATAAATATCCGATTTCCGATGAGTGGTTGTAATAACTATAAGCTTAGATCCATGGCCTTCAAACTGTGTATCTTAAAGTGTCCCTAGAAGTGCTGCTTTTAAGTTTAGAAAGTGTAAATAAATACAACATAGACTAGGTATATATATTAAATATATAAGTTACATGTGATTACATGTTACTTTGGCCTCTCTGATACAAAGCTGTGCTGGTTGTGTTCTACCATTTTGTTCATGAAGGGTACTACCGTAATGCAGTCGAGATATGTCACAGGTAACACACGTGTCATAATGATGTCAGAAGGTGTCATTATGACGCGACAGGAAGAGGATTGTAGTACCATATTCTTATCTCTGGAGAATTTGACGTCATGACACGACAACCATCTGTGACATATCTCGACTACAATACGGTAGCATCCTAACTATTGTTACAGTCTCATTAGTCCTCGTGTTGCAAAAAGTAGACCGTAGCAAACCAAACCAAACCTAACTATTGTTATCAGCACAGCCATTACTACTTTAATGTCGTTTTGAAAAACAGATTTATGTCATTTCCGCATGTACAACAACAAGAACGAAATATCGAAACACGTTTAATGCAGAATTTAAAATCAGGGCATGATTAAAGTACTGACCGACTGGGCCTAGGCCCTAGGCCCACTAAAATTTGGTACTTAATAATTAAATTTTTAATAATTTGAAAATGTTTTTTGTTAATTCTTCAAGTAATATTTCACGAAACCTCATTCAGAAATTAAATAAAAACAGTTAAAATGTTGACAATTTTATCTAAAACACACTCCAGTTTACTTATTTACATCGCTTCAGTCACTTTTTTACTCATTACTTACTCCATGGTTCTGAGTACAAAAATCCTTGGCTTTTCAAACAAAGGTATGTAAAATTTAAAAAAATTAATATAAAATTTCCTCCAAAAATATTCGTTTGTATCCTCTTTTATAAATTATTATTATTATTATTATTTATTTATTATTATTTTTTTTTTTGCTTTGAAAGAGGGTGGGGGTGGAAGGGCGAAAGACTACCAGGCCCTGGGCCCAACTTTGCCATGATCGGGTCCTGCTTAAAATATGACTGCGAATAAAGTGAGATGACTACTATAGAGTTAGATTTTAATCGCTTGTGTTAAAAATTAAGTACAATGCGTTCTGTAAACAAGACGTTGTAAGAGTTGGTGACACCAGTAGCACGAGTTATGCTACCATTTAGATAAAGTATCATGCGGATTTGAAGTTCAGCTGCATCCCTTTTCATTAGTACTACTAGAACCTGCATAACTAACGTTTATATTTTGGAGATAAGTATAAGCTAGGTTTCTCTAATGCCATATAGTTCTAAGGATGCTGTTAATCTTAAAAGTTTGAAAACAGTGGCTTATATCAAGAGTAAATTGGGACTGCGAATAATTTTTATACCCTTAATCCTATTGTATGATCAATAGTTAAAGGAGGAATTAGTTTTTATTTTCTTCACATGACAGATAAGAAAGACCGTCCTAAATTAGATCCTTTGCCCTCTCAAAACTACTCAAATTTTTACTTCATTATATATAAGATATAAATGTGTTATCAAGCTTAATTATTATTTATCCTCTTTGGTCAGTTTCGCACATTAAAAAGTTTAATAAACCTTTTTTTTCTTTTCAAATATATTTGTTTACTTATGTTTAAAGTGTAAACGGAAATGTAAACTGGTTATTTTTTAAAAAACTTTTATTTGAAGCTATAACCTCATTGTCAAGATCTGTTCATAAGAACAGAATTACTAAATCTGTGTAAATGATATTCCAATTTGCTGTAAATCTCTTGGTAGTTATGGACGTTCTTATTTGGGCTTTCTTTAGTTATTTATGACAACCTTCTTTAATTTTACTATAAAACCTTAAAATATTCATTGCGTAATGAAGTGAAACTTTGGCCTGCGTGTTTTATTTTTTGCAGTTTTAGCATTTGGATCATTCTGAAAATAAATTCATTCGTTTCTATTCAATCTATGAAAGCAGTAATATTTTCATTCTCTTCCTTTAGTTAGATAAGTTTTTAACTGTTTAAAATGTAATTTATTACATCTGAAGATTTGATTATGTATTATCTTAGCTATGAAAATCTTCAGTTCCCATGTTGTGACTAAAAAAAAAGTCTACTCATATACTTGTTCTGATTTACGAGGGAAAATTCAGCGCCCTCTGGCGTTCTGAAGCCCTTATTTTCGACGTGTTTATCACGTAACATAATTTTATATCCAATTTTTAAGAGTTACACAAAACTTAAAAAGTGCAACTTTCACAAATGTTGAACTAATATTAAAATACTACATTATACGTTACCAATACTTAACTGAGCAAGAAAAAGGCTTTCATCTTAATTAAAACTGCTTAAATCTCTCTAAAAACCTTCATTAGTAAGTCAAAGTTATCATCACCTGCTTTATTAACACTAGAAACTGACGCAACTTAAACAGTAGTTTTTAATGACGTTAGACATGATTTTGTAATATAAAAAGATCTTCAGAAGGTGATTTGCTATCAATATACTTTGTTGATACAGCTTTTATTTCATTATTCCGTACGGGGATAGGGGTAATTTCATCTATCTCGATACAGTGAAAATGTGTGTAACTTTAAAGTAAATGTATTTTGCTCAAACTTACTGCTTATGATAACTGGATTCTGAGAAATCTTCCAATTATTTAATATTTTTAAATATTTAGATCTAACCATAGACATAGTAATATAAATATATTAATCCCCATAAAACAGGGTTGTAATTTTGACCAGCCCCTAGATAAAATTGGTTCTAACCCTTATCGAAAATTGACGAAAAAGGTAACAACTGTTACTACCTATGTAAAATCTTTAGGAATCCAATTTCCATTTGTGCACAAGATTTCTTATAAATTTGTCCCAGCAGTATTGAAAAAAATAACTTTAGGAGTGAAGGTTGCTTCAAAACATTTCTTTAGTCCCGATGGATACCTTTAACCGTCGTATTTAGTACTGAATAACCAATCGAGTGCGTTACTTTTGTGGCTGCCTGAAAGGTCAGGGGTAATGAAACGACAATTTGAAATTCAATTCGTCCTCCGTTTTTTATTCATTCATCGTAAGCAAGAAGTAAAAAACGCTGTCGCATCAAAATGAACATTTAACTCTTTTTTTTTCCTTCCCTTCTTTCCGCCCCCTTCGTTCTTTTCCCGAAATTTTGCTTAACACACTAAAATTAGAAAAGCACAGGACGGGGGAGAAAAAATGTTAAAAACTGGTATCTGAAAAAAACCCCTTTGTTTCAGTTACCTGAGGGTAAGAGATTCGAAAAGACACATTGTACGCCGTAAGCAGTCTTATTGATGCAATCAGAATTTCGGCAGGAGAGGGAAAAAAAACGTTACCCCGAAGAAACTAGTTGTGTAACTCAAGTACTCCCGACGACAAAGAAAGATGGGGGAAAAAATGCTATAAAAAATAACATTGTGTGAAAATGATTATTTTGATAAATTCTTTTTATACATCATCAATGCGGGTACACACTTATTCTAGTCTCTTTTTTTCTTCTTTCTTTATAACTGGGCCCCTGGCAAAATGTCGGGCACCAATAGATCCGAAAATTTCTCGGCTACCCGAATTCTTTGTTCTGTTTTGTAGAAGCGTGTCAAACTACTCGCCACCTTCGAAGCCCATTGAGTTTTTCGGCAGCACCCCCCCCTTGTTCGTTCCTTGGAATCGAAAAGTTGGGGAAGGGAGGAAGGAGGAGAACCTTCCCTGTCCCAGCTATAGATCTTGGAAAACTTAAAAGGTCTGTGGTCCTATCCGTAGGGGGTTACGCGAGGATGAGGGAGCATGTTTGCATTGCTCTTTTAATTGAATATGGCAGCTGAAGTTTCTATCGAGCTGCCTCGTGAATTTTTTTTTCTCCCATTTACTTTCTTTTCTTTTTTTTTTCATGTAAATCTTCTTATATATACCGGGAAAGAAGATCTGACGCAGGGGGTGTGAGCCGAATGTTGTTCTCACAGAAAATTTTATTTATCTTTCGTTCTTTTTTTTTTATATAAATATATTTCGAGGTTGCTAAGTATTTATTTTACTATGAAAATTAATTAAAGGAATAAGTTACACTATTTATAAAGTACATAGTTTTATGTATTAGTAAAACTAAGGATTCATTCAACAATTAAATTGATATTCGAAATTCAAAATTTGTTGATGTTGCGTCAAAACTTTTTTAGGTGTTCAAAAAATGTATACTATGTTATACTTTATGTATTTGATTATTTGGAATCTATAAATAAGCATATGCATGTATACATATTCACGCAGTTTGTCATAGACTATTTTGCACAATTCATTGATATTGCTAGAGGAGTACTGCCAATATAAGTATCCTGCAATTAATCTCACATAATTTCACTTTTTAACAAATATTAATTACGCTTGCCCATAGATGATACATCATAGCACATGAATATTTGTTTTAATACTCAATCATATTAAAAGTATTCTAATTATGCCCCAAAATTAATATTTAATAAACGGTTCAATTTCTTATAAACACTATGCGTTTTTATACGAAATACAGGTAACGCCGGTTTTTATAACTGATTCATTATGCGAACAATATTTGATCCTTAATTTTTGTGTATTTTGTACATAATGTAAGTTAAAAATCTATAAAAAAAATTTTAAAATTTATTTCAATCAAATTTTGATTTGTTTCAGCGAATTGTTTGAAATGTTTTTAATGTTATAATTTAAGTCTTATTCACTTACCGTCAATGAAATAATGATGTTTTCTTATTTATGGTTACGGGGACTATACGTAAATATTATTTAATTTTTTATGTATATTAGAATGGTAAATACGATAATGGGAATTTGTTAGAACTATCAGAGTTGTGCTTTTTGTATACATCCATTGTTACAGTTCATTTTACTTTTTCCAATGAAGCAACAAGAGAATGTAATTGGCAATAATAGAATGTAATTGGCAAGAGTGAAATTTTAGTTAAAAGAACTGCGGTGTTCAAATCAGATAGAATTTTGTTTGTTTTTCAAATACATTATTATTATTTAAATAATCCAGTTTTAAAGGTGTGTGTATTAGTTTAAAAATGAAAAATGTGTTTATTCTAGTTATCACCAAATTTTCATTTGGTCACATACATCCGTTTGCTTCTTTGTCACTCAAATGTCATTTACTCTGATGATTGTACAGTCGTACCTGGTAAATTCAAATTTCATGGGGAAATTCAAAAGATTTCGAGCTATCAAAAATTCAATTTTGAATAGTTAGAATTCAGTTACTCAAAAAATAAGTAAAACTAGTTAACTTGTTTAATAGGTCCATATAAGTAAAAATGATGAAAAGAACCAAATATCAGCTTTAAAATTTTTTTATTTGCTTTGTCTTGTATTGCTTTATATGAGATGCCAAACATTCAAACCGTCTTACAGATAGTATTGTTAAAAATATTTTGTGGTTCAACATTTAATCTTATTATTTGTAATATAACCAGTTTAGATGCTTTTGGTACTTTCTTCATCAACATCTTAGTCCTTGTCAGACGAAAAAATATCTTTCTTCTTCACTTAAACCAATATTTTGTGTCGACGCATATATATGCACAAACAACTTCTTATCCAACATTTAAATATGATTCGTTGTTAACATCAGTCACTACTGTACTACATTGTTGTATTGTCAGCACCTCTGTGCATTCGTCTATTATTATTTCAGGTTGATAATCATGTTCTTAAAACTTACCAGTATCAATCACAAACAGATCATAGCATATTAAAGGTGTGATTCTAATAAAAATTCGTGAATTATTACGGGCATGCTTTGAAATTGGACATTTTCTTGTTTCGAATTAATGAAACATTCTTGAATTTGCTTCAAATTAATCACGCAATTTTAACACTTTGTTCAGGAAATTCAAGAGGTGTTTGTGTACAATTCGAAAAGTTTGATTCAACCAAGTTCGAATTGCATTAGCCTTGCTCGACCTTACTCGCACTTTTAAACCGACGTATTGCATCGAGCAATTTGGGTATGACCCCTCCTCGGGGCTTTGCATCTCCGCGAGTTATCGGAGTAGGATGTTTGGGTGGGTGTGGGATTGCTGACTGATGATATACTCCCCTCTCCTCTGTCAGAATGTTTAGGTCTGATATTCTCCACTTGAGGGGTGAGGGTGACATTCCAGGAAAAAAAAGAAAAGAAAAACCCACCTTTTGGACTCCTCGTATTTTATGGACTTGGCGTGTTCTGGACGTTTGAGAGAGGAAAATTTTATTGCACTAATTTGTACTTTCTGTAGAACCGATTTTCTACGTTTTGGCAGTTTTATTGATGCACTTTGTTGCTCGTTACTGTTTGGGATGTTTTTCTATTCTTCTCTGCCCTTCTCCCTATTTCTCCAACTCTCATATAAAGACTTCCAGATGTATTAACATTTATTTGTGTGTGCTCACCAGACAATACTTAACACGCGTGTAAGAATTTCTATAATTACTCGTTTTAAACCATTTTTTTTTTTAATATCTTTAAAGTAGTATTAGTATCTATTAATCGTGTATCACTTAATTTTTTTCTTTGTTATATCGAACTGTAATTTGTTTAAAAACTGACAATAAATAAGAAATGAGTGAGGAAGCAAAGAAAACTTTTTGTTCGCAGTATTTTATTAATCGTGTATCAATCAATTTTTTTCCATATCGTTATATGGAATTTTAATCTGTTTGGAAAATTATTTATGAAGAAAGTTTAAAAAGCAATGAAAACTTACTATTCATAGTGATATATCATTCATTCTTAGCATAGTTTTCCCGTTGTTGTTTTATCCTTTTAAATGTTTTTAATCCTGAAATAATAAAATACTTTATGAATGGATTGGTTAGTAGTTTTTGCGTGCCAACCGATGCGTTTGTTAAATTTTGAAGCTATTTCGGAATGCAAGCTTGTGGTTTCTGCCAAAAGCTTTAACCGTGTTAATTATGTGAGAGAATTTCACCAATCTTTGCTCGCGATGAAATTTGTTATGTTTTTTCTTTCAAGCACTAGTGGTTTAACTTTTTTTTTTTTTTCATTTTTGTAATTTAAATTGATGCGTCGTCTGACAGCGTGAAAACTTTCTTGAACGATTCTAAGGAGTTGAAAAAAAATTAACGCTCAACTAAAAGCCTAGAAATATTATCTTTGTCTGTAGTGGAGAACAAGCAGACAATCGCCTGACGAGAAAAATAAAGTAAAAGCGTAAAAAGAAGGACGAAAAGGAAAAAAAAAAGTGAAGGAGCCGTTGGGCTCGCGAAATAGTGCGCGGGTGATTTGTCAAACTTCAGTTAAAGCAGGCGTCTCTGTTACGGGGGTTCAGCACTAAGTGCACTGCGAAATATTCATATTAACTATTGTGATCATATATAGTCGAACTTGGCTAATTCGAAACTTTGTGTAAATCGAACTGTATAAATTACACTTGAATTTCTTTTAATAAAATTTTAATAATTTCTACAATCTAATGCACTAAAAGTCCATAGTGTAATTCAAAGAAAATTCGAGGTCGTTCGATTAATTCAAATTTAGAGATATCTTTAATTTTGAAAATCCCCTCCCTTCTCTCTCACCTAATGTTTGTCCTAATCGTTTGCAATTACTGCGTATAAATTAAAGAATAGGAAGTACAGAGAAAGTGATTGAGCGTCTACATTGTAGGTTATTGTAGTCCTCTTCACATCGTATATTGTGTAAAACAAATAAAAAATAAAAGCCGATAAAAAATTACAAATTCTTTTTACATGAGAATAATCTAGAGTTAAAATGTTTTTTTCATGGATCTCATAATTAAATAATTGGTTATGTATTTTTGGCGAAATACTTTGTTAGCCTTGAAATTAGAATTAATCAAACTCGACTGCATCTAGAATAGTTATCTTTTGTGGATTGTATTGTTAGTTGTAGTATCCTGTCGAAGTAGGAAATTTTCTGTAATTTTAAGAAAGTATTACTAAATTATTAATACGCGATATGCATTTATGTTGTTACATTTTTATTAGTTTTTTCAAATTTAATATTTTACAGAAAAAGTTATTTGTTTGTAAAAAATATTTTGTTTCATTTACGAAACTTAGTTCATAATTCTCTTTCTTTGAAATTTAATAATTAAAGTATTAAAATAAGTTTTAATACTTTAATTATTAAATTTCAAGTTTATAAATCTTTATTTGTATGTGGTAGAGCTAAAAACAATTTTTTTTTTACTCTCGAAAAAATTTTTAGTATAAACATCAATTTGAGATTAATGAATGTTTTGTGAGAACATCATTTTCTTTTATTAAAATAAATACCGTATGTATTCTTGTCTAAAGGCCCTATCACATCAGACCAGTTAAAGATACGCTCTGACCACTGTTTCGCACAACTTTTTCGTGCTGCAATTGTGGATGACAATCTCCGTGTGATAGAGATTTTCAATTGTTTGCAGCACGAAACAGTCACTCGAATTAGCTATTAGTGCGCATGCTCATCTAAAATTTGGCATATTAGTGTCTTGAAAACCAACTTGTCAGATTGAAAACCAATTTCTATTCTCACCCAACGATGAATAAAGTTTCAACGCTCTTTCAATTTTATTCCAAAAACGACAGGCTTAATAAAGCCGATCATGTCGGTCATTTTTGGTCATTGGGAGAGTTTTGGTTACTATGAGATAATTGTGTGGCCGACTGCTTTATAAGGTTTTATTAGGGGGATTATATATGTATGTATATATATATATATATATCTATATATATATTATATATATATATATATATATATATATATATATATATA
Organism: Pardosa pseudoannulata; assembly: GCA_032207245.1. Taxonomy (NCBI): domain Eukaryota; kingdom Metazoa; phylum Arthropoda; class Arachnida; order Araneae; family Lycosidae; genus Pardosa; species Pardosa pseudoannulata. The sequence goes on along the minus strand of CM063505.1, from coordinate 180,077,084 downwards.
TATATTCCTTTTCCTTCTGTAAGAAAGTAAAGTTTCCTTACAACTTACTAATTAAGATGGAAAAGAGATCTACTTATACTGTATCATTTAAATAGCAAACAATGCAGTAAACAACGAAAAATCGTGTTTCAAGTAGGAAATTTTGTATCCAAAGCTATTAATCAGTTTTTCTGTGATTATTGTATAAAAGAAGTGCAATAGGAATGAATTATAGATGCGCCAACTACTGAGAAAAATAATTACCATTTATTTTTTTTTCTTATATATCTGACTTTATTCATGCGTTTATCGGGTGATTACCGCAAGCAGTTAGAATTATTCTGCGTATAACGCGCACCTTAATTTTTTTTTGCCCGAATTATTTATTTAAATGTGTTTATACACGAGTAAATACGGTAATTTTGATATTTATGTTTGTCATTCTTAGACTGTAATGTATGTATAAAATATTCGTAGTTCGTCAATTCGCTTCTTTCTCTAGATAAAAGATAACGAATTAAAATCCATATTACTCCACATTAACAGAGATTGTGACTGGAAGCAAAGGTCATAAGGGTTAAGGGGCAGTTCCCATAATTTACGGTTATTGCAGACCTTAACACAAAGATTTTTACTTAACGAGTGATTGCTTAAAATGTTTGCAAACCGAATTGTCCCAAAGCTCACAGGTGTAACCTGAACTGTTTCTAGTGATTTCATAACAAATACGTTATTATGATCTTAGTGTTACATTCTCTCTTAAGAATGCTAATTCAGAAAAGTACTCAGATTTTTCGTAGAAATGTTTCCGATAAAAATAGTGAATGAAATTGTTTGTATTGATAACCTTAAAAGAAAGGTCGGCTTGGTTTTGAGCCCTACGGGGCTACTATGATTACAATCTTCAATGAAATCAAAGGATACGGCAAAATTTCTCTTGTTGATTTTTAAACGCGGCGAAACCTTGCCAAGTTTCAGTTTAATAGAGGAACCCATTGTTTTAATGAAATAACAATAGCTTCTGTAGTTTTAAACTTAAGGACCTTAGCTTATCATTATCGTAAATTTCCAATCATTCACGTCTCTAAAGCTCTGGCCGAAAATAAAATTTACTTCTGTATATGTCTTTTCCTTTCAATCTCTCTCTCTCTCTCTGTATATATGTATGTATATGTGTGTGTGTGTGTATATATATATATATATATATATATATATATATATATGTATGTATATATATATATACACACACACACACACATCACGCACACATCATTGAATATATAAGATTCCTGAAGTATTTCGTTGATAAAAGTTAAAGGAATCTATCTCACCCGCTTATCTGTGCTCTGTTCAAGAGAATTTGTTCTCTAGAAATAGAAAATGAATGATTTTTAGGGAGACGTCGTGATTTATCTTATTTTCAGAGGTATCTGTACCTTTTCCAATTCAAAGGACTGCTTTTTCTCTGCGGGCAATCAAATAATTTAATATAATAAAATAAAAGAGAAATCTATCTTTTATTGGTGAACACTGGTGGATGTATCCTTGGATTAGACGCCTGAATAACTTATTTTTTTTCCGTATAGTATCCTTTAATTTACTTAGATCACATCTATCTCATTTAATCTGTTTAATAACGAAGAAAACCGTTTTAGTGATCTAATTTTATAAATATATCAATTTAACAGTATGCTCTATCTTATCTGTATATATAATTAATACATCTACTGAAACTTATCTCTCTCTTTGTGTGTGTGTGCATTTTTAGACTCTTGTTTTATGTTTATTATACAAGTATATAAAACATTAATTTGTTTTCTTAGTGAGTGTAAATTATTTCATTTGGTTTAATAATGGCTTTGACATTGTATTATCTAAATTTAAATCATCTGAGATAAAGTGAATCCACTGGAATTGTGTCACTGATTGATTCGTACTTTAAGATTTTTGCTTAAAATTGTTGTTCTTTAAAATATAAGTGCTAAAATTCCAGATAGTAACACTAGTGACAGTATAAATAAAACAATTTTCTTTAGTCAGGAGAAAAAAAAATAATAAAGAAGTTTCACATATTTGTATCCTACTGCTGACAATGTACTCAATTATTCCCTTTTTCAAAAAATTATTAAATTTTGAAACTTCTGTTAGTTTTTTTTATGGGGGGTATTCTGATAATTGTGTGTTCCAAAAAATTATTAGAGAGGAAAATTAAAACCGGAATCAAGAAGGGGTAGGGACTTCCAACTGTCTCTGACGAGATTACTGTCTGTAAAACATAGAAACTCACGAAACAATTATACAAAGTATTTTTTGTTCTCAGGCGAGACTCTTATAAGGCCCATGTAGTAAATTATTCACTTATTACTATACAAAGGAGCTTTCGATCCTTTAACACGACTTTTAATCAGTTGTATTCAGTACACATGTTGTATGAATAGTCCTAAAAAAAAAAAAAAAAAAAGAAATATTTACAAACGTATCGGAGTTGTTTCCTGTTCTTTCTGCCGAAATCCTCCTCCCTCTAAAAAGCCTTTTTTTTTTTACGAGGACTGTATTAAGCAGCATCAAGAGAGTTCGGGTACATGGTAGCATTTTCACAGATTTCGAAAAGGTGACATTTTTGTGCTCTCAACATAAGCCAGCTGATCACTTTCTAGTTTGTGGACCGACGTTCGGAGAGAAGATGAAATAACTCAACCTCTCTGGAGTTTAAATGGCGGCCACGAGAGGGATTCAGAAATTTAAAACAGACACGGGATGTATGTGAGAGTTGACAAGTGCCGATATTATCTTCGTTGTAAAGGTAATATTCAACTAAGCATAATTACACGTTACGTTTATTTATAGAAAAGTTAAAAGTATATCATGTTTTCATAAGCGGAAACGGCTATTATTCACATATGCGAAGAATTCTCCGTTCCCCCTCGTCTTCATATAAATGAGTTTCCATTGCAGACTCCTTTGGTCACTGGTTATCAGTGGAATCTGCGACACTCGGAGGGGGGGGGGAGTGACAGGTAGGAAAAATCCTGTTACTCTCCACTTAGTTGACTGATGCTGTCACTGACGATTTCTCAAGCACATTTTTCTCTGCAAAGCAAGCCTGGCGCCTGTGTCTCGAAGGGAGGTCTCGACCCCTTGTCTCTTTCTGCTCTCTCCCTCCTTCTGTCTGATTTCTTCACGCCCTAAGAACATAACCCCCATTCTGACTCGTTTCGAAGGAGGAGGGCGGGGGGCAAATGCTTCGTTTTCCACCGTTTATTGTCAGATACAAAACAATAATGCCTCGAAGTAGAAAGAGACTAATGGGATTTAGATATAAAATTTGAAGGTATTCATGCCATACTGCGAACTTTAGGTAATAGTTACTTAGGGCGAACTCTAATTTAAGAGATGTATTTTCAATTTTTCTTGGTATCTTTCGTAAATAACCATAATCTGGTATGATCAATACATAATTATTTATTTTTGTTTGGTCGGTACACATTTCAGTTGCAGAATCTGTTCTACTGTGATAGAAGGGGGATGTAATAGTTAAAGTAAATAATATTTACAATTAAAAAAATCAGTAAATTAACTAAACAAAAATTAAGTGATCCTTTTGAAAATGTCCTTATGAACTTTTGATTAAATTTAAAACTTTTAAGATTTATCTTTAAAATTTTACTATTTTAGCCATATCAACTTATTCCAAAGTCTTAATTTTAAAACATTTAAACAATCCAAATCCTCCAAGAATACTTCTCTGTGTCTTTTTTTTTTTTATTATATATTTAGCAGTATTAGTTTAGTTTTTATTATATTTTTAACAGTAAACATAGCTTTATCTCGAGTCTGTCACCATGACTCCGAGCCATAGATGAGAATGGGACATATTAAATATTTGCATAACATTGTCTTAATTTTCCTACTGATGTAATCTGATTATAAATATTTTTGTAGGCCTATGACTTATTTTTTTTTATTACGTGTAATTAGCTGGAATTTTATGAATTTATTGTAATTATTTTGAGGAGAAGAGGATTGGCTGAAATTTATAATAGTACTCTTAAATTTTTCTGTTAAAATTATATTGAAAGCTATAAAATTACAGATTGTATGGATGTTCTTACCGGTGTTTATATGAATTCTTGAGGTTATCTATGAGTTAAAAATTCATAGACGTTATCGAACGTTTGTTGGGAAAACTTCTGTTTCTTTACAAAAGGGTTCCTCTTAGGTAGAGAGCGGGAGGAGTTCTACCTGATTAAAGCACTTTTTTTTTTAAAGAGTTTAAAGCACGGTACTTCTTTCTGAAAACCCTACGCAGACAATCATGATTTCCGAAGCGGATAATTTTGAAATGCGAACTAGATGCTTGAGATATAACTTAAGAAACAGGGTTCGTCTTAAGGGTTGATATGAGAGGATGGGAGAACCCCCACCAAAGAATTATCTTGAAATTATCTTTTAGATGACTGGCTTTAAAATATTTAGACATTGAACTCAATAAAAACAGCAGATAAAATAAACTATTCTCACGTATTTAAACTGTTTTTAGAGGATTAAATAACCAAGTGTTACGCATAAATGCGTACATGTATTTACACTCGCGTATGTTATTACATATATAATTATAAGTAATTATTTTATCATGCAATTGTAAGTTATGCTCATCTGCCTTTCAGCACGCGAAAGATTGGGGAAGCATGCACGGATTGGGAACCTTTTCTACATTCTAAGACGTAGTTTATACTGGGTGTTTTTTCCTTTCTCGCTCCCTTCCTTTTAATTTAGACATTAGCATTACCTTACACACACACACTTGTGTCTAGACAACCATCTTGTACGATTTGTGAAGTCTAATTAAGAGGTTATATTCTGGATAACTTTCCAAGTAATTTTATTAAAAATGGAGTGACAACCCATGCCAATTAATGTATGAAAAATTAATGTATTAAAGACTTATTTTTATTTTTGACTGGTCCCTATCAATCGACTGGACCATGGCCCGAAATAGTAGGACACTATCTTTTGTCCGCGGGTTCAAATCCTACTGCTGGCTATAGATGTCTGCAGCTGTTCAGAATCAACTTTAAGCAATTGGTCGTGGTCTTCATGTTGTGGAAACTAATCTTAGCACTCCAAAATCAGTCACTTGAATACACATAACGAGTTCGCGAAATAAATTTGTTGCCATACAGGTATTAACATTTTCATTATTTATTATATTGGGTATTTTTTATGATTTCTGTTGCTATAACAAGTTATGGAAATGATTCATAAAAGAAGATATTTTTAAATTACCCCACATGATACAAATATTCAGATTTGGCGAGATTGGAATACATGTGTTAGAATATATATTGTAAGGTCTTGCTGCTAGAAAATTCGGTTAGTTTAGAGCGCCGCGGTATTCTTTTTACTAAATGAAAGCAAAATGAGACCTTGAACTGCTTTTTTATTCCGATTCTGAACAGCTACAAATGTTCATGTTTAGATAAGAATTCAAACCCACAGACTTGGTACCGAAAGTCTGAACACAACCTGTTCTGCAATCGTCATTAATGTGTGATTTCATATGGTATGATTTATGAAGAAACTAATTATATACATCTGCAACTGAACGATACGTATCTAAATAAACATTTTTAAAATTAAATATATACGCCAATTCTTGTATCGTCTCTTAAAATTTAAAATTTTTTATAATAGTCTTAAAATTAGAGGAAAAGAAAGGGATTTAGTAGCAATTAAGTAATTTTGTTTTAATTCGATCGTTCTTAGAAACCAAAAAAGGATTGCCAATCGTGTTGGCTATCGCTTGAGTGATAAGGTCGAAGAGGGGTGAGAAACACCCCTCTTATTTGTAACCCCTGCTGTTTGCGGCTAGCCGAAGGGGCGTTCTGTGTAAAGAATACGCTTCGCCGGATTATGCTGCCAGTGGATAGTTTGCTCTCCGGAATGTAAAGTGATAGATGATACGTAATTGCTCGGTTTCTGGGAGTTCGTTTGTCTTGTCAAGATCGATGGGAATTTCACTGGAATCATAATCTACCCTTACAATTCCTAAGTTATTTTGCTAACGCTGTTTACATTTGAAGAAATCGTTTTGCTATTTCTTATCCGTGTAACTCATTCTCTACTAGAACTCTTACCCATACACCTTTAGGTATATGATAACCCAGAGATGGGAATCCATATATAAATTATTCCTAGATTCTATATGCAAATTAGGCAGTAATAAAAGGCCGCGTAAATTAGTATACCTATAAATGTTCTCTTTTTCAGAGTATATGTGCTTATTTTGTTTGTAAAATCCACTGTAGTGTTATTTTTTTAAACAAAAGCACTGAAACACGATTGTTGATGTTGCTTTTCATTTTCCAATGTATTAGGTGGGGCTTATCAAAATCCGCTTTCTAAATTGGAGTATTTATATTTTTATCAATCAAACAGTGTTTATTTGCTTTAGCTTTCTTTTTCAACGTAGTTAAAACAATTGTAGAGCCAACACACAATCTTTAAAAAGTAGAGGAAAAAATCTAACCCCAACTCTACAGTAAAGGTTCTGTCTTATCTACAAGTATTCGCAGATGACTATAAATCGCTACTACGTGAATTTTATTAAGCTGAATGCACAGGATTTCGCTACTTGTAATAAACACTATCTATTTATAAGTATTTGGACACCTGTGATAGAAAAGAAAAACTAACTTTATTCAAAATCAATAGTTGGTAGAGCATCCACGAGAGGCAATTACAGCGTAAACCTTACTTTCCACAAGTCTTTCTATTACAGCTAGTGGTATTGTCTTCCACTCGGCTTAGAGTAAACATACAAGTTTCTTCACCGATTTTGGACGCGACCCAACTCGTCCCAGAGGTTCTCGATAGGGTTCAGGTCTGGGCTCTGGGCAGGCCAGTCCATTCGATGAACTCCATGGGAATTTGATGGATGACTCCATTTGATGGAAGTAGGGAACTTGGATCAGTCTTAGGAAGAATATTTTAGTGATCCAGTCAGTGATAATAGTGAATTTCAAAGTGAAAGTGGTGAAGACTTTGGAGGACTGGAAGGGGATAATGATAGTGAAAATAAATGAATTGTTGCTTTATCTATTGCTTTTACATTCTTAAAAATTATGTGCTGCAAATGAAAAATTTTCAAACAATGTGTTCCCCAAAAGTTAGATAATGTTTAAAAGTCAGCCTATAAAGAAAAATAACAGTTGCTATGATAGCTCTTTTTTTGTAATTTTTTAAACGTTATTTTTTTTTTTCGTAAGAAAAAAATATCGTTTAAAAAATTGATCTGGTCGATGCAGGGGGCTTCCGCCTCTCACTGGGCACGCCTCTAATTTAAAATATTAATACTGTATCTGCTGTATTTATTTTTCCAAAATTGTCTAAAATATGTCTCGTCTTTCATTAATTTTTAATAATTTAAATCGTTGTAAGATTAACAGGTGACGAATACTAAATGTACCTATAAATTGTAGAATTTGGAAATTTTTGACTGATTGTAAACCTTAATTGCTCCTAAACTTAAATCTTTATATATACGCCAAATCTTCTACGGCTTAAGGCGATCCGGGGCACAAAGTTCTATTTCTTTTAATTATAATCGCTTTATAATTGTTTTTCTCCCTCCCTACATATTTGCTTATATAAATATTACTATACTTATTTGAATTAGGCAAATTAAAAGCTTTACAATTTAAATGCATTTTAATTTTGATACGACTAACAAAATAACTGTTTTAAAATATTCTCTTTTTTAGATTTTATGTAATCAAAAATAATAAATTAAATTGTCTTCGGGACTTATTAAAATATATATTACTAATTGTTTCATAATTTATAAAGTTAAAATTTGCTGTTTCGGGGGATAAATTTTTGTTTGGGTAATTTTTAGAAACTATTGCATTTAATTAAAAATACCGAAGAAAAATTAAAAAAAAAATATTAAAGAATATCTGTACCAAATTTGAACCATTTAATTGAAATAGAATTTGAGATCTATCAATTTGAACGTGACAAATAAAAAAAAAAAAAAATCTGAAATAATTTCTTCCTTTAATCGTCTTTTTAAGGAGTACCAACTATTTGCAACATTTTACACTAATTTAAGTTCCCGTGAAGATTAACGATATTAATGTAAATTGTCGCTATAAATGACAGTATATATTTACTTTTCATTAATGTTTCATAATGTTATCTTCGCACACAGAATAATTTATATAATAACACTTTTAAGGTCATTTCCCCTCTAAGCGGGAGTGGTGTATATTAACATTAAAAGACAAAAAATAAAGTATTTTCTCATGCAATTATCGTATACGTATGTGGTTTGTTTTAATTGATTTACAAAAGTCTAGTAGAATTTTTTAATCTTAAAAATTACAGATGTGATTTTTTTTCATCCAAATTTATGTTGCCCGAACCCCCGTAATGTGTTTCATTGATTTGGAAATACATCTCATATTCCAAGTTTTCGCTCTCAGGTGATACATAAATCGATACATTTTCTGAAGGGGCCTTAGACTATACACGGATTCTTTTGAACGTATCCGCTTTCGAACGTGAGAGTTTGGAGAAAGCATATTTTCTGCAATACATTACTTTCAGCTTTTGCTTTCTGGATGACTGTGATTCAGAAAAATGCTGACGTTTGCTTCGGGATCGTTCTTGGAAAACTTTTTTCTTTCCGTTTTGCAGGCGTAATTTATTTCGAAAGAGTTCTTCTTTTTCACCCTTTGTCGCGAAAGAATGTGTATTTCTTCCCATGTTAGCCTCTGTGGCTGCAGCATCCTTTCATGCCCATACTAAGAGAAGGGGGTGGCCGGCTTTCCCCCCTTTCCATTGTTAAGCCGCTCCTCGCACGAAAAGTATGTTCAGAACGGGACTTGTTCACCGTGATACGGCTATTTGTGGAAAAGTAAGGTAAGCGTGAAAATGTGCGAAGAAAAGGCATTGATTGCCCTGTGACGGGGGGAAGGTGGAGTGTTTATTTCGTACGTTACATTCATTGCTTTGGCGGGTTGACACATCGGGTTTTAGCGAAGTTCTTGGTGATGTTAAACATATAAGCTTCATACATTCGGTAACTTATCAGTGTGTAGTATTTACTATCCACTTGTTGCATATATGTGAATCAGTTGCATATCGTTGAAATTGGAGTATAACCCTTTAACGCTCGAAGTCACTTCTGATGAATAATATTAATGAAAATGTTTATTAATTGTGAACGTCTTAAAGTAAAACGAATACAGCTTGTTCTCATTAGTAATCTGCTGATTTTTAGACATCATAGGATAGTATTTAAAATTCTAAAAAACTTAATACGATATTTATTTTGTATCTCATGTGAACAAAACACTAGTGTAAAGGGAAGTTTTATAATAGATATAGCTGTTCGTCAGGATTTCAGTCGATATATCAGGTGAAAAAGTAAATTTATATGCGAGGCTTTAAAATAAAATGCCTATCGAAACAACAAAGTTTTAAATAATAAGTTAAAGTTTAAATTAAAGTTTTAAATACGTGAAATTTTGTGCGATTGTTTATGGATTGTCATCTATTTTCCGTGAAAAAGGATAATCGCTTCGAGAAAACAAAAATTCTGAGACCTTTTTAATTGCCCCTCAAATGGGACGATAAGCATTTCGTGAACTGACATTCCGTTTTTGTAGTACAATCTTTCCCCATATGAATTTTTAAAAATTTGGTTTGGAGCGCTACGGTCTACTTTTTTTGCAACACGAGTGCTAATGAGACCGGGACCTACTGCTTAAAGACGATTCCGAACAACTACGAACATTTATGCCACAATGGGATTTGAGCTCACAAACTCAGATACCGAAGATCAGCGTTCTCATCGTTCAGCGTATTTTTAAAGGGATAAATTGATTACAAAAGGGGCTTACAATGCGATTTTCTCATAGCGGAAATTGTGATAGCTTTATAACGCGTTTTTCGTACAAGAATATTCCAACAACTCAAATGGCTTGAAATAATTATCTATGGCAACACTTATTCAACGAGTTAAATTTTTGTAGCTGACATTTATGAAATAGTTGCAATTCTATTTACATGTCAATCATTCTTTTTTATTTATTAACCGTATCAATCACTACTTGATAATTTGAGAATGCGTATTTTTCTTTAAAAAAAAAGGTTCGATTTATGTACTATTTAATTATGAATACAAATTAATTCGTATTTATAAATTTATTGAAGCGCGACATTGGTTTTCAGGCATCGCAGTTTAAATTGATCTCATTTGTCTCATTTATATGTTTCTGATAACTCCTTTTCCATAGAATACCTTTCCTGATTTGAATTAAGTCTAAATTTCGTATAACGCAGTATGAATTAATCGCGTTATTGTTTATTTGACTACAGTAGAGATATAATAGAGCAATTCGACATGATTTCAGTCAATGTACCTGGCAAATATTTTTATTAGTAAAGCTCAAAAATTAATCTCTTTGGTTATTGCTATCTACTTTTATAATAACATTATAAAAGTAGGCAAAAACTTATAGCACAAAGAACAACTTGTTCCAGAATAATATAAAAATTCTGATTGAAATGGGTTAAAGGGGTTAAAAAGTTTAAACTTCTTTTAAAAAATTACGAGTTAAATTAGAATGTTTCTTAATTATTTTAGATTAAAATTAGATAGTTAAAAGTGTTTTTTAACGAGTTAAAGAAAATAATCTCACAGAAGGGGAATCTTTGAAAATATGTTAAGTGCTACATTAAAAATACATACATTAAATGCCCACACTCATTCCCCGTAAATTCAACTATAGCCCAAATATGTGTAAAGAGAACACTTATTACTCGTTACTCGTTAAAATTACAAACTTGAAATTAAACGACTTGTATTCTAAGTTTTTAAAATGGACGGGAACTCATTGTTGGTAAAATGAAAAGATTTTTTTTCCTTAGCGGAATAGTGAAAATTGCCTTAGTGGGTAAAAATGTGTCATTTTTGAATAATAAATAAAGAGATAAAAGTGTGTATCTTTTATTTTATCGTCCTTTAAACTGGGGAGATAGCAGTCCCAATTATTCTCAGCAAAGAAAGAAAAAAAAAAGATTTTAAATGTATGGAGGAATTCTTTAAGCATCATGTCGGTAGTATATTGACTGCGCGGTTAATATTCGTGGTTTCGTTTTTTGACTCTGAACAAAAACTCATTTATTTTTTTCTAACCGCTACGGATATGGAGAAAAAAAAATAATGATTTTGCGAGACTACTAAATTCTACTTTTTGCGTTCGTGTCTAATATATCAACAAGATTTTAGCAATTAAAATATGTGTCGTATTTATTGTGAACTTGAATTATATTTAAATTGATATCCACACTGGTCATACATAATGTTCTACAGCAATGCTCGCACACTCTTTCAAAACTCCTGATTGATTCCCAAATTTCGGTACTCTCTCCTACAAAACTCCTGAATTTTGATTTATAGATATCCGGATACTACTAATAATCAGCTGGGTACCGGACTGTCGCCGGATATATGTTTCATTCCTAATTGCAATTGATTGATTATTAAAAATTTGTTCATTTATATATTTACTTAGTTATTAATTTGCTAAAACTGTTTGTAAAATAGCCTTATTTAAAAAATAAACTTGATAGTTTGAAAATAGCATTTTAAAGTAGTCCTGAAAAAAGTCAGGAAATGCAGGCGTTCTCATACAAACTCCTGCATTTTTATTATTTAAAAATTGAGTTTAAACCGTGTAGATATCTTTTTAAAAACTTTGTCACTGTGTAATAGTCTATTTCAAAATATTCGCTCTCTTTTTGCAACTTTTGGGAACTGTTTTATAGAGATGGTACGTGTACAGTATCTCAGTAATCAGATCAGATTACCTGGTAGAACAACCTTAGAACTGCGAGGTGATTATTTAGTATATTTATGTTTAGAAAGATGTTTTTAAATTATTCCTTTCTATCTGTCATTAACCTAACAATATACATGTGCCTGCAATTTCCTCCTTGTTCATAGCGATATCATTGGCGCCACCCTTCGAAATTTAGCTCTATAAGAATATCCCGGAAAACCCCGCTCTCGGCCTCACAGACAATTCAAAGCTTTGAACTGTCGCCAGAACGATTTACCGGGACGTCGCCGTCTTTTCTTAAAAATAAAACAAACAAGAATACTTGGAGATGGAAATAAAAAAAAAAATTATGCGTAGAACAACAGTCGTAAAGCCAGTACCATGGGCTCCTTAAACCGCGTACTGTTTACCTCTGCAACGATAAGTTGAAAATAAATAAATAAATAAAAGGGGGCCACCCCTCTTACGACAGACTGACTTAATTTATCCGATAGGTTTCGGTCTTGGCTCTGGTCCCAACACTGCTGGAGTAGTTTATTATCAGGTAAGGATTCTGTAAAAATCTGAGCCCCCTGTTTGCGCTACGAATGCCAAAGCACGATGATGGCTGGCGACAGTGATGAACGCACGCTCGTGGAGGAAACGCGCAGTGAGTTTTTAAGTCGTGTGGAGAGAGAGAGAGAGAAAAAAAGTATTCGGAGGACAGGGCCAGGCGTGTCATTTGGAGAAGATGCATGCTAATTCTTCACGGCCACGTGTGGGTGAGCTCTAGCAGGCGAAAATCAGTCGTTAATTATTAGGCTACACATCTGAAGCATTCCCCACAAAGCGGGTCCATAGTAGCCACATGTGCTGTTTTCGTTTTGTACAGACGGTTTGGGAGTCAAAATATCGCCGGTCCACATATCGCTATTCCAAACATCGCCTTTAAACATTTAGAATATCAATAACAGCCTCCAATTTATTAGACTATAACTTTATGAAAATGTTGAACGGAATGAATGCTTCCTTTTAGACATTTCACCCCATTTCTTGATTGTTTTCATTGGTTCATGTGGGTTGAATCAATAAAAATATAAGAAATTTATTTTTTGGTTTATTTTATAACTTAATTTTTAAATGTATACAATATTTTTTTAACCGCCCTGTATTTTTTTTTCTTTTTCACCCACTATGTTCATTTTATTTTTCCATAAAAAATAATCTGATATTTTGGAGAAGGAAATACTAATTAAATGTTGCGACATGTTTGTTTGTTTGCTATTCTACAAATCGGCTTAATTTGTTTTCGTATATCAATCACCAAAATTATACGTTTATATTTATTGGGAATATTTCTCGTGTTTAATCATAACTTTATTTTTAATGAGGCATATTGCTGAACGAGGGCGGAAATCATTAGGACGCCGTATTTTGGTACCGGAGTCCGTTGGCTCCAATTTTGTTGCTGGCATATTTGTTAGTAGCCGTTTAGAATAGGCTTTTAGGTTTAACAAAATACATAGTTGTTGAAACTTCAACTACCGAAAAATGTTTGGTGAAAATGTATTCATTTACTTATAGTTTTCTGGCGTTATTGCTAGGATTTCTTGAATACTTTGAAACTTTTTATAAAAGGAAGAAAGGGGGTGTTATATAAAGGGAAAGAAGTGTAAACCATAACTGGTTTAAAGGAAAGGTCGTTGTAAGAATAATTGTATTGATAATACAAAATATTCCCTTAATTTATCTTCAGAAATAGTTAAACATGAACTATAGATATCTCCCCCTCCCCAGTAAGAAAAGGATAATTCTTCAAGTATAACAATTTTTTAACTATCCGAACTTAGTTGGAAAGTACGATTTCTTAGTGGGAAAACTGGAATAATTATGAATGTTAACAATATTTCCATTTCTATGTGATGGAATTAAGAATAATTAAATATTTTATGTAGAGTCTGTTTCGTAATACGTAACATATGGTTTAGATTTATTTTTATATGGCAGATAAAAAGTTAATCAGCTATGTACTTTTAATTGGTATGGTTTTAATTGCTATAGTTTTAATAGCTGTAGTTTATAATAGTTTATGCATAATTTCATTATCATTCTTCTGAAAGAGAAAAAATGCGATTTCCCTTTTTTATTATAGCATTTAATCTCTCATGTCTTGTAGAACGAGTAGTAAATACCTCTACATGGTCATAAAGAAAAAAAAATGTGAGTTGCATTTACTTTGAACTGACTACTGTAACTGATCCTTGTATATCGAGGGTACAAGTGTCGTATATCTTGGTTCATCTCACTGATAGCTATCGACAAACATTCTATCTTAGAGGAACATCTGTAAAAAGTATTGCCGAAAGCAGCAGTGGTTCTTGGAACCCGTCTTCTCTCCTCAATCAGGCCCTGAAATGCCCAGTAATTCAGCTATTTATTCTAAGAAGGAAAACATTGTGCTTTCTTTAACTGTCTAATTGATAAAATGGTTTTTATATCATGCTTTGTATTCTTGTTATAACTACGCCAGACTTTACGAACAGATAAACTTTTATTCAGTCCTGGAACTATTCATGTACCCGACTGTACAATGATTTGATCATTTTCAAATGCTAATTTTAAGGTTTTATTTTGGCGTGAAGGATAGTCCCTCTGAGAAAAAGAAGCAGAATTTCTTGCTGTGATTATATTTTTATTTTTCAAGTACTCTAATGGAGGTGATGGATACTTCCTGCTTTTGATTAGAAAGACAAACTATCTCATTTCATGGTATGAAAGAAAATGTTGTTGTTATGAAGATGTTGTAAAATAAAAGACGTTTATAACGAACTGCGTTTAAATACCTCAATAAAGACAAGTAGAAAAGTTGCGTTTTTAGAGTATTTTCACCAGTGAATGATTCTAGCATAACTTCATTGACAATATTCTAGTTCTTTCCGTAGACCTCAACATTCAGAAATCGGACATCAATGCCCTTTTTATTTTTGAAAAAAAATGTTGGGAAAAACAATGAAACGCCGTGTTTTGAGTGCATAGGAAAGCCTCAACAGTCAATAAAACCAGTAAGTCATTTTTCCTTAAACCTACCCATGTTAGAAATTATATATCCGAAATGAGGGAAATATACTAGTTAAAATAAAATTAAAAGACCATAAGTTTTACTTCTAACGAAAAATTCATGAATGATGTACATTCCTAGCACACACATGTATTGGTGTACAATACATACATATAAATCTTGAAGAAATATAAGTTCCACCTTGGTGAATGACGATGAATAGAACTCATTAATTTGACTAACTATTTTCAAATTTTTAATGGAATGTCGGACTTTCCCACCGTCGAACAAAAGACTTATTTCGACACTTCCAAAACTTAGGCGCAAACGACAGCCCGTCGAAGACGCACCTGTAACATTCAATTTTTAGCTCTCGCAGAAGAATAAGTTAATCGACTTTAGGAAGAGACCATTGCTAGCTGTCGTTGAAATCACGAAAAAGGACCAAAGGGTTGGATCTTTAAACCAGTCTCATCAATAGAGCTAATAACACTATCCTGGACGCGGCAGCTGTGGCCGCAACACGGAATGAATGATAAATCGGCCAGAACCAGTTACGTGCTGATGATGTCGACGTGAAAGTGATGGCTGATTTGTAATGGGTGTTAATTTTGTGGCCAGATTTTTCGTGGGGGTTTTGTGAGACTAATGTTTCTTTTCTACGACCAGTCCAATCAGTTTAAGCGGTAACGAGGCAACTCTTCCACATAGTTATGCAGTGCGTGATTTTGAAAATACACCAATGTAATATCTTAGGTCCATTAAATACGAAAATGTTGTTAATATCTCATTTTTTCCTACTCTCCCCTCCCTTAATTATATATAACTCATATTAATACGATATCTTTGTAAAGTCAAATTCACAATTTAATGTGGTATTTTCCGTCTGTTAATACTAATATGTAACTTATCCCGAAGAATGCACACACAACCTAAACACTGTTAACAGGGTTGCAATATACCTCCGCAAGTTCGCTGCCATCGAAAATTTGCTACACTATTAAGTATAACTTCTTTAAAAAAAAATTGACATAGCTATTTCTTTTAGATTGCTATATTTGTATACTATGTAGTACAATAGGCATCAGAACCGCGGGGCGAGTTTAATTCAATATTAGATTTACTCAATATTCGTTTCGTGAGTTTGCACAAACAATGAACTATTAAATGATTTTTAGTTTACTATGAACTGTATAACAGTAATCACAAACCCAAAGTTTCTGGAAGTGACAATGTCAGTGAATCAGGTAACATAACAGCATCATTTTGCTGCTGTGTTACTTTATATATATATATATATATATATATATATATATATATATATATATATATATATATATATATATATATATATAATGTAAGGAAAATTCTCAGGGGTTTTCAAAACTTAAATCAAGGGTAAAAATTCCCGCGTCATTTTCCTTTCCCCTTTTTAACCCCTAACCTTAATTGACCACTGGGGCTACAGGTTACGCCCTCAGAGAACGGGCCTGACCAATTATAAACCTACATGGCCTTAGCGGACAATTTAGGAAATTTCCAGTCAGTCTCATTACATATATATATATATATATATATATATATATATATATATATTTTTTTTTTTTTTTTTTTTTTTTTTTTTTT
Source organism: Pardosa pseudoannulata (assembly GCA_032207245.1). Taxonomy (NCBI): domain Eukaryota; kingdom Metazoa; phylum Arthropoda; class Arachnida; order Araneae; family Lycosidae; genus Pardosa; species Pardosa pseudoannulata. Next base: position 180,060,590 of record CM063505.1, on the reverse strand, counting down.
TTTTTTTTTTTTTTTTTTTGCAAGGCTTAAAGCTATAAAGGTATTTGTTGTGGTAATCAAGAATTTTGCTCCCTAAAAGAAAATTCAAACGGTTATACTTTGTAGTAGGTATAAAACTTTAAAAGAAAAAAAAAATTTAGTCGAGCTTTGTTGTATTCTAGCATTTTAGTTATTTGAGTTTTCCGGGTTATGTTAGCATGATTTCTTGCTATTTGTTTAACGCGTTGTTTAAGAACTAAGTTTGTTATGGTAATTTAGTTCAACCAAAAGAATTTTTCTAGGCACTCCCGATGTCCATTTTAGTACTTAGACATCTAGCATTCGTTACTATTTATTTATTAATCGCCCCTCTATACGCATTTACTTATTTTTATCATTTTGTCTAATCTGTATTTGTTAATTATTATTATACAAATGTAATTTATATTTGGAGTATTGTCATGTTTTCATTGAAGCGAAAAGAATATTCCGTAACGTAAGGGGGGGGGGAAGAAAAATATTATTTACAATTTGAACTCTTTGAATCGAAAATTCTACTTTTTAGAGCATAGAATTGTCATTATACTCCCAGGTGAGCAATTGTTGCCTATGATCTTTTTTGAACAAGTATACTTAAAGGATCATGAGGAGTCAAATCATTTATCGTTGCGATTGTCGTTGAGGCATTTACCTAACCTTTTGGAACGTTTTGAGCTCATTTATATTCTGTTCTCGCTTTTTCTACAAGGGACATTTAGAATAAAGATACATCGTTTAATGTTCTGTTTGTACGATTAGGAAAACAAAAGCTAATGCATCAAATCGATAGGTCTATTCAGTTTCAGATAAGGACATCTTTTTTTATATGCAAGGAGGTACGTTTTATTTGTAATTGTGTTATTGAAATTGAATACTGCTTTATTCCTTTTTGGAAGGCGTAACACGGGCCATAAACTATTATCCTTTCATTTGCACGATAAATATACAGGGACTGTTAAATGAGTCGTGCATTTTTATATTTTTTTTAATCTTTTTATGACAAGAAAATTTTTGTTTAATAAAAAAAGTAACATCTTTGTGGTTTGAGGGGGGGACACTTAAAACACGTTTATGGCATTTAAAATTAACTGTCAGGGAACTAATGAGAGGAAGTGATAGTTTATAGATTAAACAATTGTGATTTTGTTTTTATAATCTTTCAATAGTTCCTGAAAAACTTAAGAACACTGATGCTGTTTGGGCTCTGTGGAATGAATAAATATTGGAAATTTTTTTTTTAGCGAAATTCATGTTGGTATTATTGAAATCTGAATTATTCAAATCTCAAGAATTTTATAATTTTAAATGCCTTAAAATTCAGTTACTTAAGGTGGGGTGTGTAACTGCTATATTAGATTCCTCAAGTTGAATGTTAACAAATGGAAAAAATAAAATTCCCTGTGATCGGCTCGCTTTAAAATAAAATTATACCATGTGATAGAACAGCAAATATTGTACGATGCTTTCTCTTAAATATATATATATATATATATATATATATATATATATATATATATATATATATATATATATATATATATATGTGTGTGTGTGTGTGTGTGTGTATATTTCATTTTAAATTATTTGCTAGAAATTTTGGCATACTTTTTCAAATGTAAATAAATTTTATTTTACGTAAATTTAAGAACAGATAACATCGTAGAGAAGCATAACATCGACAGAAACAAGAACAGATAACATCGTGTTCTATCACATAGTATACATTTTTTAAAGAATTATTTAAATGTGAGTCGGCTTGGAGGATTTTTCCAATATATTAACATTGATTAAAAGGAATCAAATATGGCATGGGCAGAACCATCTTAAAGTTGGTTCCAAACGGATACACGAACAACCATGCCTGCAGCGGAATTCGAACCTGCGGGCTCCACCAAAAGACTGCTTTCTGCCATTTCGGCCATCGTCCGGCCTTATTATAAATTGTATAACGAATATTTTTTATTTTTTAAGATTGTTTTAAATTCTTTCCTTCATCTACAGAAAATATATTTTCATATCAAGTACTGTAACCCTAGCATTTTTTTCGACAGCGTACCTCCGGTTATTATCATTCCAGTAACTTTTTAGGTAAAAGATTGTGAATAAGTGATTTATTTACCCTGACAAAAAATGTGTTTTTCCAAAAATTATTCATATTTTTTCCCACTTACATAGGTGCCAATGCTTCCGATATATTCGGAAGCTTTCTGATTTTTCGATATTCCCATGGGAAAACAAATTATTCCGATTTTAAACGATATAGTATAAAATTCCTAAAAATTCCTGTTCTTGTTTTGTTTTTTCGTCGGTCAATAGTTTTGTATTCCAGCAAGAAGTAAAATGCGAATATATTGAGAAAAAAAAAAAAAAAATCAGAACTGATCTAAGACAGTTTCTGTCTAATAAAACATTGGAATAGTAAGTAAATTGTGAAATGCAGTTAAAGTTTAAAATGTTTTGAAAATGAGTTTGACAATTAATATTTGAAAATAGCAAAATCTTGTAGAACAATTTTTGGAAATTCTAAAGTCTAATATGTTTGTTTTATATATTGGATAAACAGTATTACAATTTTTCACCTTTTTAATTATGTTTTATATATACACCAAATAATGTTATTTCAATAAAGAACAGAATTTTTTTTTTTACTTTTAAAGCATTTGTGAATACTAAATTAATATCTTTCATAGATTAAGTAAACCTTGTCATTTTTCCTTATATTTATATTTTTATCCATATACTAAAAAATGTCGTTACTGTGATAAACTACAGATTTTTCTCTTTTGGAAGTTGGACCTATGCACTTATTTGAACAGTCAAGGTTTGTCGCTCGTTGAACTCTCCTCGGGAGCGCCGAGGAAATGTGGTACAACGTAGGCATCGCAATTTTAGCGATTGGGGGAATTTAATGCCACTCTTAATCACTCCGCAAGGGCAGTATATGAATAATTCATGCATGTTTGCTAGCATCGATTTCAAGACGCCGAAAAACTCCGCTGTCACCGGGATAGACCACTCAAAACAATCCAATAAATTAACCGTTTAGTGATTCTTTTGGCAGGTACACATTAGTTTCCTATATGCATTGTTTCTGGTTTGAAAAGTAAAGAATGCGGTTGTTTCTTTTTTCCCTAATCCTCTCGAATTAGCTTGTGTGTTTTCACTCACTTTTCTATATTGTTCTTCAACCCCTCCCACTCCGCTACCCCATTCAATCGAAAGAACTGAAAACGGATCCCACCTCGTTCTAAAGGGGTGGTGTTGCCTGCAACCATGCATGTCGTCTACACCTGTAATTTGCACTCCGAGACCATGATATCAATTTCGCTCCTTTATTTTTTTTTCCTTTGCCTTTTTTATTTATTTTATTTATCATTCTTCCCCTTTAAGTGGCTCGTTTTTTCTTTCTTTTGCTGGTTGTCTTCCTTCCCTCCGTTTTCTTCGGTATTTGGTCTCGCTCTGTGGCTGTTCACTTTCTTATTCTCTTTTTCGAAAGCACACTCACAAGTGTGCCAAGGTTGCGAATTTTTGCTTGGTTCAAATTATTATTATTCTCTTTGAGATAGAATGCCCAGTTTTTAAATTATTAGGTCCTACCTCGTGTATTCATATTATTATTATTACCCTTCTCCTTTTGCGTGTGAATTGGAATTTTTTTTATCTCCTTTAAGTGCGTGAACACATTTGTAAATATTATGTGTTAAGTCTGGATGGGCAGCTTTCAATCGCGGAGGGCTGCGTCGTGATGGCACGTAGGCCGCACATTGCAATCATTTCATAGTGACGTTGCGGGGAGGAAAGGGACGAGAGCAATATTTTTACTTATATATATATATATATATATATATATATATATATATATAATCTCAACGTGTAAAAAATTGAATACATACAATTGAAAAACATATTGAAAATTAAATACCGATTTATTTTAACAGTTCGATAATAGAAGTAGGATGATGTGGGAGAATGCGTTTATCATTGTGTTATGGACTCATGCATCCACCATCCCCCTCTTTTATCTTTTAGTTGTTTTAATGCTCTGCTCGTTATCAATTTCTCTGCTCACTGCAAGAAATCTCTGGACTAGAGGACTTGGCCCAGGAAATCCATTTGGCCTATAACCTTGTTGATCTTGTAGTGTTTTAATCGACTATAAACCCAGATAGCATTCATATTTGCGGCAAGTTTGATTTTTTCTGGATAATACCTTACAGCAAATTTGACGCGGCAAACTTGCAGCAAAACTCCTGCAAGTTAGACGGAACATAAAGTGACCACTCTTTTGCAACGTTATTTTGTTGCAAAACTATGGCAGCCATGTCATGACAACCTTGAAGCAAGTTAAAATTCTTAGACTTGCTGCAGTCTTGTTTCAAATTTGCAGACTTGTCATGCTGAGCTTGCTTCAAGTTTGCAGGCTTGCAAAGCAAGACTGCTGCAAATTTGCTGCAAACTAAATTTGCTATCTGGGTACACGGTTCTCAGTGGTTATTTTATTTTTTATTTTTGGCCACTTAAAGTTGTATAACGGTATATCATAAGGATTAAAATGTTAATACCATTACCGTGGTATTGAAGAAGTATCGATATCCAGGGGGTGATTCTCATCTGAAAATTTCCGGATTTTCTGAAAATTTGTGCAGGAAAAAAAAAAAAAAACCTTGAAAATTTGAAAAGAATTTTCGGAAAAATCTGTTTCTGAAAATTAAAAGTTTTTTTGAAACTATCTTCAGCTTAAAATAAAAAAAATATTTATAAATGAATTTTCAAAATTCATTTATATATTTTCAGGAAGTTTTATATCTTTTCTCACCCTTTTTGACGCTTCCACAAATCTTTTGTCTACCGAAGAACAGTAATAATATGTCATGTGATTTTCTTTTTTAAAGCAATACGTTAAAGTTTAAATTTACATTTTCAGATTAAGAAATTGAATTTTTGTTTTCTAGGTAACCAACACACACATTGATATATGTGTGTGTGTATTATTTTATACAGAGCACACTTATATTGCAACTTTGAGGTGATATATACTAGAACATATTAATATATTGATATTTGGTTAACTATAAATCACAATATTAAAATTCACATATCATCCAGCTCTAGTTTTGGCATCCAGAAATTAACCTTAATATAGTTTGTATTTTAAATTAGCAGAATTTTTTCAAGGGGGGTTGTTCATAATTTTCAAGGGGTTCATAATTCTAAAAAATAATAGACTGCATTATTTCTACTAAAATTTTTATTTTTGTCATTTTGTCTGAGCTCAAGGGGGGTGTTTAAGCCCCTAACCCCCCCTTGCGTACGCCCCTGCTTCGAATAACCCACTCACTGCAAAAACATTTAGAAATGAATTATGCATTTAATCCGTTCTTGTGGGGTCTTCATTCAGTTTAGGTGTTTTTTAATGTTGTATTTAAAATAAAATTATGAATATAATATTTTGCGATGCGCTGTAAAGAAATCAAGGTTTCCAGTGTGCCGTGGCATACCACTGCTGTTAAGGAATGTGGATCTTCTCAACATTAAACATACCATAACCGGTCAAATGACCGGTAAAGTATATGTAAGAAATACGATGGGTAATGTCTTTGTAATATATAAAAATTGACTATATAAAATTTTGTTTAATAAAGTTTATTTGTATTTCCTTCCGAATATCCATATTTTATACATTCAATCAAGAAAGTTAAATTCCGGTCATTTGACCTACTATGGTAAAAATAGGTATATATATTAAGTGTTGGTATGTAGTGTTAAAATCACTAATTTCCTTTGAAACTCTTACACTCTGTTTTATTCTGAATTTAGACACTTACCATATCTTATGATATACTTGGTAATATGTCTAAGTAAATATTAATTTTCCCATTGCTTTTGGACTATGTCACAATTTATATTGTTTGATTTTTTGTACATAAGCAGTATATATATATATATATATATATATATATATATATATATATATATATAACATAGGGCCGTTGGCAGAAATTATTTTTAGAGGGAGAACAAGGGAGAAAGATATCTTTATTTGTGAATGATACCTGAATTGATGAAAGAGAAAGCATTATATTTCTGCCCAGTAAAACTTTCATGGTATAAGCGGGTTTTTTTTTTTTTTTTTTTTTTTTTAAAAAAAAAAGAGGGGAAAAAAAAGAAAATAGCTGTCCATGTTCATGAACAGCTAGGTAGTTACACACAAAAAAACGTGTGACAAAATTGTTTTTCTATAAAATGGTCTTTTAAAATTTCGGGGGGGGGGGAACTGGTCCCCCAAATCCTTCCCCTTGCCTACGGCCTTGTATATATACATTTTTAATGCAACAACAGTACTAGTACACTTTATTTTTGGACAAATTGTTGACGATACATGTAACACAGGAAGATGAGATATGACCTGCTTTGTTTTGGAGATTGGAATGAGAGAGTCGTAATAATAACTGACCTCACAGAGAAACAAGAATATTGTGACTCTATATTTACTCGATTCCGAATTAAAAATTTTAACCAAAAAAATTTTTTTAATGGAAGCAAATATTTGATTTTCGTTATCTATTGAATCAAAAAGCAGTAGACTTTAGTATAATAGTAATTTTTACATCTGTTTACCCATGCTTATTAAAATAAAAGGTTCTGGTTAATTTTAACTATTCCGCCTTATTATTTTGTCGTTGATTTTGTACAACAAATCCAAGCACACTTTCGCTGATATTATCTTAAACGAATCGAATCCTCGCGTTTAATATTGCAAGCCCGTCCTGCCGTGTGTTGAAATGCATCCTCATCGATCTCATCCCCTGCCGGCTTTTTATTGTCCAATTTCCGTGAATAAATTTGCTGCATGGTTTGAATGTCGCCTTCGCGTGCCGTCGGTGCTAAGGTGTGGTAGTACCAACTGTGTCAACGTACAAGGTGAATTTCGGAATTGTAATGAAGATGAATTTGCGTGATATGCAAATATTTTTGCGCCAATGCCAACTATGCCCCTCTAGTATACCATGTTGCAGGATATTTTGCTGTTGCGAAGTGTAAGTATTTACAGGCGCATTAAACAGGTATTTTCATCTTTTAACTGAAAAGTAATGCCATGGCTGTTCCCGACTAAGTTTGTCACTGATTAGCATTGATTTAATTCGTTCTCTTGTTTCAAAATGTTATCTCAACGCTCGGATTAACCTTTTTAATTTTAACTGTGTTACTTTCATTTACTGTTTTGTTTCAAGGCAGAGTCTGTACCAATAAGAGTCGTACTTGTACTGAAAATTCTGAAATTATTAAAAAAGAATCATCTAAAATAGGGATGTCTAATAGGATTTTACCAATGCGCCAATATCAGAAGATATATAAAGTCACAAAAAAGGATAAAATATTAATAAGTTTATTAGGAAGATTCGCTAATACTTATTTTTAAAATGTTTTATGTACACCATCTAGCGGGTTGTTAACCCGTTTGTTGTCATCTGTAGTTGAATGACAACTATAAAACAACATGTCTGTAAAATTTTTATTTCTCTTACAAATTTATTTTTGTGTTCTTTTTCAAGAAAATTCTCTCTATAACTCTGATTTAACTTTACTATAAATTACTGTATGTAATTTAAGCATGTAGTGTATAATATGTAATTTAAGTTATAAATCTAATAACGAGGTTTGAGTTATAACTGTTTCCATAAGTGCTTTTTTACCAGAATTGTTTATCTTAAGTGAGCAGAGGTTCCAGTAAAATTTTTAATTTTCTCTGTCTGTGTATAGTTTGCTTTACGTAGTTTAATTAAATTTTATTTTTTTTCCTACAAGTATATAATTTGTGCTTTAATTTTAAAGGACTATACGTTCTTAAAATTAAAGCACAAAGTATACCTTGCCATTTAACTTGTATATGCGTTTTAATGCACTGATGCTATTAAATTATCCACATTAAATCTTCCCCTTAAACATAATTAAAAAGGTTTACTCGTTGGATGTAATTTTTGGTTGTTTTATCAAATATTGTTTGGCTGTCAAGATGTAACTGCATCGTTTGAACCCTGTCATTAAGTTCTTCCCATTATCCCATCTTTTTTCTTCTACCCCAATTATGCGAGCTCAGGTAATGAATGGATTGAGCTATTTAATAGCACCAATAACGAAATAAAAAGGCTTTTGTGCTCGTTTATTTCCCCCCTCCCGTGTCTGTTTAATCGTCATCTATCAAGGCTTGAGCTGATAGACTGTCGTGAATAGGCGTGTCAGTACAACCACGTTTAAGTATTAGTAAACAGTTCTTATTGTAAAGTAGCGTTAAGAGACTCAATCATTTGATCTGGCATTGTTACTGCGAGGTCTAAAGGGTTATGTGCATAATCATAGTCGCCATGAGTTGCATTTGTGAGCAGCCAACAGATTCTCCAGATGAAACTTCAATAATTTTCAGTCTGCAGATGTCTTCGGAGTTTTGTCTGCCTAATTATTGCTCTTGTATTCATGGAGGACTGCCACTTTTGTCGACTATTGATTTATCCAACAAAAACGCAGGATTTAAAGTTGGCAATAATCTACAAACCTCCAAACGCAGGTGTGATGAAAGATTATGGATGAAAGTGGAAAGATTTTTCCACTGCTGACAGGATTTGTACATTCTTTAAAAACTCCTTTATAGGTGCTCCTAAAAAGAAGCTCTTAAAGTCTTCAGTTTTCACGCTGGGTACTTAATTAACAAATTTTATGTTAACTAACAGATATATAATCTAAAATAAATCGTTAAAAGTGGAAGTTTAGTGTGCACCTTTGACAAGAAATAATAATATATGATCCATCACAAAATAAAACTTCTACAAGATATTTTGATTTTGTCTTTAAAGACATTCTATTACACAAGTAATTTGACAGAAATTTATAAAAAAAATCCTTCTTTTTTTTTTTTTTTTTTTTTTTTGTGTGTGTGTGTGTGTGTGTGTGTGTGTGTGTATCGATGATCGGTCCATCTGCCAATTAGAGCCGTTAAGAAACTTTGTATAATAAATCAATTACAAAGGGGGTTTACAATGCACATACATTGGTCATTCGGAACTGCAATTGTGTATGCATTGGTTAATTGTGTTTTCCATATTTTAGAAACTAGACTTTTAGGCAAGGGTGTTTGTATAATCATTGGGGTATTGCTTAGTGTTAGTTGGACTGAATTCTCTGCTAAAAGATTCTCCTGCAAGGAGAGACAGTTTGACGAGAATTTAAAGAATGAAGCAACTTTCAGTAAAATCTTTGTAATTAATGGGGACAAACAGAATTTAAATCTGAATAAGCTTCAGTCAATCATAATTTTCTTTCTCAGATTCTTAAAAAACATAGTAGTCACCTTAGATGCTACTTAATTTTAATTTTCAAACACCTGTTCTAGGCTGGAAATTTTTAAAGATTATTCTAATTCAAAATATTTGAAATTTGTACATTTGGGAATATTGTTTTATTAATTTATCAAAAGATCTAACAAGTAGTTCTTTACTACAATTATTAAATATTTATATATTAATTTACGGTTCTTTGTAATTTTTTATTTTCATATACCTCTTGTAACTCTTAATCTGTTCTTATCATTACTAACATAATCTTCGTGAGAAATGTTCTTAAACTATTTAAATAAAGATTTTTTTAAATATTCACTCTTTCCTTTTTTTTTCGTAACTATTTCTAATTACCTTTACATCAGTTCATTGAACAGAAAAGTAAATAAAAGGAAATCAAATTTTTACTTGTGCAAATATAGCAAACATTTTCAAACATGGCGTAAATGTTATAGTTCAAATGTAGCGTATTTGTATCCGAAATGTATTTAAATATGTATGTATTAACTTCCTTTTAAATAAATTTTCTCCTTTATATTTCCGATTGGCATTGTATCTAAAGGGGAAATATATACAAAAAGCTTTTTGCTGTCGATATCTTAACTACAGCCCCTTATTGCCCTACACTCATTTGTTTGTTTTTACTTTTTAATTTCGAGGCATATATTGCTATCCCAGCTTCCGTCTATAAACATGTGGATCAGTTGCTTTTCAAGTGTAAGTGGTCTCCTTGAGACAGATTTTCTCCCTAATGAACTCGTTAACGTGAAATGCCCCTTTCTCCAACACGTGTTATTAAAGAGGGGCCAAGAACGAAGAAAGTTGTAATGCAGTCACATCTGGAAAGCACATGAAAACCCCGCCTGCTCAAGATCATTAAAAGGGATCCTCAGGAACTTCCTTTACCACTTTCAAACTGTCTGCGAAAGCTGTATTTTCATCATTTCTTTAATTGTTAACCGTGACTGCAAGCAGGGAAAGCGGAAGCATGCAACTTTAAATATCATTTATCTTTTGATAAATGGTCACTGTACATTTAACCGTATGCCATCATTATGGCTTCATTTAGGGAAACCTCGATAACTGAATTATCTAGTTGTCGACTTCGACTAAGTTGACTTACGACCGGTTCGGATTCACATTAAAGGTTAGCAAATTCCAAATTATGTGTCATTTATCCAAACCACTTTGCAAGGAAGAATATTTACTTTGAGGGAAATGAAGCAGAAAATGTAGGCCTTGAACAAAGTCCTTTATGTGTCTTTCTTTCTCCTTATAGTTTCGTATCCGTTATAAAGATGTGGATGTATCACCGAAGGGGATCTACCTGGATACGGTTTTAAACATAGTTTTTTTTAAAAGACACCCTTATCTCGTCACGCTTATTTTAAAAATTCCTAAATCAATCAAATTAATCACTGACACTGTTATTTTAAAAAAAATGTTTGTTGTTTTGAGTCTTTAAAAATTTATTTATATCTGAAAGGATGTCTTGTTAAATTACTTGATGAATATGCAGTATGTAACTCAGTATGTATGCAGTAAGTATTTATTCCGACGAAATCAATATGACTAGGAGTTTCTCTTTAAAACTTTCTTAACCATTGACTGATGTTGGAAAGTCTAGCAGATTTCTTCCTAAGTCTTAGTCATACTAGCTTATAAAATCATCTACTGTAAACGGATTCTAATTTGACTTTGAAATACCTTCCGAACATGCTTCTTGCATCGAACCTATCACTAAAGTGCCCGTTTATATGAAAATATATCCCGAGAGTACTTGTTTCCGAATATTAAGCGAGAGTAGTTAGAGGTTAAGCATTTTCACGGTTCTAAATCAGAGTTTCTTAAATTGTGGGTCGAGGATCTTTGAGCAGGGGTCGTCAAAAATTTTAGCCATTTTGATGTTTCGACTTATGATAATAATTTTACAATAACCAAATATTTTTACGCAGAGTACCTAAAAATAGATAAAGACAATACAGACAAAAAACCGTTTAGATGTATTTTATCTCAGTAGAAATGTTTATTTTGCTTGTTTTGCACGCGACGCCGTCAAAGTAATTGCTTATGCAAGAACAGTGTTTTGGTAACTCGTGTGGAGTTTTCTCAGTGGTGACCAAGTAGCTACACTTAATGTTCTGACTATAATTAAAGTTTAAATTTATTTTTATTATTGCATTATGTTTTTAAGTTTACTTATTTAAAAGTTTCACTTGTTATCTGTTGTAAAATTTAAAAAGTTAATGATTTAAAACTGCAATATAGTATATTACAGTACAAGTGAAGAAACTAACAGTTTGACTCCCGCTTGAGTTGAATTTAGGCAAGGTTTATGGGGTCCTACAAAATTTTAGTAAATATTATAGTGTCCCCACAGCAAAATGTTTAAGAAATCCTGTTCTAAATCTTAAATGATATGTCTTTATCATTATCGTCCTGCAACATGTTGTCATGATTACATACCAAATTGTAAGCTAGTTAAAATTCGGTTCGAATGAACAGATACTATTAAATTTATAATGTAATGAAGTTTAAAAGATTACTGTCATTGATTTACTTCAGCTACTTTTCTTGAATTCTTCAAATACTTGAATCTTAAGTCGATTTCAGTCATTTTCTGAGCGTGTGACTATGCGATTTTTCTTTTCCCATACTTGTTGCTCTAAGAATGCCGGATGAGAAATGAGTTTTGACTCCCGCAGACTCCGCTATTGCTATCCGGCGGATGAAACGGACGACTGTCACTTGAAAAGAAAAGTTTTTGTTACTTCTGTCCAAAAGCGATAAGGGGTTGGATTAATCATTTGGAGACAGATGCAAGGTTAACCTCACCGAATGAAACGTTTGTCATGTTTTATCAATTTCAGATTTAAGCCAAGAAGTGCCAATTAAATTTGTTGGAAATGTTAAATTTTCTACTTATTTTGCTTCAGTGTTAGATTGATTTAAAATACTTAGTATCGACTATAGACTATTAATGACAGCTTGTGATTTTTTTTTATTTCATGTTTTATATGAGACCAAAATTGAAACTATTAAATTCGAATTATTGGACTATCAGTTTCCTGTTCCATAATTTTAAATTAGGATAGAAGCATGCTTGTTGAATGTATAAGATTTTAAGTATAAAATTATCCAATAAGAGATTTAACACTAGATTTACGGATGTTGATCATATACCTATTTTTACTGAAGTGAACCAATTTGTCTCATACAAGAAAAGTGAAGTTTTTTGCAAAGAAAATAGTTCCAAATTAATTTAAATGAAATGTTTATTATCAAAAAATTTCATGGAAAACATTTTTTACATATAAAATCTGTTTTTGAAACACATTTTCCGCAAACATTTCTATTACATTTACCACAATGGTTTCTACATCTGTTTCTTTTGCATGATTGGTGAACTTGACAATTCTTCCGTGCGTCAGTAGCATGAATTTCTGTCATTGGAATGAAAGTGTTCTCGACTTCTCCTCTACATTTACTTTATACTATACTTTATATTTACTTTATATTATATTTATTACTATATTTATTTATTTTCCTATACATTTTATGAGTCAAATTGGCTCACAACCGTAAAAATAGGTATACCACATTTGATAATGCGAAATGAAGGGGTCTGCGGAGAAGAGGAATAAAAGTTTACATATATTTTATTACTTAACTAAAAACCAACGTATGTTTTTGAAAAGTGATATTAAAGTTTTATATATATATATATATATAGTGATCAAATTTTTAATGAGTCAAATTGGCGCGGACCGTAAATCTAGTGTTAAATTTTATAACCTTTTAAACTAAGAGCTGCCCACCTTCTTAGGAATATGTTATTTAAATGTTTACTTTTCCTACATCATTGCTCAGAATTTATTTTTTCTTCTTGGGCACTTGCCTATAATAACATTGGCCGCACAAAGACGCAAATTTTGTTGACCTTTTCTATTATGAAAGCACCATATAGCGGCCAACTTTACTCCCTTTGAATGGACTTCACAAAAACATTCAAGAGTAAATGATAGGCCGAATGGTAGAGCGTTGCCCTTTAGTACCATAGTCCCCATAGTTCGCGGGTTCGAATCCCGCTGTTGGCATGGGTATTCGTAGCCTTTCGGAATCGGCTTTGTTCCCGGTCTCGGTAATCCTCGTGAGCAAAATAATAGACCGTAGTTCTCCAAACCAAATACATTCAAGCTTTACTCGGAAATCGAACCAAAGCCAATTGGGTGACTCAGAAAATTGGACTTGCCGAAATATCCAATCCAATGAAGCAAAATACTCAGCGTGGAAAAGGGGGTATTGAGGAGTGAGATGTGAAATTCTTTGCCAGAGCTCAGTAATCATTTAAACGAAATGCTAGTCATCATTTGTGAGGTTCTTTGAGACTCAGGATTTTGTTTGGCTAGCGGGTTTGGAGACCAGTCTTATTTCGACCTTGTACGACTAGGAGTTTAATCTCCTTGTGACTCCAGCTACTCAATAGAACCAATCTCACTGGCAAGTGTTCCTGCTGCTTGCCCCGTCTTCATCGTCAACTTCTGTTTAAAAGCCGTAAATTAGTTGCCCGTCGTCATTCTCCCAGCGTAAAAAACAAAGAGGTACGAATGGCAAGATTGGCACTTCCTTGAGACTAATTGCTCTTACTAGAGAGAGAACAATTACCCGTCAAAACCCAACTCCTTACAGAGATACCGAGTCTTATAATTTTTTTTCATCCTCTCTGACGTCTTTTTTTTTTCTTCTTTCTTTCATCTCTCGGTCCGCTGTTTTGAATATTTTCTCTATACGATGCTAATTGGTGTTAGCTTGCTCGGCGGGATTTGTCAGTCTAAACGTGTTTACACGCATTAACCCAAGTTTCTAGCTGCACGCTGTTTTGACATTCTAACAATAACCTTTTGCTGTTAACATGTAACTGGTGTTATTTGTTACACTAAGTGCCGGAAATTCGATCTGTCTTTCAGTTGTTAGGATTGTGACAGCGATACCTCTTTATTTATGTTTGTTTTCGATCCATGCCCTTCGGAATTTCTTCGCAGAAATATTCCACGAATGTATGTTTGTGATATCGGGTTAAGTATTTCCCGAACTACTCTCGGAATGAATAATTTATCTTTATTATAAGGGTTTAAGAAAATGGTTTTATGTTATGTTGTTGTATCCATAAATTTCAGCAATAAATCATATTCAACTGTACCGTTCATTTAAATGTACACTTGAATGAATGGTACAGTTGAATAGGTTACGCACCGGTATACAAGTTCTTACGTAGCTTATGAAAGTTATTGTCATAATTATTTTCTCTTCTAAAGGTTGTGGCTGGTAAATGATTAAGAATAATGTGTTGTTGGAAAATATTCGTCCAAAATAAGTACTTGTATAAAAAGTTAATACGTTTTTCTTTTTTTTTTATTTCGATACTAGTATTTTAACCACAATAGTGTTAATTTATATAGACCTACCTCAATATAACCAATATTTATAGAGACAAAAAACTTCTTTGAAATTTGTTACCTTGAATTCATACTTGTACATGAAGTAAAAGAAAGTTGCTGTGGAGATAAATCCAAGTATGATTAGATACTTATTTCACAAAAGAATTAAAAAGTCAGGACATATGATACTACTTTATTTAACAATCCAATACTCAAGCCAATAATAGGAATATTGATGGTCTTTTCGTATGTGAAATATACGATATTACTTCAATTACGGGTGTGCCGAACGATGGCCGATTGGGTAGGGCACTGACCTTTGGAACCGAAGTTCGTGGGTTCGAGTCCCACTGTTGCATGGTTGTTCGTAGCCGTTCGTAAGCAGTAGGTCCCGGTCTCATTAGCCCCCGTGTTGCAAAAAGTAGACCGTAGTGCTCCAAACCAACCAAACATCAATTTTGGGTGTTGGAGTAAATAACAGAGGTGATTCTGATCCGAAAATTTGTGCGAGTCTGTTCCAAAAATTATAAAAAAAAACAAATTTCTTTTCCCAAGAAAATTTGGAAAGAATTTTCGGAAAAATTTGTTTCTGAAAATTAAAAAAAAAATGTTTTTTAAAACTATCTTCCTCTTCAAATAAAAAATATATGAATGAAATTATGAAGATAATCAGAAGGATTTATATCTTTTCTCACCCTTTTTTCTTTTTTGACTCGTCCACAAATCTTTTTTTTTTTTTTTTTTAATCGAAGAACAGTAATGACATGTTAAGTGATTTTCTTTTTTAAAGCAACATGTTAAAATTTAAATTTATGTATTCAGATTAAGAAATTGAATTTTTGTTTTCTAGATAACCATCGCACACGTTGAGGTGTGTTTGTATTTAATTTATACATGAAATATTATATTTGCAACTCTATATTAAGGTGATATATATTTGAACATATTAATATACTGATATTTAGCAAATGATAAATCACAAGAATAAAATTCAGATATTATCGAACTCTAGTTTTGACATCCAGAAATTAACCTTAATATAAAATTTACTTTTTAGAAAATTTTGTAGGATGTTCAGAAAATTTTTTCTTACTTAGAATCACCAATGAATAAATGAATATTCAAAACTCAATAGCAAACATATATGGCATTTATACAAACATATAATTCTTTGTTTTGAATTGCTTATTTAAAGAAATTTACATTTGTTGTGATATCGAGAAATATAAAGACGATAAAAATGATTACTGCCGTTTCTTAACGAAATGGTTTTTATTTATCGTTATTGGTCATGCCTATTATTTCGTGTATAAAAATTTTTCTTTAATCAACTCAAAATTTAATTGCTTAATTTTGGTTTTAGTAACTGTTACTTGTAAACGTATCTGTTATGTACGATTTGTGGCGTGGTGTTCTAAAATTTGTAATCTAGTGAATAATACCCTCGACCTTAAATTTTGTGGTTTCAGCTTGTGGTCTGTCTGTTTACCACATGATATTCTGACTGCCGAAATAAATGGATGTCCAAATTCTGTTAGCTATTAGGCTGTATTGGGAGCATCGTAGCATTCTTCTAATTTGCCCATTGTAAAGTTTCTGTTAATAAAAGCTTGAGATGCTTTGGATGCAAGCAAGCTATGACTTTTTACGTTTCATTGATAGTGACCTAGTGATGGGCAGGTCAGAAGAGGACCAAGATAAAACAATTTTGATATTTCAGAGTCAGACAATAATAAATAGATCAATAAAATTTATCGTTCAACGTGTTTCGAGGTATTATAATTGCTTAAATATTAATCAAATTTGTTATGTTTATTTGAGTAAGGATTTCTATTAATAGGAATAGGGAAATTGTTTAATGATTTTCGCTATATCTCTGAAAGACAGATATGTTTCCTGAAAGTTTGACAGTCTGAATGATATCGATCGATTTACGATTGAAGAATATATTTTTACAGTCTCACCCGATTCAGATGTAGACCAGCTTATAAGTTACCCGTTGTATATGATATTAATAATAATAAAAGTGGTAATAATTAAAAAAAAATTAACAGGCTAGTTATAGACAGCTTGCTTTTGTTGGACAAGCACTCTTGTAGATTGTTTTTTTATTATTATATAAATGGAAATCTCAAATCTATTGAGTGATACAAAAACATATGCTTCAAAAATCGTCTTTGAATATTAAATATAAATATAAATTTTTCATAGTATGATTGTAAATCTTCCTCAACTATTAGTTTGCCAAGTGAACTATTGAATGACGTCACTTTTACTCGGTTTCTTTTCCTACAGCTACAACGTGAAATAGACTTGCATTCTTCCGCTTTATGAATGGTGTCGAATTTTATGCGAGGAACGGCAGGGGAAAGGGGGCTTTCATTTCTGAGCGGAGGAAAACTAAGGTGTGTCTGCGCCACGGGGTACTTTTGCCTGTCTCTCTTTGTATGACCCCACCTTTACCACGTGTACATTGACGCATATATCGGTACATATCAACATATATTCAATACCTTCTAGTCGTGCCATTGTTAAATATCTTTTTATTTTATGATTTTTTTTGGCAAACGTGCACTATAAGACCAGCATGCGATCATGTTTGTATTTGACCTGTAATGTGAATTATTGTGAAATACGAACTTTTTATCGGAATTTAAAGCAATTTTTATCAGTCACGTTTTTGTCAAGCGTAAACCGTCATCTTTACATTGATACGTTTTTTATTAAACAATTAAAATCTGGAAATATCATTGTAACAAATCTTTTTTTTTCTTCTTAATGATAATGTATGTATTACTTGTCATATCTTGCTTTCAAATTTTTAAAAATGTATTGCAGACATAACATCATTAGGCTCTAATAGTAACAGCGTTGAACAACAGTGTAACGTTCTATGGTTGAATAATATTAATAGGTATCATAAATAAATAACCTATAAAATAATTTAAATACAAGAAATTGCACTTTTTTCTTATGTATTTAGAATATTTTAATTCCGTCATTCCTTTAAGTTCAAATTTCAACCATGTACTATAGTGGGTAGTGCTCAATATACCGTCACGTAGGCGTCCATTTCATGTCTTGCTGAGGGCAATAATTTTTAACCCTAGATAGAAAATCTTAGTCTATGTGCAACACCACAAAAATAAACACTGGTGTTTATGGCTAAAATAACGGCTGAAGTATTTCTTCAGAAAGTTAACAAACATGTCTGTAAATGTTAATAAGAATAAGTAGCGCTTTGTTAGTGGCCACGATGTTTATTTACACGATTTGTAATTTAGATTTCCATGCCCTGTGAGTTGTAATTTCTTGACTATATGATTATTTATTGACAAGAGAATGGGATCGGGTCGTTCATTTCAAATTCTCCAGTTTTTATGTTGCAACAATGAGGGGTTATTGAATTTCACTGCATAGTTTTCCAATGGGTAATTCTTTTTCTGTAAATGTGTTAATAATAGAATTTTTTTTTCACAGTTAATTTTCAGCAGTTAAAACTCATACAATATTTTGAGCCACGGTAGCTGAGTTTGAAACCCCATAGTCGGAGGGTTACGAATTTAAGGATCGAGTGGATGAATGAACGTCGTGTTAACCAACGGCTGCTGAGTCGAACAATGGCTGAATGGTTAGGGTGCTGGCCTTCGGAACCGTAGTTCGTGCGTTCGAATCTCACTATGGCATGAATCTTCGTAGCCGTTCGGAATCGGCTTTAAGCAGTAAGTCCCGGTCTCGTTAGCTCCCGTGTTGCAAAAAGTAGACCGTATCCAACTAAAACCAAACCAAACCAACGGCGGCTTGTGCGTGTAAAAAAGGCGCCTATGTCCTCCACATTTAAACAATACTCTAGAGGGCCGATACAGGGGGAATGGGGGTGGCTCTTGGTGACTGCCTCCAAATTATGAGAGTTCACTTAGAACTCAAAGTCACTCTTCCACCCTTTCAATGCTCTTCAAAAACGAAACTTGCAATCCATCTCCTTAAATCGGGTTGTCCTCTGCTCACGGTCTTTTAAACTGATCAGTAGTGTAAAAATCGAAATTTTTCAATATTTTAATTACTACAGCCTCTATAGTATGTGTATCTACCATGTATTAGTCCCAAACGTATGCAAGGAAATTATCCTTCTGTATTCATGCAAATTTCATGAGCTATTTAATTTTAATTGTAATTATATCTTATGTTCTTAAGAAAAATAAGTACTATTTATTAATGGGTTAAATTATTATTATTAAAATTATTTTTCTTGCAGTTTCGTTTGTACTGCATTGTATCTTTCTCCGGTATCTTTTCCCAGTACACTTCCGTTGAAGTAGAAAAAAAAAGGACCACACACAGTTTTTGTTATCATAAACATCCATCAAACTACGTGCCGTCCAAAATCATTCTTGAAAGTGACATTACCGCTTTTATATTGTAGTGCTTAAACTTCCCCCCTTTTTTATGACACCTCATCTATTTGTGTGCGACGAGGGGATTAAATGTTGACAATAAAGTCATCTGTCCTGTGAAAATTATCTGAAAGGAGACCACTTGCACCCCGCTGATTTAACGACGAAGTCGAACATCTTTCATAAAGCTTTTGATTAGAGGAAACTTACCCACTGAAATGTGGGTCCTGAGGGTAGTTCCTCGAAACGGTGATTTTCTACTACATTTTCTACAATTTCTTTCCCTGCGTAACTATGACTTTTACACTCTTTCCTCGGGGTAAACTCCCACATCTAGGTATTACTTGTATAGAGACATTCACTGTGGCATTTTAAGGGTCGGATACTTTTTCTGCTGTAAAAGTTGACCTCGTAGACAATTCAATTAACTGAATATTTAGAACAATAAACTAGATCCAAACTACCTTTCGTTTTGATTGTCTAATGTTAACATATTTTTTTTAGACTTGCCTGAAAATTTTTAAATGATACAAATTTCAGTCATATATTTTAACAGTTGTCTGATTGTGCCCAACCTTGCATATTTTATCTTACGAATATACACAACTTTTTTAATTAAAATTAAAACGAATCATAGTCTAAATTGTAAATAACTAAAAAAAAAAATAATAAAAAAAAAAATCGTTTAAACGAAATGGTTTGTAATAAATTATTTCTAAAGTCAAATTAATTCTAAATAAAGTTTGTACCCCCCCCCTTCAAAAAAAAAAGGGAAAAAATCATTTTGAAGAAATATTTTTGTTTAATTTAAAATGTTGTAGTTACTAAAAATAAAAGTAAAATTTCGTTTTATTTCGCATAATTTAAGAATATTGTTTAGTAGTTAGTAAAAATAACATTTTCTTATATATATCATTTGGTTGAATGTTTAGTAGTCAAACGATATCAGGACCCTTAATGTTTCTATTACCATCTACAGTTAAGTGATTGTTTGCTTTGATACTAAATTGAAAATAGTTTCGCCTGCCACACTTATTACTCGTGTAAACTAAATTGACATCTGAAATAGGATCATTTTTTTAAATAATACGAACTTATATAAATCTAGAAAGTGCACGATTACAGTGTTTCGAACTAGCTTCATGACGTTAGGTCATTCTTTATGCATTAGTGTTTTCCTAGACATGCTGTGTCCTGCCCTTTTTTTCACCCTTCAGTGCACCCTTCTCCTCTCTTTTCCCCTTTTAATGTGCTCTACATTTTTATGATTTGCATTACTTAAAACCCAATTTTAATTATTTTAAGCTTTAATTATTTAATTTTATTAAATATGTATTAAGTAAAAAATAATTCTTAAAAATTTAATACATATTTAATAAAATAAAATAAACTTCAGACAATCGAAAAATAATTAAATGTTTTTAAACCTATAGTAATCGAAAAAAAATTTTTTTAAATCTTTTCCATTAAAAAAAAATGCCAGTTTTGTGCTGATAAAGTATTTTCATACCCAAGAGCACCCTGCCCTTTTTGTTCTGATGGAGTGCCCTTTTATCTAGGACCACCCTACCCATTTTTTGGTCTGGGGGAAACACTATGCATTACATCAATTTTATATAATTATGAATAATGAATCGCAAGATAAATAAGGTGCAGTTAAATAATAAAATATGAGATGAAAACCATGTAAAAATATTCAGAAGAATTTAGGAAGTCAATGCTCGAAAGCTTAGAGACCAAATCATACCGTTTCAAATAATGCCTCAAATAATCTAAAAGAAACAAGGGGTATTCTACACTTTGCAATTGTAAAGTGTTCGTGTGTTTTTTGGGGTAGCGGTTGAAATTCAAATTTAAAATTAGCTGAAATGTATTACCTCCATGTGTACTATTATAATTCTAGCTTAAAATGCGTGCAATTGTTTTACTTGTCAGGTAAAATAGTGTTTCATTTCCATATAATAGTCATTTTTTTAACAAGTTTCAATTTAAAATATTTAACCTTGCAAGAAACGGAAACTATATAAATTTTACATTCTTTCAGAATCAGCTTAATGTTCTAGTTTTTTTAATCCCATATTTTAAATTCTATTTTCTAAAACTTAAATCTTTCCCTGTCCCATAAGATATTATTTAGGTTAGAAATTCAACTCCATGACTAAAAATTGCGATCTTGGACTCCAGTTTAGGGTGAAATGAGTCCCAGAAATTAAGGCAAAAGCATGCTGGAAATATTTACCGCAAATGTTATTTATTTAATTTTTAATCTTCAGTGTTTCATACTTGATAAGTGACTTTCGATCTCCGTCATTCGAAACTTATCATCCCACTCTTGCTCATCTAATCTGGAGCAAGAAAACTCCTTGATAGATAACAGCGACTTTTTGTCTCTCTTGAATGCTGTTGTTTTCTTAATTCCATTGATGTCCGCCCTTCTGTGTAAATGTCATTGTAGCCATTCTTTACACATGTGGAACTGCTTTTTACCATGGGTGGGTAGGCCAATAATTTATTGGCGGGTACTGTATTTTTCCCTTTCCTCTAAATTTTGTCTTGAGCATTATCTAATTATTTTTTGTGAGTTATGCATTTATTTTATATTATTTATCTATTGTTTAGTATTTTTTATCACTGTATTTGCCAATTTGTTGCGGCATTTAAGTAAATACAATATTTTTGAGGGAATACTATGTTTATTAGAAATTATGAGACCAATAAAGTTAAAATGTTGTGTATTGGTGAATTAATTTTTGCTGCATAAAAACCTATATTTCTTTATGCCATATTTTGAACCTTTCATGAATTAACTTTTCTGTTGTTTCCTAGTATTAGTATCAATGTTAAAATTTTTTTCTTCTAAATGAACTAACGACTATTTTCCTCATGCTTTATAGTTATTGCTAAAAATGGTAGCAATAGTAAGATAGTTTCATTGCTCAAGCCGAATTAAACCCAAATATGTTTTTTGAAGTCCTTGTAAGCATATTAGAAATGGAATGATTAAAATTTTTTTGTATCATTCTTATAATATAAGTAATAAGTCTTATAAGTTTATTCCCTTATTTCTTATATCGATATTTGTACAGTAAGTAATTCGGTGTTAAAAACTACTAAAAGGGTATTTAACTTGTGTTTCGAGGTATTATAATAGTCTTGAATTTAATATTTGCAAATATATAGTTGCAACCATTTTTATTTTTTATCCTTCTGCAGTCAATACCGTTGCTATATAAATCAATATCTACTGTATCCTTCCTATTCATAATATACTCTACGGAAGCAGTAATTGCCCATTCTCCGAAATAATATAATTTTCCACTCCCGCTTTCCTTTTTCAGTGCGCTTATATACGCTCCAAATAATATTCTCTTTCTGCCTGAATTGCTCGTATTCTTCCCCGCTTTATTGCTCCTTCGAATTAACTGTATGTTCTGCGAATAAATTTTGAAAGTTTGTATTATTGGTAGTTAAATTCTTGTAATTACGTAGTATTGTTTGTATATGAATGTCTAGATTTTGCTGACATTCTTGTTGATTTTGATTGAAATAACAATACATACTTTTGAAAAGTAAACATTTTGTAAGTATAATTAATTCTTGTAACATTTTATTGATGTTTACAAGGTTCCCACGGTCCTTAAAAGTCCTTAAGAACTCCTTAATTTAACTTTCATTTTTAAGGGCCCTTAAAACAATTTAATTTTCATCAAATGTCCTTAAAAACTCCTTAATTTTGCAGTTGGAACGCTATCAATTTCTTTCATGGAAAGATATAAAAGAAAAAGTAGTTGAGTTATAGAACTTGATCGAAAAAATTTCTGATACATAAAAAGAAATCTGTTAAACTTTCAAAATGAAATTATTTATGTATGTAAATTTGCGCTATTGGAAATTTCAATATTTGTTAAAGTTCATAACATTCTTTTACATTTTCTAGACAAAAGTGCAGTATTAATAGGAAAGAAAATCCTCAAATACATATATGTTTTCAGTGTATTACTGTAGGAATTCAAAATGCCTTTCCTTGATATCCTTAAAAAATTATGAAAATACTTTTAGCCTATTAGTATTTTTATGGTCACGAGCTAGAAAACTTATTTGATAAATAAATTATTTTTAGCATACTGAAAAGGTTTAAAGTATAAAGTCAGCTGCCCTTTCCTAATAGCTAACAGTCATGCAGATTTTAATTAAACGAAGCATAGAGGGTGGAGGGTTTGTAGATATTTCAGTTACTTATGGAAATTTAATTTTCCTTCCTTTGAATGTAATAGAAAAGTCTAAAACTTTCTCCTTTCCCAGGCAACCTCGGGTATAATCAGCTAGTGTGTATGTATGTGTGTGTGTGTGTGTGTGTGTGTATATATATATATATATATATATATATATATATCAGTCATTTTTAAACCCTCACACAATGTTTTCAATATTGTATTTTATTCACAATTTATTTTTACTTTGATCACTCAAAAAACTTTAGATGTACATTTTTCAAAATTAGTGTTTGTCAAATAGATTTGTGTTATATTAATTTTTATATATTTTTAAAAACTTAATTCTGAAATGTTGTAGAGCATTTATTGAACATGCCTTTTCTGGTTCATAATCATTAAAATATGTTCCTCAGAAAATAGGAATTATATCGTTGTGCCGTGTATTTCATGTAGGTCCTTATAAAAAGATACTTTGGTCCTTAGAAAGTTCTTAATTTTTCTTTTGGAAAAAGAGGGGGAACCCTATGTTTAGTAATTAACATTTTTGCTGTATTATTGAAATAGCTCTGTTGTTGAATAGTGACATCCTAACTATAACTTATAAAAATAAACATAGCTGAGTGCTATCGAATTTTATAAATAAATATTTTTTAAAGTTTATTTATATACATTTTTCAAAGATGATATTTTAAAATGTTTCTTTTTTCTCCTTTCAGGTAAGTTTTCCCGTTTGAATATTTGGCTGTTTGTAGAATTATCATGAAGACGCATAATATTAAATTTTGTGAATGTTTACGTTATTTTAATAAGGCAAACTGAAGAGTCAACTTTTGATAGGTAAGGTTTATTTTCTACAGTGTTTCCCAACCTGTGGTACGCGCACCATTAGTTGGTGGTATGCGAAAGAAAATCAGTATTGGCGAACATAAAAAATCAAAAAAATGTCATTCAAACGGAATTTTATAAGTAGAATTCAAAAGATATAATCTAATTAAATTTACGTTAAGCTATGATGAAGATTAGGGAACAACTTTCTGGGAAAGCCCTTAAATTATTATTACCGTTTACTAGTACGGAATTAGTAAAAAGCTCTTTTTTATTTATTTATTTATTTATTTATTTTAAATATGAAATTTTGAACACAGATACACGAGAGAGAGAGAGACAAGCCTATGGGAAGTAATAGAACCGATGATGTCTTGATAATGTATTTATTCATGACTACACAGTTTTGGCATCGAACCATCAAACATGACGTCGTTTATTTGGCGGGCAAAGACTAACAAAAGAGCCTTGCTCAGCGTGGATTCATTAGCTACCTTACCTCAAGACGTTCTCTTACAATTGTTAGGCATCATGCGCTTTTATATGGAGTTATTAGTGATTCATGCGCTTGAATTAAAGAGTGCGCTGCGTTTTCTGCTTTCAAACCTCTAAATTATTAATAATATATTTTCAAAGCTGATATATATGTTTATATGTTAAAGTCAGTTTATCCTAATCCGGCATGACGTTTAGACGTGTTTTAATGTAATTTGTCTCATTATGTAATGGGAAAACATTCCACCCCCATAAAATGGATAATGCAATTAAATAAATAGCAAAATTCAGTAAATACACTCATTTTTACAAAGTGGTACAACTTAGCGTACGAAGTGGTACGTGAGCCAAAAAGGTTGGGAAACGCTGATTTAGCACAATTTTGTTGCAATGGTATCAAAGCAGATAAAAGATACGAAAAATTCCCGACGACGAATGTTTGGAGCTTGCATTTCTGGAACTTTTATTAGCGTAGTTATTGACGGCATAAATGTAAATGGGGTTTTCACTTTTAAATAATTCAGTCTTGACAATTCTTTCCTGGGTATCGGCCGAATCACTGATATCGCGTTTTATGAGCGGACCAAATCGGATTACCGACGGATCCGACGGAGAGAGACCGATCTAACACAATAAACATTAACAGCGGGCTTGCCTTGTTAATGAATCGTGAATTAATCAGGGGCGTATTTAAACTTGATCGGCTTTGCAGCTGCGGAGAAAGATGTAAGCAGATTGGCGTATACGGTCGAGAAAGGGGTTTGGATCCTTCTATACTTTCGATTTCTGCGTCTTTCCTCGGCTATTTTTGTTTTACCGTTGCAGAAACAGTTCATAATCGAAATCTTTAAAAAGATAATGTTTGAGGACATACAGTCATTGAACATCTCGCCTTGTATTTTTAACTTTCTGTGTTTCTTCATAAACTTTTTCATTAAAACATAAGTAAAACTATTCTTAGTGTCCTTAATTTATTTAGCTTTATAAAATAAAATACTTTATTAAACGGACGCTGACACATTTTTACTGTTTCGTCTAATTAATTTAAACTTGCTCTTATTTTTCCCGTGGAAGCAATGCGAAATGTGTTCCATCTGGCTTTATATTCTTACCATTATTCTAAAAATTATTTTGTTGGTTTTGTTGAATGTAATACAATCAGCAATTTGTAATAACAAATAGAGCAAAAAGACTAAAAATTAAAACGTAAAATAAGTTTTATGTATTTATATATAAGTGTTTCTCTATAATACATGCTCTGTGGCCAATAACAATTTTTTTTTCTGACGTCGCCTTTAATAATGATGTTACTTTTCTAGAAAGAAATAAAATAAGAGACATCCATTTCATATAAATCAAAGTTTGAGAAGTATCACCACAACCAAGGTCATTATTAAACTATGTATGTAAATTAGGATAGTTAAAAGCAGAATAGATAATTCTTCATCAAAAATTGAATACAATTTTAAAACACATGAAAATAATAAGAATGGATACTAATTGCAGAATTGGGTCTCCAAATGCCACTTATTACATTTTTTTGTGTGACCACACCCTTCCCCCTCTGCACAAACGTAGTTAATTCAGATATATCAAACCAAATTTCCATATCACACTGGAACACTAACTAAAGAGGGAAACAATTCTCCTCCCTCTCAAGTGCAACTCTGTTGTGTTTGCTCCCTGTTGGCGACTGCGACGCGATGGGTGCGCCCGGGTTCTTCGAAAGGTTGAATGCGGGGTGGAGTAGCCCAGTACTTTTGATTTCCCACCGCCGCCGGGGTAAGTCTGGAGGGCCAAATGGGCCCGGTATGGCGTTTGATTGATTGATTGTCTAATAAAGTGAGATATTGATTTTCTTCAAATTAATTTTGTCTTCTATCATATATATTACTTGTTACGAAATTATCTCTTGTTTGTGTAATGTATAAAGAATGAAACAATATATTGGTGAAAAAATTATACTATTAATTTCAATCAAACTCGGAGATTTACTTAAGTATTTAGTTAAAATCTTTTACGAGGAAACTTATTGATATAATTTTCATTGTACCATGCTTTTAATCAGGATGTTCACAACCAACTGTTAATGATAATATTAGAAGATAAATCTAGAACGAATTTTGCTAGATGATTTTTGCACCGATTTTTTTAATGAATTTCGCCGAAGAAAAAACTATAAAGCTATGATCCCCCTTCCCTCCCCCCCAAAAAAAAAATCTTTTGTCAAGCTAAAAATTGGATACCCCTGGTATAAGTTAAAAAATGGAAGACAGCTAGTTAGTGTGCAAGTCGTATTTCACAAAGTCTGTTAAACTTAATAACATTAAGTTGTTTTTATAATTGTCGATCGATTTCCTAATATGTTATTACTTCTTTAATTCGTTATTATTATACTGTTGTTTAAGGTTAATCTATTGAATGAAGCAGTCAAAAGCTGTGACATTAATTATATCTTATTCTTGTATTTATAATACTGCATCCAGCTAGTTTTTTGTTTGCGCCGAATTACGGGCGCTGTGTGTTCAGTGTGAAGGGGGAAACTGCTGATTAAATATTGGTATCTTCATTACGGGAAGGACTAGGCTTTATCTCATATTGTCGTTCAGCACGTATCGTTGAGGACGCAGCACGAGCAACGGTGTACTCTTCTTCTCTCTAAGTAGCTTCAAGTTAATTTGTGCATTTTCACTCTCAGATTTTCCTTCTTATGATTTCTATTATATTATTAATTTATTGATTGCGGAAACAAAACCTACTATACCTCTTACGTCTTTATATTAGAAAGATGAAAAAATGCTTTTTAGGGGAATTTTGTAACACTTCAGTTCTCTTATATATAATGTTAAAATCCCTTATTTACATATTTTAATATTTATTTAATAACTTTTGTTCATAAAATACGTTGGGAGTTTGCGCGATAATTCTGATTTTTCCCTCTAGACACGCTGTAGACTTAATTCAACCTGTGTCTGTACAATAGTTAACTCGTTTTCTTTAAACATGAGTATTTTTTATCACGTGATCAATTGTGCTTAGGGATTATTCGTAGTCTTTTTACCTGAGAAATCCCTACTTGAAAAGTGTGTGTGTGTGCATGATCACATTGTCTCGGTGCTCGATGTTGTAAAAGTGCTTGGCTGTTGTATGGATTTCATGTACCTCACTAGAAATAAACTGTGTTGTGATTTTGAATGAATCTCGCCCGTATTACATATATACTAGACGCCCCGACAGACGTTGTCCTGTTTTAACTCTGTAAATCTAAAAATTGTAAAATGTTTTACAATAAATTATAAATTTCACCTTTTTGATGGAAATGTAAAGAAAAAAATTTAAAAAAATACTTGACGCAACCACGTACAGTCATCACAGACGTAATTAGATTAAATTCAAATTCCCACATCGCCTGTGCGGGGATTCGATCCTGAGATTTCTCGTAATGAAGCCCGTTGACCACTGAACCACAGATACGTCGGCAGCGAAGGGTTTCGAGCGGCATTATAATAATCTCATTAAGCGCGCAATTCTGTATTTTTAATATAAAAAAAACATTTTTTATCGGATCAAGTTGTGAATTAAACCATTCTCGGATCAATTTAATTACATACAGAATATTTCATCAAAATCAGTCCAGACCTGTAAGAGGAATTCTATTACAAACACACTTACAGAAGAATTTTATATATAAAGATTATATATATATATATATATATATATATATATATATATATATATATATATATATAAGATATATATATATGGGGGGATTTATTCC
This sequence comes from Pardosa pseudoannulata, assembly GCA_032207245.1. Taxonomy (NCBI): domain Eukaryota; kingdom Metazoa; phylum Arthropoda; class Arachnida; order Araneae; family Lycosidae; genus Pardosa; species Pardosa pseudoannulata. Next base: position 180,032,099 of record CM063505.1, on the reverse strand, counting down.
CCCTGTGGAAAAGATGCACAAAAACTTAACTAAAATGAACTTATTTAATTAAACTATTTACACATTATATACAGAATAGGTGATGTCTAGGGACAATTAAAATAAAACTGGACATCAGTGCCAGTCTGGCATAACATCAGCGCCCGTCTTGGCATCGAGAAGTGCCGTCTGCACTCGTTGCCGTCTAACTCACGTCAGGCATCCGTCTATATCGGCATTCCACTGGGGAGAGCTGTTGCCAAACTGTAAAAGGAAAACTTCGCTTGCTCGGAGTAAATTCACCTCGCTGAGCATTGCTAAGGGTACCATACCTACATATATATATATATATATATATATATATATATATATATATATATTAATAATAATAATAGTATTAGATTAAGATAATAAAAATAAATGCTGATTGTGTTAGAATTTAAATTGCTTAAATTTTAGTTAAACACCGATTTTGAGTTTATAATCTCCCATAAGATCGTTACTGCTTTGCTGACTCATAATGTAATACATTCAGTGTACAAATATATATTGATATACCGTAATTAATGCACGCATATTATGTTGTACTGCGATTACATAATTATTTCGGCTAATGTAGTACGGCGCAGCATCTTTCACATATTCTCTTTCTTCAGACACACCTTGAGCGTACGTTCCTCTCGGGAAGGATGATTTTCCATGCACCACGATAATCTCTGCTCCTTCGCAGAACGAGCTATTTAAGTCTGCTTAGCGTTTAATTTGCTGTCATCGGGTCTGGCGCGCCGGGTATCACTTCTGTTAGAGGATTTCTTGATGCATTATTAATCGGGCATGTCCGTTAGAATACGATTGATTTCTTCGCAATCATTCCCCAAATTTCGTGCAATTAATCATTCATCGCCGATTTTGTATGGGGATGTTGGGAGCTGAAATTCGAGTTATATGAATGTGCAATATTTTTTAACACTAAACATACCAACACTTAATGCATACCAATTTCTACCATAGCTGGTCAAATGACCGGAATTTATTTTTTCTGATTATAAATGTATGAAATATGAAAATTGGAAGGAAATAGACAAATAAACTTTATTATAATTGAACAAAATTGTATATTGTCAATTTTTATGTATTACAAACACAAAGAATAAGAATTTTTAATTCATTTCCCATCGAATTTTTACATAAACCTTATGGGTCATTTGACCTGTTATATGGTATGTTTAGTGTTAATAATCATTTTGTTCCTTCTCTACTTTTTATTTTCTTGATGTATAAATAAAATTTACAATTACACGTGTCTTCGGAATACACAAACATTAAAAATTTAAATTACAATAACAACAGATTTTCAGTACCGTAACTAGGGCCTGGCAAAGGGGGCATTTACCACAAGCGCATCAGTCATAGGGGCGCCGTACCGTGATGAAAATGGGATCCGAAAAAGGACGATTCGATACGAATAGAAATAAGAAGTGGAAAAATAATTTTTCAATTATAAAATCCAAAGTATTTAGAATTTATTTTCTTATGAATTTTCTTATTTTTTTAAAATGCTTCTAGAGACTAAACTTGTTATAGATTCTTATATAATGTTTGCCAGACTCCTAAAATGACTTAATAAAAATCCGGGAATTCGTTTTAAATTTTGACTAAATTTAAATTTAGAAATTCATCAATATTTTATGAAAATTTAACCTACGAATAATACATATTCCCCTCAAACTATTTCGTTTATCAAAAATATACCTCCGAGTGTTCAAAAATATTTAAATTATTAATCAGGTAAAAATAGAAGAAAAATTAATATACTAGGAATGTTTTAAGAATTAAAATATTTTTTGAGTTCTATCTGAATATATGATATAGATGAAAAAAACCTTATATATTTTCTCACTCTTTTTGGTGGGAGGGACGCAGGCCATTTTTTTGCCACGGGTGCCAAAGGACCTAGTTACGGGCCTGCAGATTTTGCAAGTTAGTAATTACTTGTTAGTAAAGGACCTGCAGATTTTGCTTTATGTATACCGTATATTCCGGCGCATGACGCGTTCTTTTGATATTAAAATTAAGATCGAAATTAACGGGTGCTCGCTATACGCCGGATATAAATGACATATAATAGTAAAGAAAAGCACCAAAAAATTAGATTTCTACATGTACCTAAGTGATTGTTATTTTAAAAGTAATGGTATACTAGATGATCTTAATTTTTTTTTTCAATATTGGATACCTTTATACCAATTATCGAATTCTGTTTTCATCTTCATTGTCACTTTTACACAGATCCATATATAAATAATCATCTTTCTTTCCATCTAGATTATCAGTTATACTAGATTTTTTAAAATTACTTTTGAATTGTCAGGTTTGATTACAATTTATGCACATCATCCAGTCCTACACTATTTCAAGATTGGTATAATGCATTCAGCTTTTTTTTTTGTAAATGTTTTTTTTTCACCTTCTTACATCCACATTATTCCAAGGAAGTTTTAAATTTGCTTTAAATGGTTTATCAATATACACATATTAAGGCAGAATTAACAACGTTAATCCGCCTGGAATAACTGTTATATCTATATTACTCTCTGCTAGCAATTTCTTTGTATGATCCGTTAGATGAGATCAGAGCCAGCGAGGCAAGACTGTACTAGGTATAGATGTACTAGATATAGGTGTACACCTTTGTGGCCCCGATGAGATTTGAGCTTCTTCGGGGCCACGCGAGAATACAGTCTTATCTAGCGTGACCCCGGCTTGTCGTAAACTAAAAACTTCCTGGGTTCTTTAAGGCACCTGGATCTTTTTTCCGAAATATTTTTCTATTGAACAAGTACTATTCATTCATTTCAGTTAAAAAGTGTACGAGTTATACAACGAGGTTTGACCCAAAGGCTGTAAAATGTAGTTTGAAACTAGATGTGCATGATGTTCATTGGGATTAGCAAAATATGTGCTTCGTTATATCTGGAAATGACAGGAGAATAGCTCAAACTGAATATGGTAATATAACTTCCATCTTATTTTAAAATCGGATTTTATTTCTTCCAGCTTGTTCTTTTAAACCAGTAAGTTTTTAATATTTGTTCTACTCTTCATGCTTTTCCCTTTCTCCTAATAAGCTTTTTATATAATGTTCTTCGCGTGTTTCCGTATTTATTTATTTACTTCTACGTTATTTTCCATCTTGAATAAACTTGATGATTTATCATCGAACTACTCCAGAGATGCGTTTAAGGCTTTTTTTATTAATTTTTTAACAGATCTTTAACGTTCCTAGCTTATATACAATATATCAAAAAACTGTTCACGAAACTACTGCTGTTTTCGTTCGCTCGCAGGACAGCTTATTTTTATTTTTATAGTTTTCGAATGGAAACTAACTAGTTTGAAATAGTCTTTAAAAAATACTTTCACAATTATTTTTTTAAGTAAAATAATAATGTTTATATAGCTTTCTTATTTAAAGGTACGGTGTTTATTGTAGTCTTTGAAAATAAAGTACTTTATTTTCTTTCCTTTTCAGCATCAAAATAGAATACGGTTGAATAGAATCGTTGTACAAAATAGAATCGTTGTAGTTTGTCGTACCTGCACCCCCTACAGTCATATTGACAAATGTTGTAAATGCACCCAATAAACAATTGATAATATATATGCATATTTTTTATAAATAAATTTAAGTTCGTTTCATAAATTTTATTGTTTAATGCAGGCCATAATTTCTTTTTGACCAATTCATTTGACGACGTAATCCTCGGACCAGCGTGAAGTGCGGAGTTCTTGTGTCAATTCTTTCACTATTATATATATATATATATATATATATGAATGTGTGTGTATATATATATATGAATGTTTGTATATATATATATATATATATATGAATGTGTGTGTATATATATATGAACGTGTGTGTATATATATATATGAACGTGTGTATATATATATGTGTGTGTGTGTGTATATATATATATATATATATATATATATATATATATATATGTATACAATATTATAAAGGGGAGAATTGATTAGTATGTCCTGTTCCTATTTTAAAAATGAAACGAATTATCAGGTATTCAGTTTATTTATTTCATTCCTGTCATTTAAGTTGTGTATTTTGTTTTATAAAATGAACTCTGCAAAATTAGTTTTCATAATCAGATAGAACATGTGTTGAATGATCAATATGGTTTTGTACTTTACAGTTTAATTTGTCCATTTTATTTGTAAATTATGTAATGCACATTTATCATACAAAAATAATCATTTATATTCGAAGAATGAATTTGAATTCCTTTGCTTTTTCAATTAGATATTTTCTAAGGTGTGTCTCAAATGATGCTATCCCGCAAATGCAGTTAACGTGGGAAAATGTTATATTTTCGAGCGTAAAAATGGAAATGACTTGATATCTTAATTTTGTGTGAACGCCATGTATGTGCTCCGGGAGCATGACTGAGGATCCACCCTTAATTATAGTGTGTAACCTCTCAACACGATAGAATAATTAGCTGCGACTTTCGAGTTATTGAACTTCAGTGGGCGAAGTCGTGCTAAACGCATTGACATTTGCATCTTTAATATTTCTTTTTCCTTCGAATTAATATTCAAATATGATTACATTAATAAGCAGTTTATTACCCCCTCTATCTGTCTCTCTTCATATTGGCGATGAGCTATGGGTTAAATATGGGGTCAGCAACACTAACAGATTATGTGTGCAACTAAATTAGTTTGTATTTGGCTGTAAGCATGATTCTGTTTCTTAAATGCATATGAAATCATATTTTGTCTATTAGATTGTGTATTAAGGGAAGGTGAAACCTATCTTGCAGAATGTAGCAAAGGATGCAAAGCTAAGCTAAGTAATGCACGAATAGAAATAGATTAAATGTATTAATCGGTGAATGTGTTGTAATTTACGTTGGATTTGCATTTATAGCTATATACTGTGTATTGTAGCTCTGTTCGAAGATTAACACTAATATATATATATATATATATATATATATATATATATATATATATATATATATATAATGCGACGGACTTCTCGATGGGTGGTTGCAGTCATGCCCATAAAAATGATACCGTTTTAGCTAAAAACCCTTATTAAGATAACATTGGAAGATGGGTTCCCACTTCATCATAGGGGCAGTACAAACTGAAGAGTCAGCTAGCATGAAGTTCTATGTACAAGACCTGTAACACCTGGGTCAACATCTGTGGGAAAATATCTCCAGAAAATTCTAAATTGTCCGCTAGGGCCATGTAGGATTATAATTGGTCAGGCCCCTTCTCTGAGGGCATAAACTGTAGCCCCAGTGGTCAATTTAGGTTAGGGGTTAAAAAGGGGAATGCAAAATGACGCAGGAAATTTTATCCCTTGATTTAAGTTTTGAAAACCCATGAGAATTTTCCTCACACACACACACACACACACACACACACACACACATATATATATATATATATATATATATATATATATATATATATATATATATATATATATATATTCCTCTTAAAATTTGTGCATCACTTACTATGAAATTAGCAATACTAAACATCTGCATATATTTCTCCGAAAGTCTAGGATAACAGTTTAACGTTAGGGAATCAAGAGAGTTGTAATTTTGGAATTACCAAACGTTATTGTATCCACAAGAATGTCATTGGTTTTTATTTTCACCTTAAGGTGTAATATTAATATTATTTCCAGCATAGCATCTATTTGACTGGCCTGGTCTGATTCAATCTACCTCCTATAGAACTCTGCTTACTGCTAAAAATTTCAACACAATCGGATTCGAGTTTGCAGTAAACTGACTTCATAAGACACTAACTGGAATTCTTGGGACAAATGAAGAGTTAATGGGTGTATTTTAAAACATCTGTTTCTTGTGTCAACTTGCTTTCAATAATTTATTCTACTCAGATTTTACATTTAATTGTGAATTAGGAATTCCCAATCTTAGTAACCGATATTTTTTAAGAAAAAAAAGTTGTCTTTAATTTTTAAAACGGTATTTAAAGCATACAAATAATTTTTACTACATCTCTCTATTAATTATAGATAAATAAATTGGTTCCTTCCGATTTAATTAACTATAGATCGACACAATGCTATATTCGCACCTTCATATGTGCAGCAACTAGCTTCAATAGCGTATTAATAGAAGTAAATATGAGATTTTCAATTTATGAAATTTACTGCTGTAAATTGTGATCGCTAGTCGTTGATTTTGTAGTCATTGCGAATCATTCTATTTAAAACTAATGTCGCATGATTGATGTTAGTATTATGTATACCAATCCAGTGAACAAATCGGTGTGTCATGTAGATTACTTGCGTGACAATTATTATTAGTGAGCACTTACAGAATTTAATTTTAGATTATCCTGTCAATGATAATCATTTGTATTTGGGGTCCTCCCCTTCTCTATATGTATAGAGAACAGCAAGTATTTGAAGTCACTTCACTCATTTCAATCGCTAGCTAATTGCTTTGGCTATCAGCAAAGCATCATCAGTTGTACCGGACGGATTGAGTAAAAGGAAAAAAAATCCAAGATTCAGGTGTGGCCAGTATCTTTTTTCATCTACTTTCTTATGCATCAGTGAAAACTCAACATATATTCTCTCTTCTCGTGTTTGTTAAAAATTGTGCTGCAGTCAATGTTTCATAGAATGGTAAAAGTGATAATTTATTTTTATGAGTCATTCATTATACATTACGTACAGAGTTCCTGTGTATAGTATTTCATTTTATCGTTTATGCTTAGCATATTGAATTAGTTTTTAATAATTAAGAACATTGGATTTTTCTGTTCACCTTAACTGTTGGAATGCTAGGCTTATTTTTTTTTTTTTTTTTTTTTTTTTTTTTAACAATATATAAATTGCTGCAGCTATGAAATTCGGATAAAGAAACCCGAGTAATTTTTCCAGCCATTTAATTCGTGTTTGAAAAAATTCAGTTGGTAACAGTCAGAGATCGATTTAATTTTCCTTCCATAATTTGTATGTGCGGCATATGCTTAGAAAGAGTACCCGAAGTAAGTTATGCTTCCAAGATAAAGAATTAACCCTGTTTTAACTGCCTGGGGAGATTTGGCTGTTAACTTTTGCAAACATTGGAAAATGTTTAACATGTTACGTTTTTATGCAAATGCAATGAGCATTTATGTGAGCCCTCTTCCACTCCACACATTGCCACTACTATCAGATACTCAGCTATATTTACTATTTAAACCTATTGCTAGAGGAAGTCTATAGTAGTTGAGAAGTATTACTCTTAGCAACTATACATTGCTCCTGTTGACAATGTGTCGGAAAGTCAGGCTCTGCTTCAAGAACCAGAGTTCTTTAGTTCGAATCCCAGTTATGGATATTGTGGCCGTCTGGAATTGACTTTAAGCAGTAGATCCCTGTGTCATTAGCTTTCTTTGAGGGAAAAAATTAACCACGGTGGTCCAAATCAAACCTGTTGACAATATAAAAATGCTGTAATGTATATAGACTAGGAAATGCAGCAAAATTATGCTTGATATACATTATCAGTGTATGTTACAGTAAGACACAGCCTTAAATTCCCTATACATGCTATTTGTGTAAAGACATGTGGTACAGTGGCTTTGTAATTACCCCTTTAATTTTTTTCCTTGCAGTTTTCCTATTTCGTCCGTTTTTTTTCAATTGTGAAATAACTATCATGTATATACCCATTGGAAATAGTACCAGAGACGAGATATGTCGTGACACGGATACTTAGTCTACGCTTACTCTGAATAATTAAAAACTTTTCAGCAATAATAAACGGAAGTGATATTTACTCAACTTGAGGGTGGTAGTCAAGAAAAGAAAAACTAAATACCAAAACGTTCTACGCAAGTTTATTTTATCGTTCGCTGTTTATATTTTGATTTGCGCTTAGTCCCTTTTCAATGTATGCAGTTTACTGCGAAAAAAAATATTAAATCTGACCCCTTGACTTTTTTTTTTTTTTTTTTTTTTTTTTTTTTTGCATGGGGGAGGGAGGGCATTGGTTGCGTGAACTGGCATAAGGTGTCATTACATGGAGCCGTGCGTGTTCCGAATAGTGTATCATTTGGAGCTTTTCGCGTGACCTTGGCTGGCCAAAAAGCGATCAGGGTGGGGCAGCCACCAGGTATTCTGATATCCGTGTATCTTCTCCCCCTCGCTCTTTTACGCCGTTTTTACTTATTTATTTTTCGGAGGTCATCATTTCTCCCCTCTCCTACTTAGCACTAATTCACACTTGCCGCATTATCGACTCGACGTGTGAGCTGTCATTCTCAGCTACTGGAGACAGTCATTCTTGGGAAAGGTATAAGCAGGACCGGATTTAGCGTTTTTGCCGCCGTAAGCAAACCCCAAACAGTAATGACATTTAGGTAAGACAATAATGCTAATTCAAATATACGCTGGAAAACTGTTAAAGAGAAACGAAACTGGCGATTTTAACGAGCTGACCAACTACAACTAGTGGCTACTATTTTCAATGATTTGAAAGTTTCTTTTCTGCAAAATCGTGAATAATTTTAAGGGTTCAGATGAAAGCGCCACAGACATATAATTTTTTCATGTGATACCTCCGCAATTTTTAATTATAATTGAATACTAGCGTGTATTAAATTTAACTAAATATACAAGTGTCAAAATGTAATACCTTACAAGTGCGTAAACCAAAACACAATATTTATGTTAAAAATAAAAAAATAAAAAAAAATTTCGCTTTGCGAGGTGGGTGGGTAGCGTAAATATTGTTTGCACAAATAATCGAATTTGTAGAATCCTGTAGTGTCATTATAGATGACAGGTTTTATTAAATATATATGCGTGTGTTGTACTTTCATTTTGTAATGACACGTATTTTAGGTATGATATTCTCAAAAATAATTCAGGTACTTTTATAAGGGTGTTTAATTACAAAAAGAAAATTCTCTTAAAAAAATCTTTAGAAATCTTAGCTTTGTAACCTCTGTAAAGACTCCGTGAGAGAATCTTTTATTGCCAGAGCTTTTAAAGTAAAATACGAAAAATTACCTTTTCTTTTTATTCGTGTTCGACTACCCCTGTAGGCAAAGCAACCAAGGAGTGGAAAATACGCAGCTGCTTTTGTGATGCCTTAAACATAATGACACGGGGATTTACAAGACAGGTCGAAGTTTTATTGTTCGTCTTAACAACCTGACGTCTTTGAATGTGGAGTCATAAATAACTTGGACGAAACGAGAGGAGAAAGAGTTTAGTTAGAGGATAATTACTTACACGCTTACGATTAAACTCCCCTTAACCTGGGTGGTATATGTAAACACTTATGTGTGCCGGATGCGATTGAAATGTTTTAAAATCGTGAAAAATTTAATGGTCTAATTGATGGGTTTTGTTGTAGCCCCTTTTTATCTGGCCTTATATATCTTCTGGGAATGTCTTTGTTATGCAGGAGATGCATCCTTAATTGCATTTTAAAAAGTCGGTTGATTCTTTTTTTTTTTTTTTTTTTTCCTCTCATTTCTATGGCCTCTCCTTTATGACTAAAACACGTGTATGCTGTAAAGGTAAAATTATTGGTTTACAATTTCTCACAAAGGAATGAAACAATTAACATTCGAATAATCGAACGATAAAATTATTTATGTGACTGTAGGCCTCGTAATTCATGTATATTTTACTATTGCTGTAATGCTGAAAGTTGTGTAAATTACTTTTGTATTACGGAAGCGAATCTAAAGTATATCGCCATTTATTTAATAATGCCATATCGTCGTTATTCCTTTTTTTTTTTTTTTTTTTTTTTTTTTTTTTTTTTTTTTTTTTTTTTTTTTTTTTTCCCTAGAGGATGACCCTGTAGCTAAGACATTGATCTTCATATCCAGAGGTTCGACGTTCAATACCACTGGTGGCATGGATATGCCAGTTTTAAACCTCTGTTCTCATTTGCCCTTGAGTAGTAAAACTACTACACTGATCTTCACATCGAACTACCGATAAAATTGTGTCAAAGCTCGCCAATATACATCTGTATTAATTTAATGTATTGAAATCACCTATGTACATTTTGATATTGCTTTGTTTTATTGCAGAATTTCGTTCGTTTTCAGTCAAAATTTGTTTCTTAATTTATCCTTTATGCATTTATTAGATTCTATAAGATGTGTTATACCTAAATGCCCTATAGGGTACGTCTATTGTACGTGTCTTAAGCGCTCAGACTGTCAATTTCATGCTTTTCTTAATAATTATTAAACGCTATTGTAATTTGTGGCTGACGTGCGTTCAAATTAGAAAGTAAATAAATAAAAAAGCAGGAAGCGCGTCACGTTGTACCCTATCCCTTATGGTGAAATTCGCGCAGCACCCATTGGAAGCACCTCGCAGTGTAATGAACGTAGATTTTGGCGTTGCATAAGCAAGATGAGTGAAGAACTGGGAAATAAGTAGTAACACCCGGTAGGTCCGGTTCGCGTTGAAGCGGATGATTGGGCTGTCTGACGCCTGTGGAAAATGGGGGGCGGGCGGAGGGGGATACTAACAATCGCGTCGACCACCCACCGCCTATTTCGCGTAGACTGGGCGCGCGTGTTACATTCTCTGCGCTGGCATGCCGTGGAAATAGATTGGAGGAAATTGGGGGAGAAAAGCCATCGGATAATTTTCCTAATACCTATTCAGGAATGAAACCTTAATGAATATTGTTATTGAGTTAGTGATTCTGAACTTTGGGAAGATTATTATTACATTTTTTGTCTTAAATAAAAAACATTGTTTTAAGTTACAATAGCACATATCTAGAGAAAAATATGTGACTATCAATCAGGTAGAGAAAAACAAAAATGAATATCTATGCCTAGCACAAATTGTTAACCACATATACATTTTTTACGCTAATGAATAGAGATTTACTATCATACAATCAAACAAAAATAAAACTTACTATGCTAAAGTCCCAAGAATATTTATCTCTTTTTCTATTTTATAAATTACGTGCTAAATTCCCAAAATGACCATTTTAGGCTATTTAATTAAACATATAAACATATCTGGATAAAATAAAAAAAATTCAGATTTAAATTTTATAAAATAGTTGATTGCCGCAATGGTTGTATACTTTGATATATTACATTTGAAGAAAGACGTTTGTACAATTTTGAAAGTATTACTCATTTATAAATAAGTTACGAATTAAGTAGCTGTGTTGTCATAAAACACGCAACTGTGAAATTTTCCTATTCAGGGCTGCTACAGTATAAGCCAAATTGAATTATTTGGAATTTGTGACACAGTCCCATATAAGAGGATTATACCTACGAAATATTTTCGGAAATTCAAAAGTATAAACAAATTTAGCTATCTCTGAAAGAATATATCTGTTTAATTTGTTTAACAAACTTCTTTTTCTGTGGTCATTTTTAATGCATATTCCCCTTTTAATTAGTATCTCATTCCTGAAATTATATCTATGATCTCTTTGTTTCTTTATTTTGTTCAATGCTTTTAGTACTTGTTTTTATTCTGTAAGTAGTTTGTCTTATCTGGCCTAGACCACAAGGCGGGCAGTTTATGTTGTGGTAAATAAAATTCTACTTTGTCTATTTAATACTATTCTTTTATCACATGAATTTCGTAGTTTGAAAAAGATATCGGATAAGTGAGTTAGATCTTAATATGTATTAAATGCAAAATTTATTTAATAATTTTTTTTCAAATCAAATTCCCTTATTAATTTTATGGCTTACGTTAATGAAAGCTTTACTGAGAATTTCTACCACAATACACTCACTGAGTTGATATAGTAATTAATTTATTAAATTATTATGCATTTTATATTCTTGTTGAATTTATTTCACAATTTGTGCCATCTAATCTATATAGTGGCGTAAACTCGTAAAAAGTGTACTTGGCTTTAAACATGCTTAAGAATTTTACGTGCTTCTCCCCCCCCCCTTCTCACTGATAATAATGTTGGTTGTTATATAATGCAGTTACAACCTTGGCCATCCGTGCTGTGAAATGGGCTAATGTCATAAAGTAATGCGCCTGCAGCGTTGGGGAAAGAATTATATACATATATTTCTTCTAGTCTGATAACACATTATGCTATATTACTACCGCAGTAGTCACTATTCCAGGTACTATTTTTCTTCGCTTGACTAGAGAATGCGATAAAATGATTAATAAAAATCATTATCATTCCTGTACTCCAAGTCCCACGATCGCAAGTTCTGCCGCCAGTTTCTGCTGTCTTTCTAATTTTTCCTTTTACAAGTTAACACTACAAGACAGCAAAGCCACAAAATTCCATTTCGCTGCTACTCTACCCCCTACCCGAGACATCTAGACCCCCCTCACTTGATTTCTCATTTCGAAGAAGATTAATGGTGGTAAAATCGTCCTAGCCACTGGCGAAACTAGCACCATGGTGCGAAGAACCTGTTGCTGCAAGATTTCTTAGCTCCCTGATAAGGCTCCCAAACCGTCAATCATGGTTTATGCTAGAAATTCTCTTGCGTCGTTAGTTTGGGTGTTTCTTTAAACTAGCTCTTTGGTCTGACTTAATGAGCTGAGGTATACAATCGGAAGCTAATCTGGTATTAAATTGTAAACAGCGATAAATGGTCTTCGATAGTAAGAATATTTATCTTTACATCCATATTTCAACTCTGTGAATGTAATTGAGGTTTTTTTTATATTTTTTAAATGATTGCGATCGAAAACTAATCTAAAATTAAATTTCTAATTTTAAATTAAATAAAGGCGATGTGTTTTCTATGTGACTCAACAATAATACGAATTCTCGTCTTGACATCAGTATTTCAACTCGATATGAGTAATGAGGAGGTTTAACTGCGTTTAGATTGTTTAAGCACGCTGTAACCATTATACGTCTTATATATCATCTGTACACTATACATGTTTACATATATTTTATTGACAGAAAAAGGGTAGCTGCAATTTTACACCTGTTATGTATATTGCATACCTACTTCTTTTAACGGGGGGGGGGAATCCCTCTCTCTCGCGCACTAGTTCCTTTTATATTATTTAAAGGGGTGGTTGCTGTCGAAAGGTCAAGAATGATATTCCCGCTCTGCATCCCCCTACTCTCTTTTACGCCATCCATAATTCATGTTGGTGGCGGTAAATAAGTTTCTATTGACTGGGAATGCGCGTCAGTGTGTGCTGAGGATTATTGTGGATCTTTTTGTACGTTGCCCTGCATAGGGTGAGAGATTTAACAGGGTGCTTAAAGTATGTCTATAACACAGGCGGGATAGAAAAAAAAAAGTTGTGGGGGAAAATAAATGATTTCATATTGATGGATTCATTCATCAACAGGTGGTTTCGGTGTTAGCGTTTGAGGTATGGAGAAAGTAAATTTTTGATTTAAAGTGCACGTGTGGTTAATCCCCCCGTTTTCCCCTCATGCTATTTTTTTCTTTTCTTGCAGTCGAGATTATTTTAGCAATTATAAGTAAGTTGTGAGTGGGTAACACCAAAGGTTTAAAATTCATATATCTCGAATTCATTTATACTCCTTCTCTTATGTAACATATTGTAATTTGATCACCTTATTTGGCTTTTAAATGAAAATAAATAACAAACATAGTCTTATTTTTTCATTGAATGAATGAATGTATGTGTGTGTAAAAATAAAATTAACATAGTTGTATCTTGATTTTCCTAAACTTTTCAGTCTACTGATAAAATATGAACAAATTTTTTTTATAAATTTGGTCTTCTTTTCCTGGAGAGATTTCAAAATAAGTTCAATTTTTTCGACCTCTAATCTAAAGTTATAAGCTCTGAAAACTTCACTGTAATATCTCGAAAAAAAAAAAAAAAATAGGAAAAGAGAAAAATTATTTTCTTTTTTTTTCCTTTTTCTTAGCTTGTGTAATGTAATAAGATCTTATAAATTTAGAATTTTTTAATCAGAATTTTCATGCTTCTGTTTAACTTGTATAATATTTTCTTCCAAATTTAAGGTAGAAAAAAATAGTCGATGTAAAGCTACATTTGCTTCTTTTGCCTGTGTATTTAATTTTTTAATTTGATTCAAAGACAAAAATAATTATATTTTTAAATAAAAGAGATAAAAAATTTTTAGTCTGCATTAGTAATGAGGGAAAATTATTGTATGTTCCTTAAAGATGCTCAGTTTTGAAAGGCAGTGTATAATTTGTAGCGGCACAATCGTTAAGAGGTATTTGTTTGAGAAGAATTCTCTTGAACACAAAGAAACTAAATGTAAAATTAATTCAACATCATCCGCACAGCCATTATAACGTTTATAATGGCTATATGGTTGTTATGTGCTTATAATTGTGGACCCATAAATTCCAAGTACGTGTTCAGGGCTACAACTAATCTTTCTCCCGTCTTTCAGCTTATCTTTGCGTATGACGGATGGGGATTTTTATTGATCCAAAATATTTACGATTTTACACCTGGAAGATGGACAAAGTACAGATAGCTCGTGGAATATTTTTCTTTTTCATATCTTGTACAAATACGCAGGAAATAATACTTTGCTGACCCCCAACGTCATGTATTTAAAACAGAATTTTTTTTCACCTTGTAACATGTATATAAATTCTCTAAGATATGCGTTATCAGTCTGTAGTATTAGTTGATTAATCGAATTACATTCTATAACATATTTGTTATTATATGGGTGTGAAATAATTTACTGCGGGAAAGCATGATTTCTTTTAAAATTCGTGTATAATAAAGAAATAGACTAAAATCTTTATTTTAGATTTATGATTCAAAGCAATATTATATTTATAATAAAAAGGGAAAATATTGCAATTTTTTGATTACGCACATATGCATGTTATAAACTATTTATATTAAACCGCACTTTTTCGTTGTGCTATTGCGGCTTCAGTTAAAAAAACTTTTTGTGTTAGTCGACTGACACTATATTTGGTCGTTGTAAAAATTAAGCAAATCATATCTATATTTTCTAGTGTTACTGATGCTGATGATATTATAATATTGACGGCTTATATGTATAGAGGAAACTAGTTTGTTCGAAGGTCAGAGGGAGGGATGCCATTTTATATTTGAATAGTAGTCGTTTTCGCCAATAAGAAAAAAAAAATGTGCTGCTTTTCTGATTTTTTAATAAATTAACTTAGTTTACGGGTAAAAATGATATTTATATTAAAATATGTAAACTATAACAGCAAAAATGTTTTGCCTTTATTAAACTCAGTAAGTCTCTGTATTCAATAAATAAATACATACAACGAACAGTTTTATCAAACATTTTTAAACTAAATAATATTAAATGTTAAAGAAAAGAGAAAACTCTTTTGTAACGGATTAAAAACTCTTTCAACCCTTTAAAGATTAAAACAAACAAATTCTGTTAAAAGGAGGGGGGAGAAAACCATACGGAGATGTTAATATGGTCAGAACAATTCTTAAGAGTTTCTCCGGAGATCGAGAAATACTCAGTATAATTAAATATTTCTTTGAGTTTCGTATAAATGATTTTGCACTGTATGCCTGTTTGTGTGTATGTATACACATATATTCGCATTGATTAATTTACTTATTTGCATATATTTAATCAGTTTGAAAGTGAAATCATTTTTTTTTTTTAAATATCTGGTAATATTTAAAGCATGCAGGATTTTAAGTTTTGAAGCCCGTCTGGATTCTCTGTTATAATAATGCATTGAAGACTTCATTATAAGATTTTAATTGGTTTCGGTTATTTTTAAGACGGCGAGGTCGTATATTCCTGCTATTGTGATATAAAGAATCCACAATAGAAATGATTTTAAATAAATGAACTCTAGTCAATGTTCTTTATTGTAAGCTTTTTAATAATAAAGAATAAAGATATGGTATTTAATCGTCCTCCTTGTTCCTTCCCAATGGATTAAAACAGTGAAGACGTGAGTCTAAAGAAAATTTGGGAATTCTATGCAAAAAGGACAGTTTTATAATTTTTTGGGATCAAATATGTGAGACTTCTTTTAACCAGAGTTATTTAACGCTATTTTGTATACGAAATTCAAGAGAACATTGTATAAATTCGAATAAGCCGAGTTTGACTGTACATATTATACTTCATCAACTCACAGCTATGATTAATCTCAGCCAAATAATACCTATAAAAGTGTAACCAAAAAAAATGGCTTGGTTTGTTTTCAAAAGTGATCATCTTTCTCGAATTAAGACCGTCTACAGTAGCAGTTCCCGTAAGCAATGGCCTTGAACTTCTCTAGTTCCTGCTCCTGCCTAAGATGCCATTAAAATCTTGTGAGCTGTGAGCCAGACATAAAAACCAGGGTGCTGCTTCGTTTTCAATAGGGATAGGCGTGATGTGGGGCGCAACGGAGAAAAATCCCCTATTTTTTCGATTCTCTCTCAGCTAATTAAAGCATAATTTATAGTGTTCTGGCGAAGGTATAAATGCAGTCGAGCAAGGAAGGAGATTTGCCAGAGGAGAGGGGCGTCTCGCCTTGTCGCCAGAATAGTAATTTTTAGGTTCCTTGTGCGTAGTATTAGTTTTAGTTCGGGTAAAATAAACTGAACTTGAAGATTTTATCTGCCAAATAAACCCACTTATTTTAAGGCATTGTATTTATCGTGCTTTAAAACATTCCCCTGTCTCTTTTGTTTTTATTCCAATTCTTAATCAAAATATAATCTAATGAAATATAAATATTAAAAAATATTTTCATTTAAAGTTGTTTATTTCTCCATACCTGCCAACTTGTACGGTTTAGCCATACATTCTACGGATTTGGGTCACATTCTAAGATTGTTGTACGTTTGCATGTGAAAACAGTGCGGTTTGGAGATAATTTTAAACAAAAAATAATATCTTGGAAAAACCGAAAATAAATGTAATTTTCTATAATCTGAGATGAGAGGAGGAAGTTGAATACATACGAACATTTTCCTAAAGCAGTAGATAATTTTTTCCGTATCAATATTGTTTACTGTTGTTATCACGTGGTTTGTGGTCGGATAAAACTTCAAAATACAATAAAATTTCAAAAGTTATGTTGCATAATCTAACAATACTACATAACACTTCAGAATGTGATAGGATATTCAGCAGTATGTGCAAGACAAGAACTCAGTTTAGTAGTTTCATCCTCGATAAAAATTTAGAAGGTATATTATTAGCTAACAAGGTGATGCATGAGCATTGTTTGAAACAGAAACTTGACAAAGAGTTTCTAAACAAGACTAAATCAGCTATATGCGTACATACATATTACTTCTTAATTAATATATATATATATATATATATATATATATATATATATATATATATATATATATACTTGTTTACCTTTTGTAATGCAAATAATTTATCTTTGTAAAATTCAGGATGTGTGTAATTTTTTAAAACTTTTTTTTCATTATGGTTATTTTAACGATAGAAGCGCATGATGTCAAATAGAGCCTTATTTATCTCAGTTTTCTATACATTAGATAAAGAATTCTGCTCTTGCTATTAGTTGGTGAATCAGGATCATCATTTACTATTTTAAGAACTTTATTTAGAGTTGGCACTTCAATTCGAAAAAATAATTCATAAATTATTCTTCTAATGATTTTTGGAAAAAACGTGGAATTTCTGTGTTAGCTGTAGTAGTAGTCTACAGGTATAGAGGGGTAATAACATGCTTTTCTTTCTCCCTACGCTTTAGTAATTGGCGCCAACATGTTAATGGACTCACCAATTATCACGTGACTTTGTTTACTTTCGGGCTCTCGTCTTGGTGAACAGAGTATAAAATATTTATCTGGAATTCATATGTTGAATTCTTAAGCAATAGTTTCCATCATAGCAGAATAAATTGCAAGTTATATTCTTTAGCATTCCTATGCTTGGTTGTTAAAAACTGCTAATTCTACTCGATGCACACATTTCAACGTGACTTTCTCGCAAAACGTACATACACACACGTACCGGCACAAATATAATAATAAAATACATTATTATAACATATTTAGTTTTGCCTTGTTGTATTATTTACCTTTAAGCATATAATGAATCATTTGAATTGAATATTGTGCTACTTCAGAGGTAATTTATCATATGTTTAAGATGTTCGAGATTTCGAGTATCGTCTGTATCTAATTCCATTATTGAACCTTCATTGAGACAGAAAACAAGGATGCATAATTTAAAAGCATGTAATTTTTTATGTGAATTTATATGAAATCTCCAAATATAAATCCGAGTTATTGCCATTTTCATATGTTAAATTTTAATGTATACAGGCTACCTCTATAATCTCGAATTATCAAATGATCTGCCTTTGGCTCGATTGTATATATCGAATAAGCTTAATGAACGTGTTTTTCATTGGTTTCTTTTGGTTTGCTTTGCATCAAATCTTTTACCCCTGTCATTCACATTACAATACAAGCAATATTTAAGTTCTTCTAGCTCTGTATCTTAACAGTACTGCAGATCAATGTGGGCGAAGAATAACATAAAAATGTGGACGAAAAAGTAAATTAAATTTATTTAATGTTTTACCGATTGTTTTTCTCCACTTCCCTTACTTATGATAAATACTATGTCATCTAAAAATGCTTTCATATTAAACTCATTCCCAAATCTAAGTTTTCAGCGAGAAATTTTTCATCTGGCGGTTGTTCTACTCCTTCAACTCCTATCTCAAAATTTATACAACAGTTCTTACGGAAGGAGAGGGGGTTTACAACGATCACATACCTTCCTCACTTATGTCACTTGAGCAGGGCTGAACCTAAACATCTCGGACGAGATATTCTTCAATGCCCCTTATTTTTTACTATTAAGTAACAGTATGACCACGAATCAAAATCAATATTTTCAGGTAAGAGAAAGACCCTTATCAGTTTAGATTTTTACTAATAGAAATTTTCTTACATTAGTATTTTTTAAGATTTAAATTTGCGGGTCAAATCATACTCTGTCTGTTCGGGTTACCCCCTCCCTATATCTCCTCTCATTATCTCTGTGTGTAACAAAAATATGTCCCGTATTTTTTTTATTTTTTTTTTTTTAATCCTCCCTTCTCTCTTTGGAACACATTCATTTACCACAGCTCTTTTCTTGCAGACGGATACATAATAGCTTTTATTTTGCATTTATCAGCAGTAAAATAGTTTTCCAAATTGGTGCACATAATAAAGTAATTTAAATATTAAACTATTGTAGTTTTGCAGTTTCCTATTCTGCCAGGATTTAAGAAACCTATTTAAAAAAAAAATTAGTTTCTATAGTTTTGTGTCACAGCATCTGTAACTCATTGACTAACCTGGGAATAAACAAGCGTTTTCTCCTATCTCAAGTACGCTTTTTTTGCATTGACTTCTTCAGTTTGGAAACAGTCCCCCGGTTTTCGAAAAAACGTTAACGTTCTATCCTACGGAAAATTGATGACTTCCCATTTATATCTTAGACACGACTCCACCTTTAAAGAGGGGAGGGGGTGCTTGCGTCACTCCCTCTACGCTTCCAATGCGGGAAAAATTACAATAAAAACTATTTGAATAAACGGTCTGAAATAAAAAAAAATTTAAAAAAAAAAAAAAAAAACATTTGACTAGTACTGGAGACTGAATTGTCCTATCCCATTAGTTTTACTTTGTGGCACGACCTCCCGATTTCACTTGTTAATTAACACGCCATATGTCATGTTCGCTACTATAAACAAAAGCCCAAAGCAAAAAAGGTAATATATATCGTATTATGGAATCTGAAAATGAATCTGATAAGTCCTCTTTATAGCGCTCATATTAAACAGAAAAAAAGCATGAAAATCCGCGAAATGTTATAAAAACTTGAAAAGTTTTCATTTTGTACTCTTTCAGTATTATAGAGTTTTATTTATTTTATGTAAATAATCTGCAATAAAATATTTTCCATATAGTTCCGTAAAAAATATCTTTGGAGAGTTGGCCAAGAAATTAATTTTGATTTTTCTTTGTGTTTGCACTGAGATTAAGAAAAATTCTTTTCCAGCTTTAAGACGACAGTAGAATTTCAATACTAATTTATTTTCATTTTACGTAATCTGCTTGAAAATGTAATAGGATGTTAAGAATATATTTATGTAAATGCTGCTAAAATTAGCAGATAAAATGTTTTTAAAGCTCTTCATATCTTTTAATTTCTTCATTGAAAATGTTCCATGAACGTTCCTTTTGCATGTAACCAAAGCCGACGTAAGAATTTTTGCCGTCGTAGGTAAACCTATAAAATGCGCTCACAAATTAATAATTGCATTACTACATATAGAATGAGTATTGATGCAATTATTATTATTTATGATTTACTTGCATACACACACACAGATAAACTCTCTTATATGATGGAAGAAGAAAGTAATAATTCTTTGTATATGTAATTAGTAGTCGCTTCTGTAAAACAATACTGTGTTGATTTTATTTTGTTAATAAATAAAGGTAGTTTAAAGGTAAAAAATTATATTTAACACGCACTAATGCAGCTAAATGCCTTTACTCTTGCATTTTTAATTTAGAAAAAGT
>CM063505.1:179929057-180006557 GCA_032207245.1 Pardosa pseudoannulata | reverse complement strand
CAACTCTATAATAAGGTGATATATATTAGAACATAAAAATATATTAGTATTTGGCAACGATAAATCATATTAAATTCATATATCATCCAGCTCTAGTTTTAATATCCAGAAATTAACCGTAATATAGTTTTTATTTTAAATTAGTATCGTATACTGTATCAGAAAATTTTGTTGGATCTACAGAAAATTTTTTCTTACTACCCATGCTATGAAGTGAGTGCGGCCGGCGGACTATATGGTATCACATGAAGTTACCGTCTATAGTTGAAATGTTGCTCCCCCTGCTTTGAATATTAAATTTTGTTTTGCCTTGAGATGTAACAACAACAATTTCGCTTATATGAAAGTACGAACGGAATGAACCTTTCCATACCTTTCCGCATTTTCTCCGCGGTCCCTTTCTTTCTATGTGTGTATGTGCATATTTGAGTGAGAGTTATTACCGCTGCTTGCTTATATTAATGCCTGTTTCTATTCCTCCCCTCCCCCCCCCCATCTTCAGTCTCTAAATTCACCTTCGTGCGTAAAGGTCGTCAGCGCCATTCAGCGGGGATTTAGCACGCTGATCTTTGGGTACTTAAGCATCTCGAAAATGCGCTTTATTGGGCAAAGTAATTTTTTTGTGGTGGATGTTCGGACGATGCCGTCGGTCGTAGCCAGCACGATTTATTGACTCCGGACTGCCGTGCCACATTCGCGCTGGGCGTGAATCCTTATATTACCTCGTCGCTTGTAAAATCGGGGATGTTTTGACGTTTCGAATTTTTGTTTACTATCTAAGGTTTTTCTTTCTTTTTTTTTTTTTTTTTTTTTTTTAAGTTTAATACTTTTCTGCCTTTTTTTTTTCACCATGCTAAAATAGATCTTCTTGGAAACTTAGTAAGTCAAAGGAGGGTTTACAGTTTTCTATTTAAATCTTTCCGTACCCTTCTTAATAGTTTCCACTGTTGAGAACTATTGATTTAGCACTCTGTTTTGAGACTTAAACATCTCGAAATTATGCTGGGTTTTTTTTTAATTATTATTATTATTATTATTATTTTAATATTTGGATGATGTTATTGGTCGTAACCGGTACGGTACCGTACAAATTGATTCCGGACTGACGTACGACATTCGCTTTAGGCGGGAATCCTTATATTACCTTCTCGCTTGTAAAATGGGGTATGTTTTGACGTTTGCAATTTTTGTTTAATATCTCGGCCACTAAAAAAAATTGTTTAATATTTTTTGCCCATTTTTACACTATGCTAAAATAGTTCAGGGAACTTGAGAAAGCTAAAGAAATTTTCTATTTAAATCTTTCACTACCCTTCTCAACAGTTCCCACTGTTACCCGTGCTTATTATTTTTCTTTTAATTTTTTAATCAATCTGCTTGTATTACCATTTAACATGTAATATCTAACATTTATATACGTGCATTATTTTCATGAGCACTACATGCAGCTTTGAGAGCTGCATTGTAGCTTTAAATCTGTTTTTCGTCTTACTCGTACGTCGTCATAAAACACTCTTTTCTGGTAGAAAGCTGAAAAATAAAACAATACGCTGTCCTTTGCGTAACACCCAATGAAAAGTTCGGGGGAGGCGAGATCTTGAATTTCAGATCGAACCATCCCAGTGACCTAACAAGCGGACCTAACATGACGGACAACAAGCATGAAAGTCATTCGTTAAGAAGGAAGCCATGTTTAGAATGATATTAAAAAGCGTTGGAGCTGGATTCATTGGGTCCACATATCAATTGGTTAACGAGCTTGACAGTAACTTGTATCTTAAATTTTAGGTGCTCATTATATGAGATACAATTTTTCACTGTTTTCCCTTGTCACTTTTATATATAAAGAGAGAGAGAGAGATGTATTAATACGGTAGATCTCTTAAGTCTATTATGCCGAAAATATTTTGAAATATTTCGAAATCTATTATGATAGCTGGAAAAAGGATCTAATTTTATCAAATTAAATTTTCATCGTACCTGATCCGGAATGCGTAATTTTCGTAAACAATAGGAACTTCCACTCTATTCATCTTCCGTGAAGCTCGCATTGTGCTATATCAGATAAAGTCTCCGATTTTAAAATTCTGTGAGGAAACCTATTACAATATCAAATCAATCACGCATAGCGTCTTCAGTTGCATATTAAGCAGGTTAATAGCCTGAACTTGAACACATCAGCTACTGCTCACTTTTCCAGACGAAGCGTTGGCGACCGTAAATCTCAGTAGCCGAGCTCGTCTAGAAACGGACAGTCAAAACAGACCCATGCTCACTCAACACTCCGATGCCTGCCAGCTAATGAGGGTTAAGAAATAATAATAATAAAACTACATTTCGGAAGTTCTGCTGTGGTTGATTGGTTCTATGAGAAGGAATGCATTTACTACAGAAGTGTTTGGCTCCATGGTACGCCTCACTTATCTCTGGGATTAACTATGCAAACACATTTTACGTGAAAATATTGAAACAGATGAGGTTTGCCCTCAAGTCATGGATTTAAATTTGGTACACACACACACATCTATATATATTCAACTTTCGGACTATTACTAAAATTATCATCTTATGCTGAGTTCTAAAGCTGGTTTAACTCACTCCAGTAAGTGCTTTAAATAGACTAGAGAATGTAAGGTAAAGGAAGAGGGGTTCTTTACCAGTAATTGTGCGGAATTTCTTAGTTACATTGTAACATCTTGCAACATCATTCTACTTGTTTTTATGATTAAATATTAAATAAGTTTGACATTGTACAGTTAGAACAACATCTACTATTCATATAATAAAGCTATAAAACTCGCGTCTGCTTGCATCACTCAAGAACTACTGAATCTGTTTTGTTTGATGGAATATGTGTGGTCTAGGGTAACATAGACTTCATTGCATGGAAATTAACCGATTATAAAAGATGATACGCTAATTTAAAGTTTTAATACAAATCAGTCTTCCTCACTTAAACTGACGAATGCATTAAAACAAACATTATTCCTATGCCGTAATGGTGAATGCCGTAGAAATTCACGAAGCTATCTCTTAGCGAGCGAAGTCTAGATTGTAATACATGCTTCTTTAATATATGTTGGCCTCACTGTCCCCAGCGTACTAACCCGCCGTTGCTGCAGCAACACTATCGTGTAAGGTTCCGCCCACTTTTAGTGAAGACTATTAAAACGTAATTGAAATATATCTAATTTCTCTTTTCAAAATCTTGTCTCTTTGTTGACAAGAATGATTGAAATGACCAAACTCATGGGTTGTCTGGTTGTTACATCACTACTTTATATGTAACAGATATTCGTTGGGAAACTAGTCTAGCTATCCTGGAATTTACGCCGATGAATATTATATACACTAGCCCAGAGATGGGGGTTTGGTTTGGAGCGCTACAGTCTACTTTTGCAACACTAGGGCTAATGAGACCGGAATCTGGTGCTTAAAGCCGATTCCGAACGGCTACGAACATCCATGCAATCATCGAGAGATTCGAACCCGCGAACTCCGTTACCGAAGAGCAGCGCTCTTTCGTTCAGCCACCCCTTAGATATGGGGGAACCGTCTGAGCATTGGTGGAGACATTTAAAGTAGGTCATAATAAACGAAGCTGTATAAGTTGATGTACCTATAAATTCTACTTTTGTAAAAATATAATTTTCGTATAGTTTTATCAATTTATTTCATGATATAGAAATGATCAAAATAGCATTATTCATTCATATCTATTATTCAATATAAAAGTTGCAACATAAAATATTTTTTTATTCGCACAAAGGCAATAACTCGTTATGATATTAATCTTTAATTTTTTTTTTTTCTAGACAAGTACGCGTTTAAATACCACATCAAATAAAAATGTGTATATAGGTTGTGTGTGTTCAAAGTATTGAGATGTTGCCATTTTAATGTTTAATATTGCTCTGAAAAATTCAGTTTAAATCGCGTAAATTTCTAATTTGTGACATAGGTTGTACCAGTCACAAATTTTAAGTTTTCAGTTGTTGCCCTTTAGAACTTGGCAATTAGTATATAGTTAACAAATTAAAATATGCAAGTTATGGAATTGAGCATAGGCATTTTTACAGATCAGCAAGTGAATTAAGAAATCACCTAGCACTTTTTAATACTGCACTGATATTTTTTAAATTTATAGTAATAAGTTTGAACTTCTTTAAGCTGTTTAGAAAATTCTTCCTGTTTGTATTACTTTGTTAATTTTACTCGGGCCAAGAGTTTACTTATAATGAACCCAAGATTATTCTTGTGTCAAGAGTATTCTGTACCTATGTGAGTGACTTTTGGAAAGAGATACTCCGTACATAAGATATAAAGAAGTAACTTAAAATATTGAGCTACCATTCGTGTACAAGAAAGTATTAATAAGCAATAAATATATAAGTTATTGATAAAGCATTTGTTATAATGCTAGTAATTTTCAATTGTGACTTAAACTTATTTATTTTCAGTGTCTCGGTAGTTCTTCCGTTTTGCAAAATGTAGACTGTAGCGTACCAAACAATTTTTTTTCCCGGGTCATGAAATATTTTGGCACTTTGATCGAAAGGAATTATTATCGCAGTTGATAAAGAAGATTAACGATAACTTTCTAATTAGCCTGATACTTTTAAGCCATATTTGATGACCTCATACACTTTTAGGCTAGTTTAAAAATTTGCAACAATTTACTCAATCAGCCTAATTTCATCGAAGTAATGCAGTGGTAAAAATCTCTTCCAGAAAGTGCTGGACAACCATTCATTTCGCTTGTCGCCTTTCCCAATGACCAGGCTCCTTGCACAGTAAGCCTGGTTTTCCAATTTGCCGACGACATATACAAGGAATAAATCTCTAACTACGTGACATGACAAGTATACTCGAATGCAATCATGTCTTGGTGTAGAATTTTAAAATCTTCATACACATTTATGGTTTTTATTAAGGTTTTCCTCACCCATTTCTTTTTGTCGATCGTAGTGGTGCCCTGAAAACCAAGGCAGCCTTGTTATTTTTTTCTCCAGTTCGAAGATTAGTATGATACCAAAATTACGAAAATGCTTCTGTATGTTGGAAATACGTGTCTGACTAATCTCATACTGTCATTTATCACAACTGTCTTGGGACATGCGCCTACGGGAACTGTCAGCACTGATAAAAAGCCTTACAAAATTAAGTTCATTCTCGTATCTAAATTCGCAGGTTTTAGTGCATAAGAATTATAATATTTCGCCGGCGGTGACTAGTTAGTGTTATCGTGGAAAATTGCCGAATGAGTCTTTTCTTTACCATCCAAACGTTACGCTCATCACGCTGTAGTCTGGACCATGAAGTATTTAAATTGTGACGAGTGGGAAATATGGTAAGCTATGGGCGAGCAGAAAACTGGCAAGTTCAATGTAATTTATATCCTGTACCTGGGAATAGCTATCTATAACAGCATTATTGCCAAACTCTTACCTCGGTGTACTTTGTGTATGGAACGTGATGCTGAAACCTTGGTAGTTTGGGCTTTTTCTTTTCTCACCAGTAATAATGTGCAATGGGTAAAATTCTCTTTCAGGATAAAAATTCCATTTTTTTTAAACTCACAAATTTTAAGTGAAGTTTTTGTTGTCTGCAAACATACAGAATGTTCCCAATGGAATTGATTCTATTAAGTTCGTACATTGAGATATAAGTGAATATATCAACACAGATTTCTGAATTATATATTGTAATTTAGAAAATATGTAACTGAAATTTTTTAGTTCATGTGAATCCTTGAAAAAATTATTAGTATGTGGATATGAAACTATTTAATTTATTTGAAATGGCTAATTTAAATTACAAAACAATTAATTAAAGAGTAAAAAATATTTAACTTTCTGTTTTTTTTTAAATTATTAATATAAATTTTTTAAGTCTATGAACAAAACTGATCAAAATTCTGTAAGTAAAAATTAATTAAAAACAGGTAGAAAAAAAGATTCATTTGAGAAACTGGCGAATCCAATATTATTAAACTATAGTAAAAAATGTGTATATTATTCTAATACTATTACTCTCGGAAATTTTCTCGAAGCTCTAAAAGTGTACCGTAGAGAAATAAAATGTACGCTGCAAATTTCTCTTTTTCATTCTTTCACTCCTATTTACTACTGCAAAATTAAACTGTTCTTGATATTTGTTTCACCTACGTGATTGGCAATTTTGTATTGAAGTTTAAGATTTAAATTCAGACTGTGTAAATGTGTGGTGGGGAGGGGGGGTGACATTTGTTAGTCAACTAATTTTGAATTTCTTGAATACTCCTTCATGAAACGTCATTGAACCTTCAATTGAAAATGCTACAGACTGAGTTTTAAATGCATTTCGTTCCTTATTATACATTATTTTTTATTATAATTCGTGGTAGTTCATTTTTGAATCTGTATTCCTTTAATCTGATTTTTTATTATTATTATATCTGTAAATAAAATTTTTGCAGTTCATCATTCGCTCGTCATTTATTATTTCATTGAAATTATTTCAATGTATTTATGTAAATATGAATTTTGTTTGGAGTACTATAGACAATTTTTTCCAACACAAGTTCGATTACCCTTATTGCTTAAAATAGATTTTGAGTGCCTTCGAACATTTCCTTGGTAGCAGTAGTGTTTGAGCCCGCAGATTTCTAAGGGCAACGCACTGCTTATTGGCCATCATCTGGCCTCATGTAAACATTCATAATTTTTTAAGTAATATTTATAATATTTATTAAAAAAATTATAATTAAAGGAAGGTTGTTTTGTACATTCATCAGATTATTTCCTATATATACACTTTATAAGGCGTAAGAAGTTGTAAATTTTTAAAGTAAATATATATTGGTATTTAGTTCCTCTGCAATATACTTTTTATTTATTTTTTTTTAATGTGGGAAAATGATTCGTTGTTTAGTTCTAGATTTCCCAGAAACGATTTATTTATAAAGTTATATGATTTTACAGTTTCTTTAGTGTTTATTTATGAAATTTCAATTTAATATACTCCCTAAGAAATTTTTAATTTTAACGAATTACTTTAAACGAAAAAGTAAAAGTACAGGTCGTAGATCGCCACCAACTTTTGGTGGAAGCTTGTATGTACTGACGGTCACCGTTCTTTATAAGTATGACCTTATGTCTGAAAATAAGGAAATTTGTTCCGTCGTTTTGACGCTAACTTTCTAATTTCATTCTGTTAAAGTCACTCCCATGCCCGGAAGTCCCTGAAAGCGTCTTAACCAGATCGTACTGTGTTAGTTTTCTTCACGGAGAGTAGCGTGCTAAGTGGAGACTAACCTAATAATCTTCTGTCTAGTTTAGCATTATGTTGGTATGGATGTGCATTAATGACCCTAGCAATCCATTTATTTTGTCAGAATTGCGTATTATTAATTGAATTTCCTCAATTGCCGTTAATTCATCTATCCCCGTCCCTTCTCCGCGTCTTCGGCCTTTTACCTCCTACTCTTATGGTAATGTCCTGATAGAGTACCTCGGACATTTGATACAGCGATTAATGTAAATATTAGCTTGGCAGCAAAGATACCGAAAGGGATTATCACCTTTTTATAAATGTTTTTATTGCTTGCGGAAGTATTTAAGTATACGAAGATATTATTATATAAATGTTTAATTGACCCCATTTTAATCTACGCTTCGGAAATATGAGAATATGTTTTTTGTTTTTTGAAAGAAAAATAATGCCGAAGACATTTACAATTGTAAAAGATACAGAACACGAACCAGGTATCGTGAAAATTATTAAAATTAAAAGATTAGAGTGACCAAGACTCTTGTTTGAGTGGAAGACTACAGAAATACCAAAAGAGTCTCAATAGCCAAAGATTTGGTATTCGAACAAGAGACAGGCCCAATTGTATTATATGATTTCTAAATACTTAAAATAAGGAACTGGAGAAAAAGGGCTTGTAATAGACAAGAAAGATCTTGAGAAGGTCAGGTCCTACATGTGATTTTCGCGCCAATAAAGAAGAAAAGGAAGAGTTTTGATACTTCGTGCAAAGTATGTTTCGTCTGCCTGACTCAGTATCATTGAAGGCCTGCTTCTAAACTGTCAATGTATCAAGATATGTAAATGCATAGCCGTCGCTCGAATCAGCTACGTTGCCAGTCCTTGGCTATTAATGTATTCTCAAACCCTTTAACTAGTTGTGCGGAGCGTGAAGGTGGACAATTGGTAGTCATCAGTTGTTCAGCTCTAAGAGAAGAGGTAAATGATGATAGTTACGGTAAGAGCGTCTTTGCAGATCATCGTTCGTGATAAATGGAGAGAGATGGTAGCAGTGGTGGCACATATTCTTGTGGCGATATTTTTGTCTGCGTGTTAAAGTCGATTTTTGATAGCGTAGATGATGGATGTATGCGGTGGTGGGAAAGATCCATCCACAAAATTGTTGATTTCCGTGAGTTCTTGTGGGGAAAGCCTTAGTTGGTTACGCCTTCACACCTGGGTAAAGTGATGGTGAGAACAATTGATATAGATTAAGATTAAGCAGGAGAAAATAACAGTTAACTTCGTGTTTGGAAAGCTGATTTTTCAACATGGAGTGTGTGCCCCTGTCAAATTTAACATTTTATTAAAATAAGAAAAGTTTCTATTATATCTACAGTGAATGTGCTAAGAACCTTTCTAAAATTACTTAGAATGTCTTGTTAATTTAAGTTGCATTCGTGATGATTATTTGCAAAAGAGCAATACTTTTTAAAATTGATATTTAAAAAATATTTAGACTTCCATAAATTTAATATGGGAAATTTATTTTTAAAGAGTATTGAATTATGCTTCTCTAATCCTATCAATAAATTGCCTCCGGTGTTTCGTTAATACATGACTAGTACAGATTTCGCTAATACTATTTTCTAGTTTCCAAGTTAGTATTTAAACTATCGATTAAAAGAAAATTAAAACAGTTTCATAATTAATTCTCTCAAAATTAATAGAACAATCCTTACACATACATGTACATATCTCTATCTCTCTTTTTTTTTCTAAAACTAATTTTAGTGATATTTTGTTTATTAGACATATGTCCACAAATTGTTATTGTACACCTGTAGGGAATTCTCACTTTACAATTTTTCATTTGTATTCGACTTATTCAAAGTTAATTGTATACGCGCATGTCTACTCAACACACACACACGCATCTTTACATGCACAGTATCATCACTGTACAGCTATTATGACGTTAATTAAAATAAAACAAATAAATACTAATAAAATAATAAACTATTAAATAATCTGCAGATGGATATTACCTATAAGAATTAGGGGAGAAAATTGCCTTCAAAGCTGTTTTCTTTACGATATTAATGGGCGGCTTTTTCACACAGAAAAAGCATAAAAACACATAAATAACATCAGAATAAATTACTAATAAAATATTAAATAATGATATTATTGAATTAAGGAGAAAATTGCCTTCAAAGCTGTTTTCTTTACGATATTAATGGGCGGCTTTTTCACACAGAAATTTCTATTAACATATTAATGTATTAATAGAAATTTCTGCAAGAATCATTTATTTTCAGCATAGAAATAGAGTATTTGTTCAGTCTTAGCACAACTGATATGTCCTTTCTGTTGGTTAGAGCATAACGGTCAACTGTTTTGCCACAGATGACAAATAACACTTGGACGTACTGTTTAAAACTGATTCCGAACAGCTACGAACATTCATGCATGCAGTGGATTCGAACCCACGAACTTCGGTAGAAGAGCAGCCTTCCTACCCAATCGGCCATCGTTTGGCGATATATCTATTTCATCAGTCAGTTTATGCGTATGATAATATCATTCGTATCATGCAGAATTAAAACAAAAATAAAATTTAATTAATAAAAAAATTAAAATTATTAATTGCAAATTTATGTGTGTAGCGAGAGAGAGCAGTTACAATGAACAATCCTCCTTTAGCATGCTATGATTATTTTACATCAAAATTATTTAACGTAAAAATCGTTATGAATTTGCGGATTAATAAATAAGTTAAATTTAGCTTTCGCTATCTCTTCTACTCGGTACGAAGGTATGTCACAATGCTACCTGCAATTTATTTATTTTAAATAGATGCCTTAAAATCAAGAATTTTTCTATCGGCCATTTCATATCATTTTTTTCAAAGCATCATTTCACATTGAAACACGTTGGGGGATTAATTAAGTTTTTTAAGGAGTTAAAATGAAAATATTGGATTATTTATTCCCATTCTGATTTACCAAATGAAAATAGAATATAAATCAATCTGTTCGGTAGTTTCAATTTTTTGATTATCTTTAATCCGCATCGAAATGAAAGCGAGCGTAGCAAACCGTGGGAGTTAGTTCGCTGCACAGCATATGAGAAACTTTTTCTCCAGTCAAAATCTCCAGTTTTTCTTATATTTTCATCTGTTTCAAAATACCAGGTTCCTCTATCCGTAAAGGCGCAATGTTTGGGGAGATCTAGAGACTGAAAGACTTATACGTGATATGAAACTAAATGGTACTTAGTGTGTGTAACGGTCTGTTTGAGAGATGTTTTTGTGTAGGCAAGAGAAACATCATTGAAAGATATTTTCTGTTTGCATTCCGTTATGATGGGACATATCTTGAGGGGAAGTGTGCTGTGTATGATTTGCCTGATCAGCAAACTCGAGATACAGTAGAACCTCGATTATTCGAAGTAATTGGGATCGAACCTACTTCGGATAATCCAGAATTCATCAATAATCATCTAGTTTAATATATAGTATCGTCTTTGGTGCAACAACATTTGTTTGTTCTGGGATTCGGCAGTATGACCTTCCAAATTTCGAAATGGGGTGTGTTTTTGTTAGAACAGGGATGTTTGAAGAGTACACTCATACCGAGAATTGTGCTTGCGAGAAGGAATTCTAAAAAAGGGAATTCCAAAATATTTATCTGCATTCGTAAAAAAGTGGGGGGAGAAAACTTTAAAAATGCATGTTTGTAAAGAGAAAATTTTGGATAATAGTTAAAAAAAAAAAAAAATAATTAAAAAAAAAAAAAAAAAGAGAGAGAGAAGAAGAAATCGACTTAGGTTAACGGAGAGTTTAGGTTAATCGAGGTTCTACTGTATTAAGAACAAACTTTGAATGCTTTGAGCATGTTTAGTAAAATTTATTTCATATTACCCGCAGGAAAAAAACTTTATTGCTATTATTCGAATTTGTCTCTGCAATGTCGTGACTTTGATTTTTTTCATTCGTTTGTACTAAAATTCCCATCCAAATTTTAAGATTTGTTTTCCCCTCGCTAAGCTTCATTTAATAAAAACTAATTTTATTATAATACTAGAATTAACTTTAGGTTAACTAGATTTAACTTTAAAAAATTCTTTTACTTCACGCAATAATTGTAGTAACAGCCAATTAATAAATGTGCTTGCAATTCTGTCACTTTTCTCACCTTTAGTCACTTTTTTTACAACTGATCACTTTTACTCACTTTTTTAAGTAAACAGTCACTTTTTTCATGGTGTATCACAGCAGAAGTCTGTTGTTGAAAAAAGAAAATCTGAATTAATAACAAAATATTTTAATAAAAAACCAAAAATGTGATGATCCAATCTTATTTTTCACATTAAAATGTAATTAGTCATATGGTTTCTAGAATTTAGTGATTTTAAAAAGTCGTAAAGAAGTTCCTGTAATTTACGTCAAAGCACATATTTCTCTTTTTCTTTTTCTTCACAATTTTTGTTTAGATACTCTAATCTAGCTATGTACATATTTCAAAACATCATTAATATATGCAGAAAATTGTGATTATAAAATTAATGTATTTTATGTTTTCAAATCTAATTTATAGATTTTCTTGAATGAAAAGCAGTGTTGAGTTGTGTTAAACAAAATTTATAACCTTTTTGTATTTGACGCTAAAATCATGTTTTGCATGAATCATTTAATTTAGAGTTAAAATAAATAGAAAAATCTTAATAATAGCATCTATAATCAAGAGGAGAAAAAAATCGCTTTTTTTTTTCAATGTTTAGTCACTTTTTGGTCACTTATTCTGTATTGTCACTTTTCTCACCTTTTTGAAAGTACCTCAGCAGTTGCAAGCCTGTGTATGGTATTTCGTTAACAATCATACTTTGACATACCTTTGTACTTTAAAAAAGGAAATTCATAACTTTGATGCTATTTTAATGCAGTATAGTTTTTTCATTTTGTGTTTGTATTTAAATACGCTGAGACAGTGGTTTCTAGACTTTAAAAAAGTCTAGAAACTCTAAATCGAAATGAGTTTGGGAATTGCGGTGGTAGAGTATCGGCTGCAGCACCCCCAAAATAAATACAGTGGCAATTCTTCATATATTTCGACAGTGGTGGAGTAGCTACAGAAGCCAACTTAAATTTCAACTTTTAAATATCTTCACGCCGTCTTTAATAATTGCATGTGTTTTCTTTATTGTTGCCGAGGTTTGTGAGCGGTATTAAAAATATATGTTCTAGAACAGAGTTTTCCAACCTTTTTTGAACGATGGCCGATTGGTTAGGGTGCTGGCCTTCCGTACCGGAGTTCGTGAGTTCGAATCCCACAGTGGCATGGATGTTCGTAGCCGTTCGGAATCGACTTTAAGCTGTAGGTCCCGGTCTCATTAGCCCTCGTGTTGCAAAAAGTAGACCGTAGCACTCCAAACCAAACCAAAACCAACCTTTTTTTTAGCTCACGTAACACCTGGTTATACATCATGCTAAATGTACCAGTTTGTAAAAAATGATTGCATTTTGTGAAATTTGCTATTACGAGTGTGTTTATTTATTTGCATCATACATTTTATAGGGTGACCATGTATTTACATCGCATAATGAGACAAATTACATTGAAACATGCCTAAACGTCATTCCGAATTATAAACTCACTGATATTATAAACTCATTGTAACATATCTATGTATTTTTTCAAAGTTTCATATTTATCTACTATTTTGTCACATTCCGTTTACTAAAAAATTGTTTTAATAAAAATGCAAAATTATAAAAAAAAAATCATTTTTTCTTATAATCATTAGGGATTTAACGGTTATCCGGCCACTGTACTGGATAGTTGACAGTAGCTAAACCAAGGAACAAGATAAATAAAACAAAAATGCAAAATGTTAAACAATATACCGTATGAAATAATGCATATATGTATTTTGGAGCATCATGTAAAAAAATAGCTTTATGGGAAAAAATTAGGTTTATTTATACATTTCATTACAAAAAATCATAAATCTTTCTTTTTTCAGTCTCAACTGAAAAATTATGTTCTTGCATCTGAGAACAAATACAAAAGACAAAACTTACTTTTTAGGGAGGATAGAGTAACATAGACAGTTTACTAAAAAAAAACTGGGAATATGTTTTTGAAATGTTTTATATAAAAATATAAGAACCATTAAAGGAAAACAAAGGACTATTAAAAATGCTTTTATTCAAATTTGATTTTTCTAATTAAATAATATTGAATTGAGATATTGCGTACTGAAACTTAAATAAAAAATTTAAAATAAAATATAGTACAAATAGTTGACTAATTAAAAAATATAAAAGGTGAGAGAAATACTGCAATTTGGTTGCAAAAATAAAGTACTTAAAGCTGATTTATTTAAAAATATATTCAAAAAGAAAAAGCACGAAACGATGACATCCGGCTGAAACTTTGGCCAGATATCCGTTATCTGGCGGAATTGACATCCGTTGCATCCCTAATAATGACGATATAGATTGCCGGATTTTTGATCATCGACTATCAAGAACTTTAATGTATAATAATAATTAAAATAATTTTTATGAATTCAAAAAGTTTCACTGATATATTTTTATTTATTTTTAATTTATGTCCGCCATTATTGATTATTTTTCGCATACCGCCAACCATCCACTCGTGTACCACCTATGGTATGCGTACCACAAGTTGGGGTAGCGCTGTTTTAAAAGATACCCATCCTAAATTCACATTATGTTTAACTTTTGGTATATATGCATTGTCAAAACTCACATTACCGTCGTTTATCTTATTAAATTTTCGATGCTGTGGTGATATGGTTGCAATAACGTCAATTATTTTTATTTATTTTTCTTTTAGGTGTAGTAGTATTTTCTGTTTCGTTTGTACACTTTGTTATTGCGCCCAATCGAGATTTCTGATTGAAGAATTGCAATGTATTTATAAACCCCGAATCTTAGACGGTTCTTCGGCAATCCCTCTTGAAGGAATGGGTGAAAGATAAGATAGGACCCCTATTACGAAAAAGGAATATCTAAAAAAATACTTAATACCCCCTCCTGTCTTGTTATTATTCTGCGTCTTTTCCAAAGGTCGGCTGAATCTTAACGATGTTAAGTGTTGCTTGCTTAGAGAACGCTAAAACCACTCGAAATAATATCTGTCATTGTGTTTTATCTAGCTATTGATATTAGAGACTCTTTAGCGGTCGGTATTGTCCTTAAGTAGTAGCAAGGATTTGTAGATTCTTTCGTAGTGTTTGCTGCCTCCTTGTTTCTCGTTTATCTCGATTGTTCAGCCAGTAATGGTAGACTTGAGGAGGTTTTTCAGAACTCTCTGGAGTTTCGAAGTTATCTGCGTTATTTTTTTCACACGTTTGGGTTTCTTTTTATATATATTAATTACTCTGAAAAGTTTTTTTTTTAAATATGCAAAATATCTGATTTGAAATATACTGAAATAACTAACTGAACTTCTTACACAGTTATTATCATCTGCCGCATTTGATGAGTTCTTTTGAAATTTGCATTGAATATCAGTTTATTTCAGCACTACATGGTAGTCGAAATTTCTGTTCTATTTCATACGGTTGAATATTTGCAGATTTTTTAATTTTAAAGGGTACTCATCACCTTAACCAACTTGGCAGTAATTTTTATTTTGACCTTATATCTTTTTTATTATTGTATATACATGAGATTTTCAGCTTTTGTACTTTATTTTTATTTAATTAGTTTTACTGATTTTACTTTGTTTCTAAAACTGAAATTATTATATAAAAGAAAACTTTAGAGTTTATATTAAAAATATTTTGACACACTGTGCGCTAATTTATAAAAGTAGAAAGTGAATTTAATTAGCTTTTTTATATTTAATATTTATTAAATATAATTCTCCACCTATTTAAATTTTTTAAAAAACATCAGAAATATTACACCAAGGGAATGAGTGTTCAAAAAAGTTTAATGTTTAAAAATTACATTTCGAATACTATAAATATTAAATGAATTGAACAACAACGAAATGGTAGGTAGATTTTCATCGTATGTCTGTAATGTATTTTACTGTGAAATTTTCAAATCAATGTGCGATAGTTTACAGTGTGCGCAGGTTGAAAAAACACCATTTTCAGTAAAATGCATTTTAAGTTTTTATAGCAGGGGTGGCCGAGCTCCTTCATAGTCCGAGACATTTTTCAAAATTTTAAATTTTTCGCCTGCCGCAATTAAATACGTATTTAAAAGATATAAGAAAAAGGTATTAAATTTTTTTTACAGAAATTATTTTTAATGAATGTCATTTCTAAGTTCTTCGTCCTTTGATTTTTCTAGGAATTTTTTTAGTTGTCGATGATTTTTTGCATTGGTGCAAATGTAATTTACAATGTGTTACTCTGCTTTCATAACATCAAGATATTTTAAATATTTTGTAACGAGATGTTCTCGGTGATTTATGTAGTGAATCGGAATGAATTGTGGAATTTGAGAATCATCTTTTAAAATACAATAAGACCAATTTTTTTTACCCAGCATTGCCAGAGCTCCATCAGTTATAATATATATATATTTTTTTAAATAACACAAAAATGAAAAGGGTACATTTTTCGAGTGCCACAAATAATCTTTCAAAGAGCCGCATGTGGCTCGCGAGCCGCAGGTTGGCCACCCCTGTTTTATAGTTTCCTTCAAAAGGTATGATATTAAATGCAAAGATTACATAGTTTTGCAAATTCTAGTTCGAATATTCCAATGGGGTTTGTTTTAGCGGTTTAGAAATTCCCATAATTTTTTAAAATATTAAAAAAAAAATAAATCGAATGTTTGAGGGTTTAAAGAGAATGTGTCCTTTTAAAGATTTACCGAATCAGAAGTACGTTGGTTCTCTTTGAATTGTATTACTTACGATATCATCAGCACTTTTTTAAGAAGACGAGTTGGAAGCTTCCTCTGCTTATGAATGCCTCTCCAGTAACTCAATAAATAGCATCAGAAAATATTTATGTTAGACATTGAGATCCTTTCCATCTTGAAGGAGTCATTGCTTCTTACGAAGTGACATGCACCATCTGTTAACCGTTGGAAGTTCTAAAAGACAGATGCATTTCAAATATTTGATGATATATGTTGATGTGTGCTTTCTAAATTCTCTATGCATTATTTTGTCATGCATGCTATTCACCGTGTGATGACACAGCCGATATTCAGCATTTAAATATTTTATGGATTTCATTTACTCTATTTTACCTTTTTTTTTTTAGGAATAGTTACCCACGTAATCGGATGTGGTATAGTTCTTTCATACTAAGACTGCTTTGTCATTATTAAATCTTAATATTAATTTTTAGAGAAGTGTTTTTCGTTGTACTCCGTGGAACATTTGGTATATTTCTGAACGATTTTTGTGCTTCTCAAAAAGATAGGATTTATTTAAAATTAAGAATATTTTTCCCTAACAAACTGGGACAAAAATTTGGATAACATAGTCTTTTAATTCTGTTTCACGGAACCAAGTAAAAATTTGTCGCCAATCTAATGTTGCCAAATTCATACAACAACGAATTGTGGATCTGTAATATTTGCTCTAAATTTATTTTCGAATTCTTAATTTTTTTATGGGTGTTTTCTATCTGCAATGGAAAATTTATATAGAGAAAAGATTCAAACTGTAAAATCAAATGTCCTGTAAGCTTAAGTGAAATATTCCTTATATGACTTATTAAGAATTTATGCCCCGTGCTTATCATTTCGGTTTAGTATATTTTTGCTGTTTCTTTACTGAATTTACTAATTTTTAATTTTTTTAATTTTTACTTTTCATCAACTAGTAAATTTTACTTTAAAATAATTTTAGCATTCTGAAATGCACTTGTGTTTGCAATAAATTACGATAGAGGCTAATTTTTATATTAAAATTATGCCTAACATTTTTTTAAATGTCTCTTGGAATTTGATTTGTAGTTAGTGATACTCCTGTTTATTGTACTAAAATTGGTAGGTGATACCGTAATTTTTTAATTTTAGAAATATTATAGGTATGAACCAATCGTTTCGACCATTCAATTTTATAATATCGTATACACTTTACGGTGCTAAATAAAAACTTGATTGAAACACAGGCTGGTGTTTGTTTTGTTTTGTTTTGTTGATACCGCTGCTGAAAAGAGAAAATGTTTTAACTTATTTACAAAAAAGTATCTATAGTAACTTCCGTTGAGTGGATGTGTAATAGTAAAATGCAGCAAAGTATCAACTAAGCACCAAAGGCAATTTTTCGTCTCAAAATATTTATTTAGGAATAAAATAATTATTTATTGCATATAAAATAAGTTTTTAATGGTTGGAATAGTCTGAGTGTATTAAATAAAGAGCTTCTAGATCTATTTGCAAAGATGCACGCTTGAAAATGATAATTATTTAATGAATAAATCCTTTAAAAAGTAACTTCCTCCCTCCTGATGATTTTTTTTCTTGATCATTTTTCCTGTACCTATTTTCTGTCTTAGATACTCAGTCGTATCAAGGTATATCTTTATAACTCTTTTAAAAAAATCTCTTGCGTCTTCCCAACTGCTTACAAATTCTACATATACAAAATTATTATTTATTAAAATGATCTCTACTTCAGGTTACTGATCCATAAACTTTTTACCATGGATTTCTTCAAGTTTGCCGATATTCTTTTATAAAGAAATGAGCCTCTAAGTTGGCATTTGAGACTGGGTGCTGCTGCTAATATCGTTCATTTACCGCACCTCTTATTTTTTTTCCTCTCTCTTCTTTCGCATTAAAACCTGTTAAACATGTTATTTTCTTCTTTCCATTCTTTATGTATACAGGAATCATCCCCCTTCTTTTTCCCTTTCGCCAGAACGTTTGAAGGATCTCGATTTTAAATTTAAATGAATTTCAAATTGCAATGGAAATTTATTCTGTTTCGATGTAAAGCCTAAAAAAACTTCATGTTTATCGGGAAAACAACAGAATTCTTGCTTTAATTTTAAAAGGTGATGAATTTTGATTACAAGTTTTGTGTTTGAAGTAGATATGATTGGCTGTGTTTTATGTTAGAGAGAAAAATATTTATGAAAAATTTTAAGAAATTGTGGCTTCATGCAACTATTTTAATGTCCATTGAGTTTTAGTTCAATTATTAAAAAATGCCTTTTAAAAAGATATTTTTTGGTGGTTCTCAAACGATGAATTCTGAATTATTCACTCCCATAAAATAATTATTAATCCAATCATCGTTAAGTCTTATCACACTATAACATGTACGTTTGGAAAAAGCATTAGGTTAAATTTAGAATTCTTTTTCCCCTTGAAGAGTACGAAGATTTCTCGTGTGATAGCGAAAAATTTTCAATCGATTACCTGAACTAAAATCGATTGAAAATTTTTGGCTGAAACACAAGATTTCTGTACATTTTTCACTAGAAAAAGGAAACATAACCTAACACGTACATGTTGACTTATGATAAAGCCTTAGCAGTTCAAATAGCAATTTTATAATAGATTGCTTTTTTTGTCCTAAATAAAGCATTGCCACATTTTTTTTTTTAAATCTCTGGAATAGTTTGATTGTAATATCTTGAAAATATTCTGATCCGTTTATTCTAAAGTTCTATTAAAGACCTGTTTAAAAGTTATTGTGTAGTGGTTCTTTGTAAAAAAAATAAAATTTTGAATTATTTACTTTCGGAAAGTTTTTGAAGTAATTAAATTAATCTATTTTATACCACTATTGTATACTTCATTTATAATGAAAAATACTCTTTTAAAACTGAGTTGATTTCTTACACCCTTTTGAGCAAGTTTATGGTTATATCTTCAATATATACGGAAATTTTTTAATCAGTATTTGATTTAGCTTAGTTACCGTATAATTGATAACAGGAGTCCTCAATTTAAGTATTTTTTGCATACGATTGTTGAAGTAGAATCTTTAGCATACTTCTAGGAGAGAACATTTTGTTAATCTGTTTTCGATGTCATTAGCAGAGTTAAACATGGCCATCACTGAAAGTTGAACTGGAGAATGTCATTTAATGCTTCCCTAATCAGAAGACAAGACGCATTAGTGTGAATTGGTTGCACCGGCCACTGCTACTCCACTATCTTTGTTATTTTCCCCCGAGAAGAAACCTGTTGCACTGTCTTTGCTTTCTCCCTTATATATACAGCCCCTCCCTTTACTTTTCTTCCTTTTTTTATTTTTGCTCCTTTCTATGCCCTTACGAAGTGAGAGAACATACATCTTTTCCATGACTCCGGGCGTTGATGAGATGCAACTGTAATTAGCCCGCCGGCAGAAGCGAAGATAAATCAAATCCCAATTAACGTTAACCAGAGGGACGCTGCAGTAAACTTAATATGTTGCAGTGTGTGTATATGCATATCGTTTAGGGAACAGATAACAGTATGGTTATTGTTCTTTAATCAGTCGATTATTTTTTATTCCCTTTCGTCAAAGTGTGAATTTAGGTACAGTAATCATGATTTATTAGAGGATAAAAATGATAGTTTGATAGATACTTTTAAAGATAAACGCCTTTTTTTTTTCAATCGCATTTATCGTTGTATTATGTTTTATATATTCTAGTATGGATACTTTATTTATATGAGTATATGAAATATCTAAAATTAGTTTTCACTGTATGTTATTATTTACTTTCATTGATAAAAAAGTCAAATACACGTTCTTCTCATATTGTTTTATTTTCCGCAATCGTATTGACGTTTTCTTTTTTATGGAAATTAAACAATGTATTTGCAAAAGTTGTAAAATCACTTATAATTCTCTTTTCATTGTTGTTTACAAAGTTTTTTTTTAATGAAGTTGGACATGGTAAAAATCTGTCAAATCCATATGTACATTAAAATCGCTTACGAAAATTTTACAGATTCCCCCGGGTTTATCGTCTGATAGTTGGACATACGTTTGTTTTGACCACCACTCCATCTTACTTAGTTTTCACTAATTTTCATGTAATTCTCGGTTATTTCTTCCAAAACACGCATTCATCTGTAGAAGTATTATCGACCTGAGGGCTTTTACAGATTTCCAGGGGTCTATCGTCGTTTCTACTGATTGTCAGACGTACGTATATTTTGACCACCACTCCATCTTACTTAGTTTTCACTAATTTTCGTGTAGCGCTCGCTTATTCTTTCAAAACACACATTCATCTTTAGGAATATTATCGACGTGATGGCTAAGGGGTCTACTGTTTGTTGGACGTACGTATGTTTTGACCACCATTCCATCCGCTCAATATGAATACAATCCCCGAGTTCTTGCTGCTCGCCTTGGGGCCTCGTCTGAGAAGAGGGAGGGGGCAACACTATGATCAGTGTCATCGACAGATTGGCCCCACAGATTCTACCGGGGAAACGAGGATACATTTATTATTATCTTCTTTTCCTTGGCTATCTACCTCTGCCCACTTTTAATCATTAATGAGGATTTCCACAGGTGACTCCGAGCTGTTTCGACGTAACGCATTTCGCGGAATGACATATGACTGCCGATCGCATTTTAAACAACTCGTTTACAAGTTGCTTAGCATAATTAATTTTCTCGCGGTTTTTGATCGCTCGTCGTCGTCGTTTCGGGCTTCTTTTCTTAATCGCCATATCTCGTTAGGTTCCGTTTACTGCGCTGATCGAGGGACCGAACCATGGCTAATTCCGCTGTGTTGGAAGTCGTTCTCGAGTTGAATATCGTTATTTATTGCATAAAATTCGTGGAATTTTGAACACATCGGATATTAGGAAAAGAAATTTAAGACTGCATAGTACCATTCGTGCCGAAAACTCTGCATTGTAGGATTTCTTTTTTTAAATTTTATTAATAAGAAAAATCTTTTCTTTTTAGGATAAATCATGTATAAAAGTTCTTCAATGAGATACTAATTTTAAAAATTATTTAGCTTTGTTACTTAACATACATGCATCAAATGAAAAAAAAATAAAAATTAACGTACCTTTAATATAATTTTGAAATATTTGTATAAATGTGTATTAGAAATTAAATATCTATATCAAGTTTAAATTAAGAATATTTTGTATAAACCTAAAACTTTAAAGATTAAAAAACTTCTAAGAAATTGAAATTTTTTTTGTATTGAAAGATTTTAGTATTTATCGAGCAGTAAAATAAAATTATTACTCCTATATCTGAGGTTTACAGAATAAAAAAAGATACTTAATATTAATTTAATCTTACGTTATACTTTCTAATTTATACATTTCAAAGATTGCAATGCGGGCTGGGTTAATTTAAATTACTTTTCGGTAAGTGAGTGTATAAGTTTTTAATGTATTACTTAGAAAAATTTTATAAAACCGAGGCGAATTTTTGTGATGAATTGGTGATAATTATAATTCATCAATATAAGTTATAAGTGTCATAAGTCAAAAACACTTTATTATAAATCAATTACGATGATTGTTTGTCAGCCCGAAAGGTGCTGTCTTCTTAAAAAATTTTATTGTTTCCTTTTTATGTCTCAATTACTACTACCGTTTGACGTTTTATTTCAGAGAAACAAACTTATTTAATAGCATCATGCTTTAAATTACTGTTTGTGGATTTTTGTAATCCGAATGAAATAATGAAAAGTCAGAATTCTTTTGAATATTTAGTATTCCGTATTTTCTTTTAATAAATAAATAAGTAAAGAAAAAAGTTCGCCATATTCCTTTGAGGTCATGATTTAGAGTTGAAGTCGACGACGAAAGTTGGTTTATTCTTGAAACACATCAAGTATTTATGTGGAGAATTCCTAGAACCCTACTTGAATTGGGTCGTTCCTGTTCGTTTCGAATCTGCGGTTTAAACCCTTCAGCGATTGTTACGTCTTCAGAATTACAGTTTTCATGGAACATATTATTACATCTTCCACATTAAAAGTAATAACAATAAAAAAAAAACTAATCAGGACACCTTATGGCTTCCTTTTTACGCCTATTAAATTATACAAATTTTCTTCTTACATTTAAAGCTTTTTTAATAAAGTCAAAAAATTTGTACGATATTAATTCACCGGTGAGTAGAGCTCGAGAATTGTCATTAGTCTCCTTACGGTAATACTTTAGTATTTGTTATAAGTATTTTTCGTTGTAGTCAGTGTTGGCAAAAACCCGGGGTTTTTTTTTTTTCAGAAAAAAACCAACCCAGTGGGTTTTTTCAGGGTTTTTGAGGTTTTTTCAGGGTTTTAGGCCTTTTTTCGAGTTTTATTAGGGTTTTTACTATACTTTAATGGGTTTTAGATGCTTTTTTTTGGGGGGGGGGATTTGAAACTATTCAGGTTTTTTGTTATGTAAGAGGATAGGATATATATTTAATTATATGATTAAAATAAATTTAAAATGTTAATCACTTTTTAAAATTCAAAAATTTAAAAATCAGTTTTAAATTATGCAGAAGAAATT
This sequence comes from Pardosa pseudoannulata, assembly GCA_032207245.1. Classification (NCBI taxonomy): domain Eukaryota; kingdom Metazoa; phylum Arthropoda; class Arachnida; order Araneae; family Lycosidae; genus Pardosa; species Pardosa pseudoannulata. The sequence continues at coordinate 179,983,888 of CM063505.1, read as the reverse complement.
TTTGTCTAAATTAAAGGAAATTTTGAAATCTTAATTTTTTTTCATATTATAAAATTTTTCTAACATCAAAAAACTAGTTTTGAATGGCGATTATTTTATACTGAAAGTTGGCTTTGAAATAGTTGCATTTGAAGTTTTTTCTTTTCAATAAAATGTATTAAATTATTGCTCTATATTTATTAGCAGTATTGTGTTATTAAAGCATTCAAAAGATATTTTTTTAGTTAATTTGTAAGATATGTATGATAAGTAGCAGAATTAATTATATATATTATTCCCATGTTTATTTATTTGCAGTTGTTATACATATTTTTTTCCCAATTTTTCTTGTCCAATTTTCAATTTTATCACATGTAATACTTCAATATTTTTATTTTTTTCATCATACATTCTTATTAACTTTGTTTAATTTAGATTTTATTGTATTTGTTATACATGTAACTATTTTTCCCTGAAAAGTTTTTATTTTTTCTACCAGTTTAGACCCCCTCAAATTAAACAAAATTTAGGATCATTGTCAAAGATGAAATATGTAATATATATTATAGATTTAATTCAATATATTTATTAGTTAAATATGGAGAATTTTAAATAAAGATTTTGAGAACCCAATTTTGAAAAAACCCACTTGGGTTTTTTCAAGTGGGTTTTTGAGAAAAAACCCACCCGGGTTTTTTCGGGTTGGGCAAATGAAGCCAACCCTGGTTGTAGTGCATAGTGCAATAAGAAATGTAAGTGCACAAATGTTACAACATTATACTTTTATTTTATTTTATTTTATTTTTAGTTATACGGGATGTGTAAGTACAAACATCCCAGCGGAACTAGTCAAAATGCATTTAGGTATGGTCAAAACAAATACCTAAAGTTTCAAAGGTAGTTTCTTTGTACATACATAGGATAAGTTAACTTTCCGTGACTTTCTGTAGTCCAAAACCCTGCGTTATTGACCTGTTTCTATCTTATAAGCTCTCGTGTAGGGGAAAAAAAAAAAAACCTCACACACCCGTTTACTTTTAAATTTTTAATTTAAGTGCTCTTTGTATTTTTTTCAGAAACCAATCTGTTGAAAACTAGAAAAAAAATTAGAAAATTAATTATTTAATTTAAAAAATGTTTTTGATTTAATCAGGTAATTAATATCAAATCAGCAAGAAATCGTTTTAATAATTTTAAAGAATGTTATTTATTTCATTTAAATTTATAAAAATTGAAAACATTAAAAAAAAAATCAACTGAACCACGTTCGCGTCTGACATTTCTTCCGTTGTTTTTAACTCTTTTTACCAAATAATCTCAGTGCATTGTCTTAACGGAATCTAATGGTTATTTTTTTTTCTTATTCTTCCGAGATAGCCGTTTTTTTCTTTCTTCCGCGAAGCCAAAAAATGGCGAGCCATAAATTCACCCCTGCAAAGAATGACACAAGACGAGACTGATAGTAATCAGCTCCACGTTTGCGAGGGTGATGCTGGATTGAAGAATAATAAAGAGGCGAAAAAAAAAGTAAAATCTCAGCTCTTTGATATCCCTTTTCTTTGCGGGCAAGTGGCGAAGCAGCTTTCCTTCATTTTTTATGAAACTTTTTTGCAGTTATGAAAAGATTTAAATATATGTGTCTAGATTTAAAAACAAAGTGCATGAAATTAATAACATCTTGTTCACCTACTCAAGGAAAGAAAATGTTTTTCGTTGTATAAGACAAAGAAATTCCTTACACTATCTTGATACTGGCATCACGTCTACAGAAGATTATAAGTTAATTCAGTATTAAAATAGTAAGCAATAACTAGTTTTGCATTTGTCTACATTTTTGGTCATTCGAATAGGCGATCCATCAGTTGTTTGGTTTTAGTCAATTAAGATCATTAAAGATAATATTTTTATAAATCTTATATAATATGTAATCTTATGTAAATCTTATACAAGTTATAATTTTCTGAGATCTAACATTAAAGAGTAGAAAAGGTTTTTAAAGGTTCTTTAAGAACCTTTCTTCTAAGGTTTCTTCTAAAGTTAAGTCCAACAAACAATATGGTTCCTCAAAGTTTAATATAATAAAGTTCAACTGTATTGGTGAATTTATTTTTTTTTAATTAGGCAAATTGAAGAAGCATCTGATTTGAATCTGTTTTAAATTATTTTTTACTAGGAAACTTAAGTACTTGTTTATATTGATAAAAAGTTATTTAGATACTTTCATATTTCATATTTAGGCACTTGTTTTTGTATTAAGTAAATCAGAACATTAATTTTTAATAGTTATTCAACTACCTCTTTTTTTTTGCATTTTTCTCCTTTTTTCCCTCTTTTTCCTCAAAATTTTGACTTCTGTGTCTGTGAAATACAATGATTTCTCACTTATACACACTCTCTTTTGTTCATGTTTTTGTTGAACCTAATGTAATAACCATTATTTTATCTGATATGTTTCTGATAAGAGGTGCTTAAAAAGTTTGAATGGTGCTTAATTTTTTTCCATTAAAAAAGTGTACGAACCATGATTTTATTTTATCCAATGTCTGAAAAAATGTTTGATACTTAAAAAGATAAATACATTTTCGTTTCTATATACTTATCCTTGATTATCAATAGGTACATGCACATGTAGACACATTATTTCATTGACTAACGAATATAATAATATGTGCCCTCTCTAATCACGTGAGCTGCATTTATGTCGATCTCGCAATAAAATAGCTTTTCTGAAATACCCGTTTGGTTTTCAGTAAATTTTTTGGCCCATTTCGTGTGAAATAAACGAAGACTGAAAAAAAATATATAATGTAAAAAACCACCTGACTTGAGTGTTTTCATTGCACACAATAAAACTGTTCACGGACGGCGTGGTCATTTGAGAATCTTCTCTTTTCTCTGTATATACTTGAGAGAAAGCTTGAGTGTTGACCACATGACAAAGGGGAAGATGTCACGATGCCCACGATCTCGTATGGTTTGTTTACATTCCAGACAATGAAGTGACAGATGCGTGAGAACACGAGATCTGTTTCGAGTGGACGTGGAGTAAGGATCTTTTTAGAAAAGGGTTTCTGAAATAAAGGACCCTTATCGTAAATAAATGTAGAAAATTAAAGAAAAATTCTCAAAACTTTTGAGGCTTTAAGGTTAAATAACAATATCAGCTTTTTGTCTCTTTTTCAGTGATCCTTCGAACGATTCTTCAGACTTTTACTGTCTTATATTTTAATCAAGCATCACTATTAATGCTCATGAAAACAACATTGTTAAAAATTAAATGCTTTAAATTTGTACATTTAAGGTTTCTGATCACCATAAATTTTCCTAAAATTCTGGCAGAATACAATTGTTGTGGTTGGCCACATGGTTCGGAGAAGTGGCTGTTTTTGTAACTTTCCAACATTTGTGAAACGAAAGACGACTCTCATGCGTCAAAAAACTCGCCTGCTGTTTGTTCCATCTCCGCCATGGAGCACTATTATCGTTTCACGTACTCCAATCTGCAAGTTATATTTATGGTTTTATTCATTTATTCCCCCGCTTTTTTTTTTCCAAACAGTAGCAGATTTCAGTTACGCTGCGTTGAACGTTTACAGCGTAAGAGGACGAAAGAAAAACAAACTCTTTCTCTCTCGATTTGGCACAAAAGGCTTTCGATTATACGAAAAGAGGATGATAGCTGCGAGGAACACATGTGCATTCGCAAGGACTAATCACGGGATAAAAAGGCTTGTTCGCGTTGAGCTATTGATTTTTCAGACGATCTGTATAAACGAATCCGTGGTTTCTATTTTCTTCTTCGGCTTGGAGGAACTGAACAAACTGTTTTAAAACTTAAAAAAAAAAAAAAAAATCTCTTAATCACTACAGCAGGAGTGGGCAACCTTTCAACCGTGAAGGAGCACTTCGCATGATGGTACACACGCCGCGAGTCGTACTCACTCATATTAGACGTTTTCATAGCAATGGGATGACAAATATATTTTGGCTTCCATGTAAAACTATATCCAAATAAATAAGAAATAATTTATGATCTATATCGATTTTGGTCTACTATCTATGTTTCTTCTAACAGTCTTATCGCGGGAAACAAGATGCATTTTATGATAAGCCTGTGCTTAACTGTGCATTGCTTGATTTTTAGCAATATGCATTTTGGTTTATGTTGTTTGATATATTTATAACAAGATACATTTGATGATATTTATGTACTTAACTGTGCATTATCTGATTTATTAAATAGTTCTCTCGGTTTATTTTTTGCTTTCGCACAAGCCAAACAAACTCTTAATTGGTAAAAATATGTTATGTCTTTATAGGAATTATAAGAGCATGCTAAAAACTCAAAATATTAACATGTTTATGGGTGGGGGGATGCCCGAACAAAATTCCCTTTCGGGAATTAAATTGCTCATTTCTGCACTACACAATCCATCACCTGGATTTGTTTTAACCCTAGAACACTATCCTTGCATCTCGCAGACACTTTTTAATTAAAAAAGTAAGCTGTTAAAAATGCATTAACTTGTTTAGACGCCCGACAATGGGAAAATTATGTAATTATTATAAATATTTACTCAATTTTCTTTAACCCTTTGAAGTTTACTATTGAACACTAAAGTTACTCTTTGAGATTTTATGGAATTAGGTTATTATTGTGATATATGAATATAATTTAAGTAAAATATGTGAAAAATATTTCAATTTCTTTTGGTAGTGTGGTGTTGGAGGATGGCAGTGAGTTTTAACTGTGAAACTATTTATACCCTTGTATAGGGTGAAAATAATACATTTTTAAAATTTTTATTATATTGGGAAAACATTGAATAATTGTCGTTAAACTCATGTAATAGATAAATAGCGAAGAATTTATAAGTTATTTGGGTGAGTATATGTATTTGGAGTCATGACGGAAAAAATCCAGTTCCTGGTGTTTTTTTCATTTACAGCAAGTTTAAACGCGGATATTTCAAGGAGAAAATTAAATTGTGTGTACTGCTACCATTTATTAATAGTATGAAGTGTCAAATACATACGAAAAATTTATATATATTGATATTAATTGATATATTATTCATATAAAAAATATTTTAACAGATAAACCATCTGTTAAAGTATTTTTTTCTTTTTAGAAATATATTAATTTTTCGTATATATTTGACACTTCATACTATTAATAAATGGTAGCAGTACTCACAATTTAATTTTTTCCTTGAAATATCCGCGTTTAAACCTACTAGTGGTTTTACTACGAAACCACTGTTCCCTAAACGGTTAACACATCTTGAATTACGTGTGAATAACTTCTAGTTGCTAGTGAATCATTCACATTTTTTAATCGTTATATTTTAGAATCAAGTTTGTAGAGCATTTAGCTATGGTTATAAATTGTTTATAACTATTGTTAAAAGCTGAATTCCCTCTATATGTTAATAATGGACATTTATGATAACATTTCTATCATCTATCATTTTCAGTTGAATTGTTTTAAAAAGAAAATACGAAACTAAACCTTACTGCTCGCGCAACGACCAGTATAATTTTATTTCACTATTTTATAAGGCGATTTCACGCAGTAAGGCAAATATTAACTTATGACAATTCTGGCTTTAGTTTCAAACGGAAGAGCATTTTATTGTTTGACTATTGGCTGTTGTAAATATGAAAATGAATGGAAAGGGCATTATAGTAGTTCGTGACGTTGCGCGAAATTGCTTTATTGGTATCTCTTAATTTTAAAAGATTACATACGTTTTGTTTAAAAAAGAAATTTAAAAAAATAGCGATTTACAAAAATTTTCTCTCGATCCTTCTGAGTCAGAATCTGCGATTTGCAAACCATTGAATTAAATAATTTTCTAAATATATGGTTAAAATGACTAGATTTTAACGAGGATGACCATAGTGTGGTTATGATTTGTAATCTTCATAATATAACTGTAGAATTAGGTTTATTGTTTATTTTATTGGAATTCAGTGACGTAAACTGGGAATTATATAATACAGCGTAGGTATATGATTAAATTTTATCCTTCAACCGAAATGTGTGATGTTTTGTATCTATATAACAAAGGTAAATTACATTGAATGTGCTGTTACATTTAACAGTAATATATTTGTGAAGATGCCGATTTATAAAAGAAGTTTGGAGCATAATCCAACTTTCATCAAAACGGGAGTGAAGTTTCATAAAAAAGAAAACAAAGTTTGAAGTCCGAAAAAGTGGATTGTAATTCATATGCTACGCTACAATATCTAAAACTTGCCTACTCCCGAGCGCGACAAGTCTTGATGAGTTGATACATGAATTTAGCACGTGCCTTTTGAAACACGCGTTCGGTTATAATTTATTAGCACGGATTTTAAAGTCAAGGCAGTGTGACTCATTATGGTATGAAGCAGTATATGTACTTCCCATCTATTATATTTAACCACCCAGACTGCATGATTTGAACTGTCCATTTTAGATTTTTTTTTTTTCTTTAACAAAATATATTTTTCTTATCTAAATCAGAAGTTAGATTATAGTAGTAGTTCAAGAGCATAACGCTGTTTTCTTTTCCTTTCTGGTGATTCAAAATGTGCAAATGCCCAATTTTTTAAATAACATCCTGCATATGTACTATATTCAAAATCATTTTTAGTGTACATGGGTAAATTATTTGTCAGTTTGGGGATTAATTTTATCTTTCTCTCTCTTTTTAAATAAATAAAACAGTATTTTTTTATGTTTGTGCGCATGCACCTACTCAGTAATATTTCAGAGTTAAAATATGGATGATGGCTTAAATATATGGATCTATTTATTTATTGTAAATCCCCCTTTTTTTTTAGCCATGCTTATACATAATAAGTGTGTAGATGTGTTATCAGAGCCTTGTTATTCAGTATTTAGTTTCAACATTTAACCAGTGATTGTTAGGTGTTAATAGTCTAACAATTCCTTGTTTAACAATGCAAACTAGCATTGTTTTACTAATCTACGTCACCCTGTAACTGACGAATTTCAGCAGGAAATGTTTACTTCACAGTACTCACTGGAATGCTTTTGTTTTATAAAAGAGATATAGTCAAAAGCAGTGGTCTTCAAGCTTTTAGGACTGGCTTTGTCTTTGTAACCGTATGACCTTCTGACGGAATCTGATACCTTTCTCCTGATGTATTTCTGTGCCAGTTAGATATTAATTACATTATACAGGTGATGCTAGTAGTAATGAAAATAGAAAATAGTGATGCAGTTGCATATACAATTTGTTTATGTTGTTTGATTAATTTAATAATTGTATTACTTGCGCAGTGAGACTAGTAAGTCTCACTCTTACATCATCTCGTTTCTCGACTGGGATATACGGGTATATATACATATATATATATATATATATATATATATATATATATATATATGTGTGTGTGTGTGTGTGTGTGTGTGTGTGTGTGTGTACACACATATACATACATACATACATACATGAACAATTGTAACCCAACCCTATAGATGTCTGCAGATGAATTTCGTATTTTTCATTAAGCTTGCTCTGATATTTCTGTTTTGTGGATACATTGAGACAATCAAGCACTGATTCGGTCCATATTTTAAAACAAGTTGAAACTTGGTAAACTACTACAGTCCACTGCATGAAGGTATCAGGAAAGACAAGGGTCACTTACGATTTTTGGGGTTCAAAATGTCTAGCGATAAAAGTCATGGTGTGAGTACAACCACGAAACAGTGGTTTCAAGTTAAAATTCCTAAAAAGGTGCCGTTTTCATTGAACGTAGACTAAAATACAGACAGTACTGACACTTGTGTTATTAGGTAATTTTAAAAAGTATTTAAAGAATTATTCTGGGAGTTAAAAAATTGCTTTTATTTTTTTAGATTAAAATTTAATCTTTTTAAATGTGTTTAGCATAATGTCAGATCTTTTTAAAGTTTATTTTATTTTTACAAAAGTGATTCAATCCTCCCCTCTCCTATCTACATGTCATTCGCTGTGCATTCCTCTTGATGTACAAGTCCATAAAGTTTTCAGAGGATTTAATTCACCCCTGAATAAAGACCTATTAAGAACCCCTTAATTTAAAACTAGCTTATGGATTTAATATACAATTATAGTCAATATTGTATTTGTTTACAATTTTTTAAAACTACTTACGGTACCCAATTTGAAGACCACTAGCATAAAGGATAGTAGTTGCACTCTCTCTATCTCTGTCTATCTCTCTCCCCGGAGTTTTGACTTTTGGTAATTTCTCTTAATTTCAGTTTTTTATTAAGCCGTTAAATTTTACTTAACTTTCATATCTTCCATACATAATGTACATATAAACTCATCCTTGATAAATAGTGTAGAAAAAAGGTTTAAAACACTTTTATATATTGTTTAAGAGAAAATCATTTTAACTTCTCTGTGCATGCACAACTCTGATTTTATAAAATGCCAGTCATTATTAGTCTTACAGACTCTTGCACATTATTCTTTACAATTTTAGGCATTTAGTAGCACTGGTGTGCCGCCGCGGTAGTACTAAATGGAAATAGTAATTTTTAAAACCGGTTTTAAGTTTAATTTTACCCACTTTAATAATTATACCCACTTTAATAATTTTACCCACTTTATTAAGTGTGACAGATATTAGGTGAAATTTTTTTGCCTTAATTGTTTAATGATTTTATTATTATTTAAATTCCTGTTTAAATTATTTACTAAATTCGTATCGATATTTAATAATTCAAAATTTTAGTAGGATTTATATAAGCATTTAAGTTCTGTTTTCCCAATAAGTGTACTTTTTTTAGTGTTTTTATTGAATTGAATTTGCAGGAAGATTTAATATCTGTGTGGTAGTATTAAATTTCGGTATTGAGCGTGTTTAGAATGTTTTCAGAATGTTGTTGTATTTAGAAATGAATTTTTCCTGGCAATTTTTTAGTTACTTAAAAAAAAACAATAGTTTCTGGAGATCATTTGTTGTTACATGAGTGAGACAATATTCTTTTTTTTTTTTCTTCTGCACAGTCGAAATGAAATTTTTTTTATTTCGTTTGTGCTTTCAGTTTGCAAAACTTCCAACCAAAATATCGCAACGTGCTAACATCACATTTAATTTCTAAACTTTAGTTTGTAAAATAAAGCAAACATTTATCCAAAAAAATAGTTTTTTGTTTTTTTCCCCAGAAAAATGTTATGAAAATGCTAGGAAAGTTTTTCGAACACTATTCACCTGCGGGGAAATTAAAACATCTGTTTTTCAAATTCGTAATATATTCTACTAGTATCGTGACACTTCTGGAAATACGAAATTATATCTTCCTTCGTGAAAACCGAAAACTGAATCCATTTTAAATACTTAATGACAGCACTTGTTACTAAATGACACGTATTTTTCCTACAGAAACACGAACTACTAACGATTGTGCTCGTTTTCCAGTACGGAATTTACTTTTTTTTAGTCCTGTTGTTGAATTTTTATTTTTTTATTGAATTAATCAACAAATCTATTCAAACTGTTACATTTTTCACTCGTGCAATTACTGTTTTGAGAAATCAATCTTCTTTAACGATCTTTTTATTCTATTGGGAAACCTTGGCTTTGAAAAATGGAGGAAGGTCACGAAGTCTTCAACAAATAGACGCACTAAACATTTATTAAAAAGAAAAATGATAGAATCATGAATTGGAATGTTTATGATTTACAGACATGTTTCTTTATAGGTAAATTTGTTTTTATAGGCATTTTCTTTCTCCGTTTCATTTGAATAATTTATCCGGAATGTAATTTTTATTTTCCCGCCTCTTAAATTTATTTACTGATTATGCATTACATCTATTAAATAGATGCCTCACAATCAGTAATTTGAAACTTAATGTAGTATTTATGCTCATTTTGATTTTGCATATTGAAGCATTTGAAAAAGTTGATCATTAAATTGCTTTATACATATCCAATATGTATTAAAAAATGTTCATTTTATAATCAACAATTTTTTAGGTAAATATCAAACAAATATTAGAATACATTTAATCAAATTGGGAATTACATATATTACAAATTGAATGGGTGATTGGAAAAAGCATAATATTCCAGTGAAGCTTTATTTTTTTTCTTGAAAATTAAACTTTTTACTGCTAAATTAATAAATTTGGAAAAAAATTTGTCAATTGCATATTCTGACAATGCTTATTTAATATAACAGCACGAAAGTCTACTATCTGTATTAATTAATTAGAGGAGGCATTAATCTACGATACTTTGAAATGTTATCGTTTTAATAGAAACACATCTAATTAAAAATCTCGATTTGAAAAGTAGATTGGTATTTCACCCACTGTCTGTATTACATTTTATACATGTACCCCATAAATTCGGTGAAACATGCTCTTAATTATAAAAAGGTCCAATCAACTCTATTATGCCAGTTTGCCAAAACTATTCGAAAATGCGTTGGTGATAATGATTACATTAACCTCAATCGACGTGTTTCCGCAACTATTAATCAGGAGTGTATGTTTTTCCGGTAACAAAAACTCTCATAAGTTTGAATAGCCTTTATATTCGTATTAATGTGTTAGTTTCTACTATTTTAGTATTCTCTTAAATGTAATGTTAAGACTGGGTAAAGTTAGATAATTGTAAGTAAGAACAAAGCTATTAAAAACCATTGCATGACGTCATTTCACTAAACTCTAAATGGGTTTCGTGTGAATTTGTGGTGATTCTTTTTCTAAATGGTTTGCCACACTATGCCAATAAAATATATCAATAAAATGGAATTGGAGAAGAGACAAAATCAATTCTACAGCATTTTTTAGTTCATGTGGTATTTTTCTAAATTTTAATTTCTATTAGCTATTTATTCCCGTGTTCATCAAATTAAGAGATAAATTCTTCTGAAATATACTTGGGAGGGGGAAAAAAACTTTTCTTATCAGTGTTCCGTACGCAGATCATCATTCCCAACGCTTTTGTCTCCCATGAGTCATGACTCACAAGAGTCTGTCCTCTGCAGATACCCATTCATAACGTAAACGGCCAACGTCAGCTCATTACTCTGTGATTGAGCATGGCATTGATAATTGGATGAAGTTCACCCCAAGAATCAAAGGCTGCCTTTTAATATGTATTTATATACGTTTAAAAAATCCCCCCCCTGTCTAGTGGTGACTCTGCTTTCTTCCGTCACCCGTGTGTATTTTTAAATGATGAAATGGAGAATCGAGATGGGCAGCAATTAATTTTTATTTATTCACGCTTAAAAGTGGGGGTGGTGGTTAGTTCTTAGTGTAGGTCAGGAGGTTGACACTTGGTAATACTCTATTGCGGATTTTCAGTCTTCTGTCTCTATGTATTGTACCGATAGCGTTCGCAGCGGGTTAACGAGTAATTTTGATTGGATTGGAACACGTTTATTAGCAAAACTTAGTCTAATATAAATTTGAAAATAATCCAAGCAGTAAGAGTGGTTGGAAGATGATCGGCCAATTATCCGATTGATTGACAAAATCTCGCCCATGCATCCGATATAACACTTTTTGGTCGACTCTCTATGTTTTCTTACTTGTTGATCACTTCCACATCGGAGCGAACTTAAGTTTTGACCAGAATTTGTCCGATCGTTTCAAGTGATGATTCAAGCGAACTCATATCACAATAATTGTCATTTTTGTAACTAATGAAAATGATCCAATGTCATTTTTACATGAAATAAACATGGTTATGTATTAGGTTAATAAACTTTCCATTTTTTATATACAATAACAAAGTTAAATTCAGTTATTGATATTACAAATATTTCACGAAGTTTGAAAAGTTTTATTCAGGTTCTTGAAAGTGTTACTGCATGTAAAATATTATTTAAACAACATGACAATTTTGATTTAATTATGGATGCGCACGTGTACACATATAAATGATCTGAGACCTCGGTTTTCTTGTTTTATTGAAAAAATTGGCTCTTCTCTCTCGAAATTTATGTAGGCGTAGGGAAGGAGAGTTGAAAATTGCTTATGTTATTAGTATTATTCTTTATTTATATGCTTATTTATTTAAAACCACTAGTAATTTATACAATAATATAGATTGAAAAATTCTAAAAATACTTTTGGTAAACTACATTATATCGAAGTTCCTACAATTTTCGTTTGTGGAACTAAAGTTTTTAAGTCTGATATATCTTTAAATTGTTTAAATTACTAATTTTTCAGATATAGTCCTTAATCAATATTCTATGCATTTATTGTACAAAATCTCTCTCACACGTATATGAGTGTGTGTATCAGGAAGAGGGAATGTATTATATATATATAATATTTGTATAATTTTAAATGACTAATTTGTTTCTGTTCCGTTTTTATGTATTTAAAATGTTTCTAAAATATGCTTTCTTTTATTTATAGGTAAGTGTTTACATTTATTGATTTGAAGCTCTTAATTCATGCGGTAAGTTAGTTCTCATCTTCAGCTTTTACTATAAACGAGAATGCCTCGGTCAGAATAAAAGGTTCAAAGAATGTGCATCGAATTAAATGATAGAAACTAGACATATTGGCTGTGCATATAGCTATTCACTTAATATGGTTTCGGTTTGTTCTGAATCGGTGTTATCTACTTCATGAGGAAGAGATTTTTTTCCATTTCCGGCTATTTTTCGAATTTTTATGTGGGATTATTACATTTATGTCGGGATTTAATGTAATGACTAAAATTGTTTAATTATATATGTGGAGTATATTTCTCTTATTGCGTACAATATAATTTTTAAAAGCTTTTTCCTTCGTTGGATGACATTAATTTCCGTCGTTTAAAGTTATCTGTAAATTTAACTCACTAGGAATAGAATCATGATAGTATTGATAATAAATCATTAACTCTCTCTCTAGCTGCGAAAATGGGGTTTCTTAGGTTTGCCGAAGATCCGTGTTCAAATCTTTTATGTTAATGATTGCGGTCTTTCTTCTATTTTGCATTGTTTCATTCATTATTCCTGTTCGTTTTTTTAGCGCTTTAAATTACCGCATTCTCTATGATCCAATCATGGCTTCCGTTTGACCCCCTATTTAACTATCAGTTATCAGTTGCCGTGGATCGACAAATAAACAGCGATTCTCTCTGGGTCTCAGTAATGGGGACGTAGCATGCGATAAACTGCTTGTCAGTAATCAGATTAAGCTGTGGTACTACGTCCGGAATCATAATGTCTAATTGCCCCCCATTACTCGTCCGACGTCACACAGAAGATGCTGGAGGAAACGCCAAGACAATACACTCGCAAAGAATGAGTACTCAGTGCGAGGCAAGCCTCGTCTTAGTATCGATTGAACCTTTTGAAATTTAGTAACAATTTTCAAAGTCAGTATTTCTGAAAAACTCTTTAAAACGGGGTAAAGTTCTATAAAATTGTTGAAAAGGGCTGTGTAATGTCATTCTAATTAGAGACGAACGGTTAATCTAATAAACTGGGGAATAACAAAATTGAGGTTAAGGGATCATTTAATACTTTTCATTTTGAGTGAGAATAGAATGCTGTATACCATATTAAAATAAATAAGTAGAATCGTGGTTATGTACGTAGCTTTTGCGGATATAGTATTTCTTTACTTTGCTAAAGAATTTTCATTGGGAGAAAATTGTCTGGAACTTTCTTTGGTGTTAATGAACCCAGAGCATTGTTCTACCAGAGGAAACTGGAGAAAAAACTGGTAATGATTATGAACTGTTATTTTTCTGTTAATCACATCTCTCTTGCACATATACCAAATTCTACATGCCGTTTGAAAATGAAATTTAAAGTGTAGTTATCTGGGACGTTGTTTTTTGATAAGTCATTCATGATGCTTTTAGGAGGTCTTAATCCGAACTTTTCGCTCTCGTTGTATTATTTAAGACATTACTATTACTTTAATCAGGGAACAAATACGAACAGCAATATCGAAGTTCTAATTAATTCATTGATTGAACTTTCTAAATACGTGCCCACGAGTTCGGTTTTTTTTTTATGAGCTGCATCTTTATTTAGGAATAAATGCAAGAATATTTTCTGTCATAAGGAATACTGCAACAAAACCGTATATAAGACATTGCAAATGGATAATAAATTGAGTTATTTACTGTCGATTTATTATGAATCTAAAGCTGATTTCTTACTTATCGGTGCAACCTTGGTGGTAAAAAATTGTTTAAAGAGCGTGGGGGATGGCTATTTCTTACTTTAAATACATTTATTCCAAAAATAATAACCGAGGTCTTGTAACAATAGATTATTCCATAGTGATCAGAGATTGTAAAAAAAAATAAGCAAGTAACTGATGGTCGTCCTAGCATCTTTACTGCCTTAGACAAGCTTCAAAATTCCGCCCCCTGATTAGTGTAATAAACTTTAAATTTAAAAATCAATTATAAAACGTTCATGTTAATCGGAAAATGAATTAAATTAAAGCAATGGTTCGAAAACAGATTTGAATAAAATGTTCCATTGAAAATCAAAAGTTACGCATTTAATAAACTAACGACAACAAACTAGCAAACTAAATTTCCTGACGCTACAGCTCAATTTGGGGGCATAGTCTACGTTGCCTATCTCCCGTTTTCGAGGCCAATTTCAATTTCCCAAGCATCCTGGTCCTCAGTTTGTCTACACAAGGGATGAAAGGCTGAGTCAACCTTGCCAGCCCGAGGATTGAATCTCGGACCTGTGTCTATAGAGGTCAAAGCGTTACCTTAATGTTACTGGATTTCAAACTAAAACTAGTACCTAATATTTTCAGAGATAATTTAAGTATAATTTTAAAACCATAAACAAAACTAGTATAATAATATACAAAATCTAAAACAAATATAATTCGTGCAGTCTTTTCAACAAAATCTTAAATAACTTCTCTGAGTCCTAATTTATTATTCATGTGCAATGGCTAATATATTGCTTACCCATTGAGATGATTTTGGATAGAAATGGTTCCTAAATATTTTTTTATTATTTTTAATTTAGAAAAAGTTCTGTCGCCGGTAGAAACAACATTTACGACCAGTGTTAGCCAATTTCTTAAAGCAATGCTGAAATTTGGCCCAATTTTAAGGTAGTAATGAATTTTGTAGAATCAACTGAACATTCTTTCTTTGTTAAAAGCTCAGACGGTTTTGCCGTAAATTTTGACACCGTAGACATATCTGCTATTTAGGTAGTCAATCTTAAGTGGAACCCGTAGTGTTTGATTCCCAAGCATTCTAGTCCTCAGTTTGTTTATCCAAGGAATGAAAGGTTGAGTAAACCTTGCCCAGACGTAGGATCAAATCTCGGACTTGTGTCTTTGGAGCGCAAAGCGCTACCTTAACGTCACTGGACTTCAAACTAAAACTAGTACCTATATTTTCACTTACCTTACCTGCTGCCTAAGGCTGGCACTGGTCTGCCTGATATTTGAGTAAAATGTAAGTTGATTCGGTTTTCTTTGGGTTCGATACCATTCAATGAAATTTCATCGGAATGAGTGAACAGGCTTTGGAGACCGGCCCGAATACGATAAAAAGAAGGAACAGACCAATAATCCCCGAATAAAGAGCCAGTTAAGGACCACGCTCCGTCGCTGGCTGATTTATAACAATCATCTCTTTTGGTTCGGTGAGCACGCGGTCTTCGTCGCAGGTGTTTTGTTTTACTACCTTTTTGTTTCTCCGTTTGAGGCCTTGTCACTTTAATTTTATTTTCATATTTTGAAATGTTGCGTTTTGTCGCCGGGGACGTCTTCAGCAGCGAGTGCTTCTTTTAATTTGCATGCGTGCGTCTGACATAGCAATTTGTGTGTCGTGTTGTTTGTCTGGCCTCCATTGACAGCACGGCAACGGATATATCTCATTTAGCTAAGTATAGTTGTTAGTCGCTTGAGGGATTCGGGTTTATAATTTCATATCATGTTTCTTCAACTTAAGATGAGTAAATTATTTTTACTGCTGTTTATCTCAACATTTATCTGTTTTATCTTTCTGTTTTTTATTTGAGTTTCGGAGTAAATAATTGTTTTTAATATTTATGATAATATGCGCTGTAATATGAACAGTTGTGTTTGATTAAATTTCTCAGATTAAAGAGTAGAAAGCTACACGTTAAGTCATTTAAAATGCTTTGATTTATTTTGTAGACTTTTTTCAGGATTTCTAAAAATTTTGGACATATAAAGAAGCATAGAATGTCCCACTTAAATAAGAAATTGATTTAAACTTAAAATGCTCGAGTTTATTACTATTATTACGTTTGAAAATAACTTTTTTTTTTTTTTTATAGATTTATTTTACACGAAGGAAAGACAACTAATACATATGTTTTTATTTTTTAAAATAATTTGTCTCACCTTAAAGTTATTTCAGCTTTTAGCATTTAAAAAACCTTATATAGTCTTTGAAGTGCTGTAGCCTTCGTTATTATGTCAAAAATAATTCCTCTAAAAAAAAAAAAAACTTATGAGTTTGCACTTTCAGTTTCTTTTTCTGTACCAGTTATCAACAAATAAAGTTGCAAAGCGTTTTCTTTTCCACTCTCTAAGACCCTCTCCTTAAATTGTGATACATTCAGTACTCCGTCCATTACGTGACCTTTTGGACCCAAGATAATAATGGGCTGGAATATGAAACCAAGAAGTCAGTGGCCCTGTAAACCCGCGAAGTGATGAAACAGTAATCATTTTCCGATTCTCTGCAAGAGGTGTAGGTGCGGTTTATCTAAGGAGGCAACGCCCGAGGCCGTCGTATCCTCCTGAGTTGTTTGAATTTTTTAAATTGGTTTGTTTTTCTCAGACGATTGCTGCATATCATTATGTTGTGCATTTGTAACAAAACGGCAGAAAAAGACTGAGGGGGAGGTATGAGTTTGCTGGTAGCTCATTCCGGGCTGTTATTGATGTAATTAACCGGTTCATTCTGAATTCAATCTCGAAGCAGTTATAGGATCTGTTTCTACAATACTGTGCATTTAGTACGCATATATATATATATATATATATATATATATATATATATATATATATATATATATATATATATATATATATATATATATACATATAAAATATATAAATATATTACATATATACATATACATATATATATAAATATACATATATATATATATATATATATACATATATATATAAATATACATATTTATATACATATTATAAGAGAGACGAATGATGGCCGATTGGTTAGCTGGCCTTCGGTAAGTTCGTTGCGAATCCCACTGTGGCATGGATGTTCGTAGCCGTTCGGAATCGGCTTTAAGCCGTAGGTCCCGGTCTCATTAGCCCTCGTATTGCTAAAAAGTAGACCGTAGCATTCTAACTATATATATATATATATATATATATATATATATATATATATATATATATATATATATATATATACAGTGGAACTAGTTTAAATTGTTTCAATGGATCAAGAGTTTTAACGGAGCAACATGCATGATGAAAAATGTTTTAGTATCATAATTAGAAATATAGCATATTTTAGTAATATTACCTACTAAGAATGCTCTAAATCCAGTAGCATCCATTAGAAAATTTGCACCCCAAAATCGTTCTCTTATTATAGTTGCTCTAATAGAATTTTCACCCTGTTATGTGTACGTCTCTTTTATATTCCTTAACTAAATTTATAGCTTCATGATATGAGTGAAGAGTCCGTTATTTATCTGTGTTAACGTAATTTATCTATGTTTAATACTTTAGGGGGCAACAATACCTTTTGAGCTGAAAAGTTTTCATTAAAATAGGTAATTTTTATTCAGTGTAGATCTATATAAAAAGTTCTGCTCTGTTGGAATAAAATTCGTCGTAGGTCTTCTAACTTAAAAAAAATAAATAAAAATCTATTTTTTCTCAATCTTTTAAGTTCTTGTGTATTTAATTATTCATTTAAAATGCTTGATATCTATAAATATTTAGATGTTTATTTTTTAAAATTAAATAGGCTTTTAAAAGTTATTTTGCGGGTAAGTAACCTATAATTTTTCAATTGGTGTATATTTTTTGTTATTAAAAATATACACCAATTGTTTTGAAATGAAAAGAAAACTAAATGTTTTAAAAGTTGATCTTGTAAAAAATTTATTATATAAGAAGCTGAACATTTTATTTTATGCCGCGTATTTTAAGCAAGGTCTCCTTAAAACGTTATTTTCACATAAACGTAGAGTATTCGCTTGTCGTCTTATGGTTAAGCGAGTCTCATTCAATTACCTGAATATTTTCATATAACTATCATTTACATATGATTTTCAAAATGTCACACTGTTTATTGTCTTGAATAAATTTTTCCCTTAAAATTTAATTCAAATTTGCGGGAATTAAGTTTTTATTAGTTTGTGTATTTGTAACCCTATTGTAAATGTTCATGTTCGAAATGTATTTTATTCTGAAATAATTTAACACACAGCCTTAAAAAAAAGGAAAAAATGAGAGGGAAAAAAAAACAGAGTCTGGTAGTGATGGTAGGGGAGTTTACTATAAAGTGGTACTAGAGCCAGCCTGTCCGGCTGTCCTTTTGCAGCTGCGACGGAATATCCCTGATAGTTGAGTATGATAACACCGATTGGAAAAGATGCGGGCCGAGGCTGTCTCCTAAGTTCAGGAACCTATTCTTGTTAGTTTAGTGTTATTAACTTTGCACTTCTTTGAAATGTCTGACCAGAATGAAGCTAAAACAATGTTTCCCTTACGTAAATAATATTCTAGCCAAAGATATTAATATGTAAACTAAAGAGGATGCATTTAGTATTTTCACTTTGGATGTATTTGGTCAACATTTCTATTAGAAAAGTTATTTTATGCATATGCTATTCCTACTTCCGTTTAGTAAGTGGATTTAGTTATTCCAGATTTAGTAAGTAAACCTAAAGCCAAGCATATCTTTAGATGAAATTTCTCAATACTCCCACCTTGTGATCCTATTAAAAAATATCCAAACATGGATGCAGAAAGCCGTGCATGCTAGCTTAAAAACTTGTTCTCTGACTTTCAAGATCTGAGACAGAACAGATAAATATTAAATATAGTGACTTCCTTCCTGTGGCAAAGGAAGTAAGGAATATTAAAGTCTTAAAATGAAAGGAAGTTTTTGCCATTATTACAAATAACAATCCCAATTTTCAAGTCTTATATTTATGCTTGTATCAACAAGAGCAGTGTCGAATGAGTTCGCATATAGTCTGGATTTGACAGTCAGCAGGTTAAGCTTTTGGTATTCGAAGTGATGACTGTGTATTTGTGTATAAGAAGTAACAAAGAAAACTCGTTGAATAAATGAAGTCTTCTAGTAATTGTCTCGGTTCTGTTCTCCCATAAACCTGTAGAGCTTTGATGTTGTCCCGTGCCTAATCGTTACCCGGTGGCCCTCTGCAAAAGAGGTAATCAGTCAATTATGCCTGCTCACATGTGTATCTAGGCATGAGAGGAAATGACGGTGTGATTTTACAGAATACTGGAGCTTTAAAGTTCGCCATTGGCTCATGCTAGCGACGTGAGCCGGGTTTTCAAACTGCTGTGAAGTCCAAGTTTCAACGCTAATTGAAGGGCTGTCAGACACTGCAGTAAAGAATGAAATTTCTGTGTAACCGATTATTCGAGCCAACAGGCATGACACGGAGAGGGAGACTTCACATCAGAGGAAAACTTTCAGAGACAATTGAATGAAGATTCACTGGAATACGTATTACGAGATTTAATGTTTCGGTGATCCGTGCATGCCTCTCCTTTTTGCCTTTACCCTTTTGAAGATATTATTCATTAATGTTATTTTAATATAACAAGATTTATGATAGAAGTTCTCCCTTTTTCTTCTTCCTCTTTTCAGACTTTTTATAGAGAATTTTATTATTTTTGTCCTCATAGCCGATAATTTTATTCAGTAGTAAACTAGAAGTGGGATATTTCATATTCTGACAACAGTTCTTTTGTTTTAATATCAAGCGAATTAGTTTATGAATTATATAAAAAAAATCGCATGCTCCATCTACGTAATTTTCGAGCTTTTTTTCTAAATATGGAATTAAAAAAATACCTGTTGAATTAAGCAATAAATGAATATTTGGATTTAAATATAAACATTTGACATATGGTGCGTTGAATGTTTCAGGGCTTTCATGTATTTCCTCATTTATAGTATAATTCCTACTGTCTTAGTTATGAGTATCGATGTAAACATGTTGCAAAAATATATTTTATTTTTAAAAAAATTTAATTTATGTATTTATGTGTGTGTATGTTAGTGTGAGAGAGAGAGAGTATATTTTGTGGATTGCATTATTTCAAGTTGAAATAATTAAAATAGTTTTCCTTATATTGTAGAAAATAATACATAGTGCTTAAGATTTCTTTTGAATAAAAAATCACAGCGCTTTTTGTTTACATTCCAACATTCTAAAGCACCATAACCGTTTTCTCTCTTTCTCTCCTTTTTTTTTTTTTTTTTTTTTTTTTTTTTTTATGAGAGAATGAAGCCGCATGAATGTCTTATCTATTAAATAAGATAGTTCTGACTTAAAGAATTCCTCTACAGCCAACCTGTTACACGGAATACACAATTCCTATAAAATTTTCATTTTATTTCGTTCTTTATTACATCTATTTTCCTCTTTATTTTTATTTGACATCGTCGTTTCCTTTGCGTATTCTTTAGCAACAGTTCCACCCATTATCTTGGTGTCTTTGGTCAAAGAGAGGGCAAGGAATGGAAGTTCTTCATCGCTCATTTATTCTAATTACATAACCCAACGCATTGCTGTACTCCGTGTGGTCAGTAGCCCGTGGAGAATGTCCGAGACGTGCCGTTGTTATCGGGTATTCGAATGAAAGGGCGAGATGGATAAATAACCGAGGATTAAGTAATTTCTTGTTCTTTTAGTGGTTCTTTTTCTTCGCATTCTTTGCTAAGCGAAAAGTAGTTTTGTCCATCCGTCCGAGCAATTAAATTACCTGTGTCATATACGCCCCACTCTCGTACAGTAAATTGTTGCTCAAATGGGATGAAAGTGATGGGAATAATAAATGCGTATTACTAGAAGAGGGTTCAACAGGCAGTTATCGTTCCACATTTTAATCCGAAACAAATATCTCTGCAAATATATAATAATTTGTAGAGGTATTTATGTATTTTTAAAGTTGAAATTAGTAACCGCCTTTTGATGGCAAACTGATGTTAATTTAGGCTAAAGAACCAATTAATATCAAAATTTATCTCTGTTAACACGAAAATAAACTTATAAGACATTAATTAGACCAATAATTTTATATGGCACCGAAACATGGGCGATGAACAAAACTGAAGAGAACAGGCTCCTAATTTTTGAAAGAAAAGTTTTAAGATGCATTTTTGGAGCAGTGAAAGAAAACAACGTCTGGAGAAGTTTATACAATCATGAAATTTACATAAAATTTAGACAGCCTAACATCTTAAGAGTCATAAAGTCCTACAGAATCAGATGGCTGGGACACATTTTTCGAAAAGAGGACCAAGAGCCTGTTAAAAAATTGACGTTTTCAAAGTTTGAGGGTAAACGCAAACGAGGAAGACCACCAATAAGGTGGATGGATTGTGTTGAGAGCGATTTGAGAGTACTGGGCATTAATAGATGGAGAAACATCGCGTCAAACCGTGCTGAATGGAGAAAGCCTTGGCCTCCAGTAGGCTGTAGTGCTGCTGAAGAAGAAGATTTATGTATTTGTAATTTGAGAATGGCCATAGTTTAAGTATTTCAGGGTTTGTTTTCCCTCTTATAATTGTTAGCGAACTGAAGTTTGGACCTGAGTGTCTCGTGTCAGTGAAATATTTCAAACGAGCTTATAAAAGTGTACGTTGAATATCATCGTTTTACTTGTTTCAAGTTTGTGTAAAAAATTAATGAGTGAGAGAGCTTGTTTTTCTTTCTCAATAGAAACATACCTTTTAATGCTTTGAATATCTCTATATGCTTAATTCCTCGTATGGTTGCTATAAGTGAAGTTTTCTTTTCAAGTGTACAATTAGTAGTATCCTGCTTTTACATCATTTTCAATTATTATTAGACTGTCAACATACTTATTACAGAAAATTTCTGGCGAAGTTAAAATTTCGAAAAAATTTCTTACTGGTTATTGCTTTTACACCAGTAGCAATCTTTTCCTGAACCTATTACTATTAAGTTTAGTTCTTAACGTTTACTGATACAAGTTCTATGATGTCTGTTGAAATATATAATCGCACTCAAACTTGACGACTTGGCCGATTATTGTTGTACATAAGTAATAGCTTTCTTTGACGTACGAGGTTTTCTTTAGTTAATCCTTTTATGTTTTGATTGACTGTGTTTAATTAGCTTTTGCCTGTAATTTGATTGGCTGGACGCAGGATCTTAAAACTATAAAAGCCCAATGTACCTCGTATTTCTTGATTATTTTTGTGTTTTCAATAAAAGGTGTTTGCGATCTGCGGCTTTTCATTATGCTTCAACAATGTCAAAATTAAATTCCGCATACCAAAACATTGTAGTAACCTTTTTTCATTGGCTTCATTTTATTAGTTAGAAAAATCCAGCCGCTACTTTTAGTACATTCTCAACAAATTTAAATATTTCTGTCGCTTAGAAGTAAAACGCCTACAAATTCAAAGGATATATGTTGTGGAAATCTTGTTGTTACTTCTCTTGTCCGAAACAAAACTTCCTTTCCTGCTGCCAATCTCCAACGAGGCAGTTCTCTTTTTATCACTGAAGTGTGAACTTTTTCGCTTCTCCATCAAAATCGAAACTGTTTTTAAGGTCCCACGCGGAGGTTGTCATGAATTTCACAGTTGTGGTGCCCCCGTAAACGTCTACCACATCACTCATTCACAATTCTTAATTATTTTTAAACTTTTTTTTTCTCGGTAGCACCATCATTGTGGCTTCCAGTCACGTCTTAAGACAAAGCATGAGACGAAGGGGGGGGGGGAGTGTTCTAATGACCACTGCTTCGTGAGGTTTAGAGCAGAAGACGATGCTTTGGCTGTTATTCATAATGAGATTGTCGTTGACGTCTTGACCTGACGCTTAGGGTGCATTTTTTTTTTTTTTTTTTTTTTATTTGTTGCCCTTTTTTTATTTAAATTTCGTCTGAAGTCTTG
This sequence comes from Pardosa pseudoannulata, assembly GCA_032207245.1. Classification (NCBI taxonomy): domain Eukaryota; kingdom Metazoa; phylum Arthropoda; class Arachnida; order Araneae; family Lycosidae; genus Pardosa; species Pardosa pseudoannulata. The sequence goes on along the minus strand of CM063505.1, from coordinate 179,960,785 downwards.
AGCACGTTGCCACTAATTGTTATCGCTGAAAACTCCTCTTGGAACTAAAAATATGTGCAAGGATATTGTTTAAACGAAGCAAAAAAAGAATCAAAGATTTTTAGGGGTTTTCTTTTTATTTCTAAGCATCTTATTTCATTCATTCTTTTATGTCTCATCTTCATTTTGTAGTCGGATGTACACTTTTAATTTTTAAACCTTCATTTCCCATCATAAAAGTGTGATTTGCAATTTTCAGAACTTTTCATAATATATTTCTTTGTATTAAGAAAAGTAATTAGTCTTAATTGATTACAATGAAAAATGCAGAACAAATAGACTTTAAAAAATGTATTATGGTCAGCAAGTTACCTTAATTTAAAATATAGATATTAGGTAAAATTTAAGTGACTATAAAACTATATTCTGCAGAATATAATAATACAAGAATATAATAGTATGCAATGAGATAATATAATAAGAATATAATAATAATGCAGAATATAATAATAAATCTTTTTTATATTACAAGTTTGAAAAACTCAAGCAAATTCAAAGAAAAGTGAAAATAAAATGTAATTAGTTATTAAAAAGACTTTTGTGTTCAATTATCCCCTATATAATAATAGCCTAAATTATCTGTCATCGAATTTATGAAGTGTTTGTACCTGGAATAGATAGAGGCATCCATATTCGATTCTTAATGAGTTATGGTTAGCAACTTTCGAAATCCCCCCCCTTTTCTAGCATTTAATGCCATTATTTCAACCCTATTTTCCCCGGTTAAGAGCAGGCGATTAAATTTATCAATTTGTCACATAATAAATAGGTAAAAATAACTTTTTTCATCATTATGACTTCATTCCTTTAACCATCTCATTTAATCATTTATTTTAAATATTATTTAAATATTAAAATTATTTAAATATCGTCTGTATTATTTTCATACGTTTTATCACTGAACTTTGATATTACGTAAATAATTTTCTGTTATATTTGGCTTAAATAATAGATTAAGTTCATATGTGATAATTTTAAATTTAATCATCGATTATTATTGTTGCAATGAAAATTTTATCACAGGTATTAACAACAAATTCTATCTACCTCCAGGGTATAGTAGAAATGATAGTTTCATTCCTTTACTTCCATTAATTACTGTGGAAAAAAATTGGGAAGAACTTAACGATAATTTCGACGTAGCTAAGAAAACTTTGAATTATCTTTCTAAATGAATTAACGTGATTCTAAACTGCATTCACAGTATCGGGAGACTTTAGATGAGTATAAAAATTATTTAGCGTATACCAGATAATTCTCAGCCAAAAAACAAACTATTTTTTTTATCTGCCTTATAGGGTACTTTACAATTTTCGAAAATTAAAAATTTTACTTGTTACGTCATATGACAGCTAGTCTGAATAATATTAATTAATTTTAGAGATAACACGACTATATACACACAAGATAAAAAAAAAAAGTTTGTCTTAGAATCTAAAATTTTTAAATGTTATGGATCTTAATGTAACATGTTTTAAATTTTTTTACATTATAACTTTATTCCAAATAAATTAAAAAGGATAATATTAGATAAGAAGCCCAGTGGCGTTGGGGTAGCGCTTCGCGTTCCCACGCCACACGTCCGAGGTTCTATCTTCGGGCTGGGCAAGGTCCACTCAGCCTTTCATCCCTTCAGTGGGTAGAGAAACTGAGGACCAAGCATGCTGGGGAACTAAACACTGGGAGTTCTGCGTTAGGCTGACCACCTAACCGGAACTTATGCTTCGCATTCCAGGGCCGCCGAACGATGGCCGAATGGTTAGGACACTGACCTTCGGAACCGGAGTTCGGGGGTTCCAGTCCCACTGAGGCATGGATGTTCCGTAGCCGTTCGGAATCGGCTTTAAACAGTAGGTCCCGGTCTCATTAACCCTCGTGTTGCAAAAAGTAGACCGTAGTGCTACCAACCAACCAAACGCATCCCAGGGCCCTTGGTCTAGAAAACGGAGATTGGCACCATAGGCCCTGACCCCCTGGAGCTGTTGCGCCTAGGAGAGTAATATTACATAAGAATTTAAGCACTTTTTAAATATCTCACAACTTTTTAGACTTATGGTCTATGGAAACTGCTGCCTTTTCATCGTGAACGAAGACATCTTTATGAAAGTATATGATCCCGTAAGTTCCTCTGTGTTGTGATTCTTTTACCTTTTGTCTCCAAAATTTTTCCTTGGATTTTTTTCTCCACTAAGACCTGGCAGTTAAAATAAATACATTGCAATTAGCATTGTTATGATACTGAGCCTTTTTACTGTTGTTATGTAGTTTCGTGGATTTCATTCCTAAGCATTTTCAACCTTCTAAATCATAATTGATTCCTGCAGAACAATGTCCGAATGGTAGGGTGCTGCCCTTCTGAACCGGAGTTCGTGGGTTCGAATCCCGCTACTGGCATGAATGTTCTTAGCCGTTATGAATCGGCTTTAAGAAGTAGGTCCAGGTTTCATTAGCCCTCGTGTGCAAAACAGTCGACCGTAGTTTTCCAAAACCAAACTATAATTGATTCCTCTCGTGAAGAGAAAAAATAAATAAGGAAATCGTAGCCTAAACAACCATATTTGATCTGTGCTTTTCTTCTCTGTATCTTCCTGCTACTTGTTGTCAAGATTAAGTTACCAAATTACAAGCTAGTTTAAAATTAATTGAAATGAATCAGCTTGAGTGACTGTTTGCAAGACTATTTCTACACAGTCGGGGTGGTGGATTCACCGGGCTGTGTTTCGTGTGACTCTAGTCATCCAGTGACTTTTGAACATTTAAATAATTGTGTTGTACTTTCTCAGTATGAGGGCACTGTTAAAAAGTATTGAAACGTCGTGAATTAATGGGCTTAGGCGCTAATTGTTCAGCATTTATAAAATAAAATGAATCAGTTTGGGATAGTTATATCACAAAATACGGCGACAGTAGTTGAAGGTTTAAAAGTCTCAATTTTTTTAAATTAAAAAGAAAAAGAAAAAAATTAACTAATTATTATTGCTGTTAATTCTCAACATATTTAATTTTCTACATTGAGAAAATTTTCTTTTATAATACTAATATACTTTCGTGAATTTCTAGACGCACTTATAAAGTATATTATGGGTCACCTATAGGTTGATTAAATGATTTTCCTTTTATTTAAGGGGCTTGGATTCCAATAAATATAAATCTTTTTGAAATTTTCAGTATTTGTGTACATGCTTGTTGTTTATAGAATAATTTAATATAATAAAGACGTGACGAAAACAGCTGTTTTAAAGATTAATTTGAAATTTAAAATCAAAACAAACTTTTTATTTTTAATTTTAAAAATATTGAATAATATTAGAATATAGATTATTCGCATAGATATATAGAATAGATTATTAGAATTTGATTATTAGATTAATATTAGAACATAAATTATTTATTCTATAGACAACAGTCATATATTCCAATATAAAATATTCATGTAGATTTAGTCCTTTATTTTTCAAATTCACGGATAGTGGTGAAAATCATAGCGCTTGAGAAAAGAAGCGCTTAAGGTTGGTCAGTATCTGTCATTTAGGGATCATCTAGCTCAATGTTAACCTATGGGGAAATATAAAATTTCCTATGACTGGCTCCAATATTAGAATTCTGTAATATATATATATATATATATATATATATATATATCATTACACACCACGTGACAAGCAACAAATTCCCTAAAAAGCTTTTGACTTTGTTTTTATTTGCATTTAAATAAGAATATACCACAAATTTTCGTAAATAATTTAGAATAAAATATTTTTCCATGTTTTTTTTTTTTTTTTTTTTTTTTTTTTTTTTTTTTTTTTTAAGGAAAGATAGCATTCTAGAAAATTTGCTGTTCTACGACATGATAATTTTATTTTTATATATAAAAATCCTTAAAATACGAGATGACCAGATGAAATTTTATATTCCTCATAGGTTAAAATGGAGCGAGGGGAATCCAGTATGGTAGGCACAAAATTAGCTTAACGTTTAACAGCTCGTGACACATATAGTGTATACTACATAAATCGGTTTGTAATTTGTGTCATAGTAGGACTTTTTCAATGTGGTTGTTTTGATATGTTGAAAATTAGATGCCAAAAATCATTCTTTATAAATATTTTCTAAACTTCGCGCACTCGTTTAAGACTTGCTGAGACGTTATGTTCCGACATACTCTGCGAAATCCAACACAGAGTGCGATAGAGAGGGGAGCTATGCGTCACGCTTCCGCTGGCGAAAGGGGATGTTCTGCACTCGAAATGCCGGCGTTGACGTGCTGTCTGTCGGCCCATGTCGCATTAGCGCCCGTGTGTATGCTCGCCGCGTCCCAGTAACTCCCCTTTTACCATTTTTACGACTTCCTCGCGTCAAATTGGGTGGATAGAAGATGATAGGATGAAATTTCATAAATCTTAACCTCTCGCCTTATCATCTCAGCTCACACCGACCTCCAGTTTGGGTGGGTTTACATTCTCACTTTGTTTCCTCTTCACTCTCTCCCGTTTTCTTGTATGGAAACAGTCGTAAAAAATGTATCAAGTCGTGTTTATGGTTTTACGATGGACTGTCGTTGAATGGATTGGGTCATTCTCGAGAAATTATTTGCCCATTCGGAGTGCTTTGTTTTAGTTTGACCATTCATACAATCGGGGCGTTTACTGCTTTCCAAATTGTTTATTTTGTTTTCACACTCCTCTCATAATTTTTTTCGCCTACAGAGCCTGGTAAATAGTTTGTGTCTCACCTGTTCTATCAGGTGTAAAGAGGAGAGTTAAAAAAAAACATGGTCTTCAAAAATAAGGTGATAGTATTCTTAATCGAAATCATGTTTAAAAAACGAAACTATTTCTTCGATCTCTGTTATACAGCGTATAGAGTACCATAATTACTTTTAATCCACAAATTTACTCATAGCACCACAAATTATGGTAGTAGAAAAACGCACTCATTGATGACAAAGGATGGGGATAAATTTAAAATAAAAGAACCTAGTACATAACAATCCCGATCCAGTAATAATAGCCGTTAAACTTGCCACTTAGGCATAACTATGTTGTAAGGTTTAAAAAATTTTGTTGGAGACAGATTTTTCTCAGTTTTATTCGCGCTAGTTTATTCCTTCTACCTTATAACTTTTGAAAAAAAAAATCTTTCATTATGTAGAACTGAAAAATAAAAAGATATTTCGATCAAAAATAGAATTAAAACTAAAATTTTATATTTTGAAACTGTATTTTAAAGTATATAGTATGCTACACACGAAACTCTGAGACGTAATAATATAAACTTTGCGAGACTATAATATATATATATATATATATATATATATACACACACACACACACACACACACATATATATATATATATATATATATATATATATATATATATATATATATATATATATATATGCTCGCCAATTTTAGAGTCCTAGCAAATAAATTTTAATCTTATTTTGACACTTGTTTTAGTGAATATTCAACACTGTAATACTTAAGTTCAGTAGCATTTTTTTTTAATCAAAGAGACTTTATATTGTTGTTAAATACTTCAGGAAATTACACATCGCAATGTAAACTAGAAGAACTAACAAAGTGTTTTTGATATGGTTATTGTGTTATTAATTACAGGAATGACATGGATGTAGTTACAGAATTTTACTTTTTTTCCTCAAATGACTGTTTTTTAAAGACAATTGTAGACGAAACAAAAAAAAAATGTAATGACAGTAAGAAGTAAGCAATAAACAGTGATACAGTAAAATCGATAAATCAGTAATCGTTTGCCTATTCTTATAATACTTTTCCCATAGATGTCTGATGTCCAGCTGAAAAGGGTAACATCAATTTTTACATTAAGGTCCCAAACTTGGAACATTGTAGTTGATATGATTCGGAAAAAGTTCTTGCATAGACAACTATGTCCAGTTGCCAAACTAATCTCGCTATATCTAAAGTCCTAATTAAAAAAAAAAAAAAAAAAAAAAAAAAAAAATTCTATAACTGCTTTGCAGTTGCCTGTTGAAAACTCCATCTAAAACCTCATCAAAATCTGTCGAATAGTTTCTTTTCCGCCCCCAAAACCACTCTTCGAATCTTGCCGCGAAAAGTAAACAATAAAATAAAATCTCTGTTATACGTGTTTCACATATCTGGGATCCATGGATGACCAGCAAAAAGTTGAAAGTCCTCTTCTTGTGTGCCACACGCAATTCCAGTGCATTTTTCTTCTCGTTTTAACACGGGGCTGTAAAAAAGTGAAGCAGAGGTAGTGATGGATAATAAAATCTCTTAAAAAGCAGAAATGAATAATGAAAAAAGAAAAACGGAGCCACAAGGTCAAAATATTGGCAGTCACGAGTGGCCAACCATGTGATATGTTGTCGCGAATCCATGGACCGTCTATAAAAAGTACTATCGCCGTCACATCACCAAACCGTATGCCACTGTGGTGGCAAGGAAAAATCATAAAAGAATTTCTTTTTCTTTTTGGGGGGTGTCGGGTTTTTTTTTATATTGTTCCTGCGAATTCTGGAAACACATTGCATAAATAAGATTAAAAGTAGTATAATCATTCAGACAGTGGAATATTATATGAAAATGTCTTCGATCATTTTGACATTTAAATCTTCCATGTCGATTGTAAATTATGCATGCAATGCAAAGTTAGAAAGCTAAGAGAAAATTACGAAATATAACAAAAATCTCAAGAAAAAAAAAAAAAAAAAGACATTATAGGTAATTTGAATGTAAAAATTGCCATGGCAATTTTATGGGAATACATTTCATTCGTACTGATTTACATTTACAAAACATTTAAATAGCAAAATTTTCTATTGTGATCACCCCCGCTCTCCCGCAATCTTTCCCAAGGATTTCTCCTTATGCCTTGTTTTTCTTTTCAATTGTTTATAAATGTGCATTTCAATGTGTAATACTAAAGCATGAAAAACCAGGGGAACAGTAAAAATATATCAAAAATAAACAATGCACTATTAATTAATTGTAAATTAATCGTAACTTTTAATCTCAATCTAATGTACATCTAAACTTAAAATACTGTTTGAAATATAGCATTGGTTTATAATATTTTGTAGAAAATCTAATAAAACCTGTTTTACTGATCTATTTATTTTCCCAAATATTTTCATCGTATTCTGCTCCATGTCACCATTCTTTCGATTGACAAAGCTGGCACTTGTGTATAATCTGGGTTTTTGTTCTGAAAAAGCTTAGCTGAAAACACTTGTTCCCACCATAGGACCATTGACTGTTTGGTCTTCTGATTGACAAGCCAGCAGTTGGCAGCATATTTTGTTTCTATTCTCGTGTACAAGTAGATGAGTGATTTGATTTGGTGTCTACCATGTTTGACGAAGCGGAAAATATTTTATTATTTATTTACTCTTGTATTCATCCAGTTCCTCATCCTTTATCACAACTATGCCTCTTTTTCTCCCTCGATTTTATCGTTATTATAAATGGGAGCGTTGATGGCATTAAAATCGTTGATAATGCAATAAATTTTATATGCTGAATTGGGGGGGGGCGATGGAATGTTTTCCCTTTTCATTTATTTCCCCTATAATTAGAGACCTGATGTTGAAGATGAACTTTGGTGGATTGATTATAGACCTTTGTAAACATAGTTTTTTTATTGTTAGTTCGACTTCGCAGTCTTTTGCAACCTGAAATAATTCCTTTTTGGTGAACATCGGAAACAAAAGTAAACATTAGGCAACGTATGTGTTTTGATCTTGTATTTAACGGTGTATTTGCTTTCCTTCTCTTCTTTTTGTAGTATGTATCAAAAATAGTAAAAATTATCACAGATTTCCAAAATTGAGCACATTATAAGTACTAAATAACATGAAGACCCCAAATTCTTAAATTCCAAATAAAAGATAGTTATATGATCAGTCGTGCGTGTTTTGAAAAAAAAAACAAAAAAAAAAAAAACCATATACTAGAAGGTAAAACTTTTGCATATATTGCTACTGAAAGAAAATAATGAAAAATATACGTTTATAACATCTGCATAACAGACCTATATTTAAGAACTCTTTCTTGAAAGTAAGATAACAATTGATCCAACAGCCTACATGTTCCTCAGAACAACCGTTGTTAAAAGAAGTTTCTTTAATTTCTTAATCATATAGTACAGTATGCTACTGAACTACCAAGGTTTCATACACAAAATCTCAATTTGGTATTATGGAACAATTATCCAAGTTTATTACTGACAAGTAGACTTTCAAGCTACTTACTTTTGTCTATTCCGATACAAACTGAATCAATCGTATTTATTCTAATCAATTGTAATCATTCTATATGTATTTTAACCCATAAAAGCTTAACACAAAATCTGTTGATTTTAAGGTATTTTATAGCTTTATAAAATGAAATACGAGATGCTCCTATAAAAATACTCTTTTTTTAACGCTATTGTCACGATGAATGCTAACTTTTAAGATATCTTTCAGTGAAATATATGTAATTTAATGGCCATAAGTTATTTACCTTTTAATATATTAACATTCTTCTTTAGACGATTCTGGGAATGAGACAAACTTATAAAGTTCATTCACCATAAATTCTAAAATATATTAAAAGAAGATGGTTTGAAATGAAGTTTGAAAATAAAAATAACACCATAACAGACTTTTCATTATTACCTTAAGAGTGCTGTAATTATATTTACAAGTTGACTGGCATCTGTATTGCTTTTAAATGAAAATAATGTTCGAAAGACGTTTTGCAATCAGAATTCTTTTTACTTTGATTGAAACAAATTGTCGTCCAGATTAATAAGGTGGGTTGGGAGTGACAGCAATAATCTTACACACCTTTGTCTCGGTCTTTAGGTATTTTCCCTTGTTTCTTTTTCTTTCTTATTCATAATTTTCAGAAATACTCATTCGAATTAGGTCTATTAATATTTGACTGTTTTCATACGCACCTGGATTCTGCTTGGAAATTGCCAAGGAAATATTTCCGCATTCCTTTTTCTTTGATTGAAAATGTGTCTCTAAGTCATTCTTATTCATACTTACAAAACCCACGTTTCAAACGAGATTGTAACGAAGTACTAATAAGTAGTAGTCAAATGAGATTGTAATAAAGTACTGTAATTTCAAGGTTATAAGCCGCGGTTAATGAATATTTAACCTCTTGCCCGTGGAATATATTTGAGAAACGTGCCAAAAATTCTCTTTAATTTTGTTCGTTATTATCATCAAAATGTTAGAATATTTTTGAAAAAACAAAATTTTAAACTAAAGAACTACTATTTTCAATATTTTGACTTACATGGGAAATGTTAATAGATTACAGTAATTTTTGCTCAAATTACAGCAAAACAAATCAAATGACTTAATTTTCTGGGTAAATATAATCAACTATTAAAACAATATTATGTCTATAAACTGTCATTCCATGTCCCTCCGATTCCTTTGAATTTCATAAATCCTTTACAGTATCCGAGGAATGGCACGAAACTGCAAGACTTTTCGCAGGAAAGTATTTCTATCTTTTGGGAAAATGGCAAATTAAATATTATGCATGGGATTAACCGATTTCGGGCTCTATGGAATTTAAATACTGTATTTTCTCTTGCCCGAACTGACTTCGGGAACGGAGAAGTTAACAAAGGTAAAATGTAACGTCTATGGAGTATCTAAAGGAATTTTACTTTTACTCTTACCCCCCAGTCAATAAAAAAATTAACTAAATGTATCCTTACATGCCTCTATTGCACGATTTATTAATTTTTTTTCATACTGTTCCATACAGTATGAATTCAATGTACCGTTCCATTCTGTAACAACAAGTGGTATTCCTATGCAAATCCGCCGCAAGACTTAGGGTATAGAATGAGAAGGCTGGTACAAACTGATGTGCCGTGCGTACGGTATCAGTAGGTGCTGTTTCTAAGCAAATGCAACCGACTTAGGCGATAGTGTGCCGAGACCGGAATTAACTGTATTTTGCTAAAAATTGGTATTGTCAAATTATTTATCTGGCTTTGTAAACCCAAACAAGAAAAATTGGTTTAGTTAGGTTTGCAATGACCAAAGATTTGCTACACGGGGTCTAGTGAAACCGATAAATACTGCTTAAGGCTGAATGTGTACGGCGTATACGCTAGCAAGGCTTATACGATGAACTTTCGACACATGATTAACGTGTGCGCTTAACTACCCTAAATTGTGGTATTTCCGTTTCAGTTATCCAAAATTCATACAATGTCCACTCCAAATAGTATCTCCCAAAATTTATTATTTTATGAATTTATGTTCGCTACTATAACCTGAATCTAGTGGCGTAGCGAGAGGAGTCTAGGTGGTTTTAACTCCCCATAAGGATTGTTGTATACACACGCGCACATAAGGATTATTGTACTAATTTTCAAATACGAGTTGAGTTAAGGGAAAATCCTTCCCATGGAAAATTTCTAGCTATGCCCCTGCCCGAATCAATACGCGTATTACGTATTGTAAACACTGGAAAAGTAATAAAAGCATAGAGTTGTTATGGGAAAATAATGAAAGTTATTCGTTCTTGAAATGTTTAAAAATGATTCAGCCCTTAAATAAATATATACATACCATTGCAATGAAATCCAAATTTAATTTCATATCAGTATTATGTGAAACACTTTCATGAATTATAAGCTTCAGTCAGTATATATATATATGTATGTATGTGTATATATATGTATATATATGTATATATATATATATGTGTGTGTGTGTGTGTGTGTGTGTATATATATATATATATATATATATATATATATATATATAAATTTTAAAGCTAAAAGCCCAATGTGATGGTATGGTATGGTTTTGGAGCGCTACGGTCTACTTTTTGCAACACGAGGGCTAATGAGACCGGGACCTACAGCTTAAAGCCGATTCCGAACGGCTACGAACATACATGCCATAGTGGGATTCGAACCCACGAACTCCGGTTCCGAAGGCCAGCACCCTAACCATTCGGCCATCGTTCGGCAAAGCCCAATGTGATACTTTAATGTATTAAGAAAAGATTAGTGATATTTAAAAACCTATTTAGTCATTGAATATTCCATACATAAATTTTTGCAATAGCCTTTTAGTTATTCATGGTACATATATATTATTAAATGTTATGTGTATATATGGTTATAGAAGGACTGATGCTTTCTGCATGGATAAAAGGGGATTCTCCCAAATACCTCACTAAACACAGAATCATTGTAGCGAAACTGGGGAATACAGCTATTATAAAAAACATTTCGGTTACTGGGTGGGTGGGAAGTTAGAGATATGATTATTAAATTATATGCAATGGTTTTATGAATCAGTAAGAAATCTTCTTTTTGTGTAGTGGTTTACGATGAAAGGAAATGAAACAAAAAATATCCACTCAACCGATTATGAAGGAAATTTATATTTTAAACCTGGGGGAAAATAATAGACTTCAGGCTTAATTTCTTGAATTTTTATGTTGGCTGTAGTAGAATGCCTATTGAAATCCATCACTAATTTCAGTATTTATTCTTTAACCAATTTTAAACCCTCTCCAATTAAAAAATCTTTATACAAGTATAGTAGATTTTTATGAATATAATAATTTTGTTGTATGTTAGGGGTTTAAGCAGTTTGCTGATTTCGTGTAACCCTGTATTAAAATGAACTAAAATTTAATACTCATAGCTCAAATCTACGTTTTTCTCCAAAATTTTTGAAAATTACTGTATTATGGAGTGTAGATATTTTTTAAATAACATTTTATCGTGCTGTTTTAACAAAGTTTATCATATGGAGAATCCAATGGAGATATCCAATGGAGAATGTACTACTTAGTGATTTAGAACAGATCTCAAACACCGAGTAGCTTTTTTGCTACTTCACCAGAAACCAAAAAAGGGTATAATATTTGCAGTCTACCTGTGTACTAAATTTTCAGTAATAATATGAATGACACTTGTACAATACTTTAAAGAAATATTGATGGTTTAGCTTTCTTTTGAACACAAATTCTTTTTAACAAAAATTGCTGAACACAAATTGATGGTTTAGCTTTCTTTCTCTCTCGATTTTCCCTTTAATTTCTGTGGTCTATTTCGAACCAAATTCTAGATATAACCGAATTTTCACACAATATAAAATTAACATTAGCTAGAAATCTGCAATTTACCCGAACTTCCGTTTCATTTTGAAAGAAAATGCCGTTTCTTAACGAGCTATAACTCTTTTAATTCCTGTAAAATTTAAGACCAAAATGATTTTTAAAAGAGAAATATCTGAAAAAGCACCATACAACTATTGCAAAAATAAATAAATAAATAAAATTGCCGAAAATAGTCAAAGATGACATTTTGGACTTAGTCGGACACTTTAAAAGCGGTTTCTTTTTATTAATTAGTCGGAATTAAACAAAAGTTAGAAGTGGTCTTGAGCTCTCGGTCGAGCATTTGACTCATCTACCTGCCGCTTTTGATGAATCTGAAGTTTTTAAGCATAATAGCTGATGTTCTCTCTTTTACTATATTTGGATAATTTTCAACAGTTTAATTTCAAATCCGTTGTGATACGAGACTTTGGCGGCTCCAGAAATAATCTAAAAATCTTACTAAGGTCTGCGAATTGTTTTTAATCTCGTTTAAATTGCGGTTCATTGAACCTCAAAAGAAAAAGACGGCATATGAAGTCGTTTAGCTATTTCCAGATTTTATGTAAAGATGTTAATTAGGTCTACTTTTTTTTCGTTGTGTCTTGATGTTTGAAATTTTAGACTATATGAATAATTTAAATATTTATCGTAATATGTACTTGCCCAATAAGATTCATATCAGCTTTTTGTTTGTTTCTCGTTCCGAATTTGCATTTAAATGCGTCTTGGAGTGATTGGCAGGTTAATGGCGGAATAGGTAAGACGTTGCCGGAGTCGGTGAATTTGAATTTTGTTGAATGCAAGGAGAATTATAATCGTTCAGAATCACCTTTAAGCAGGTTGGACAATAAGTTTCCTACAGTAAATTTACCTTTCCACTCGCAACAATATAATTCTGTGATGATTTATATTGAAATAAGTTGATTTTAATCATTTTTTTCAAATATGATTGCATGTCATATATTGTAATTTCCTGGGGTAATTGATTTTTTAGACTTAAACCTTATTATTTTTAAGCCAGTAGAATGGCACGTTTTATTTCTACTTATTGGTCAAATGCACACTTAAGAAGAATAAAATGCTAATACGTAGATATTACTGTTCAGCTTTGAAAGCCTAATAAAGTGTACAAGAAATAACCCAATGAAAACTCTGAGGACTATTATTAATAGCTTATTTCTAATTGTTTGTTCTGAAAAGATTATCTATTAATTAGTTATCGGATAGAATTGTAACCCCAAATTTATTTTATTTTTTGTATTTTTTTCATAAAATTGTTTATTTATTGATTTTTAATTTTGTTCGGTTTTTATACTCGTAAGGAGATGTAGGTGGAGTAAAGACGTCAAATTTCGTAGATTCCCTTCGTCCTTTTTTGTCTTTGGTTAAACGTATTTGTAGTTTTACTCAGTTTTCATTTATAAGACGTATTTCTATTGATCAACTTTCAAGAATTATTAGTACTGGTATTTCCTCTTATTACTAACTTGTTACATAAGAATCATATATCGTGTAATAATTTTCCGATTTTTATATGATCCCATCTCGTAAATCGGAACTACTTAGTTTACGCAGAGATACTTTTTTTCCCCAATACTAAGTTAGCTGCATTAAAATCTTTTGAAATAAAATGTATGAAACCTTTGCTTTTTAAAATGATGATTGATCTTAAAGGTTTAATGCGAAATGACAATAAATTTATGGTAAGGAACGTCATCTAAAGTAAATTACTCCCCCCCCTTTTTTTTTTCTCGTTGATAATATTTTCCTACTTGATCGATAAAGTCGACACAATTTACAATTTGTTTCTTGTTTTAAATGTAAGTTATATGTAAAGCCATAATTTAATTGGGAAAATACGTTTAGCTCCAGGAATACATGTTTATTCTTGAGTACTTGAGGTTCGAACTTACTAAGTATATTTTGACTTTCAAACCGCTGCTATTCTTTGAAATGTGTATACAGAGATCTTGACCTTGAGTAGTTGAAATTTAACTTTTATACTGTATCTGTAATTAAATGGAAGATATAAGTTATGAATAACAGAGTTAAGGGAACACACAATCTTTAAACATTTGAACGCAGATATATTAGTGAATGTTTTATGGCAGCTTCTGACACACATTAACTATGCAAGTAAAGTATTTGAAGTTTTTAGCAATGGGGGGGAGTCATTGTCGTGAAAAAAGTAATTTCTTTTGTTTAGATTACCACTTAGTGAAAACTAAAAGAAAACGCTGTATTAGTAGTCAGACAGATCCCAAGATGTGCAACCTCTGAGAGGATCCGTTGTATATAAATATTAATTTGGGGATGCGTAGACATCTGGTGGTTCGCAAAAGTTTTGATTCCAATTAAAGTAATCGTGACCAATTTTCATTTTTATTAAAGTTAAATTAAATATTAATAAATAAATTACTTTTCATTTTTCTGTCGTTCACTTATTACTTTCTTATCCCTTATAGGGTCAGAACAATATCGAGAATGAAACAAACATACCTTATTTGGACCATATACTCCCGCTTTCTCTCTCTCTTATCCCTTGTTTTTATAACAACCCCTTTACCATTTTCAATCCACACTCCATTTTGTTACTCATAGCAACCAACATAAACTATTTAATAAAAGTACACCAGACTTACCCTTGTCAAAAATAGCCTTAAAATATTTTTGTAATTTAAAACACAATGTATGCTTTAAACAGATATTACTTTAAATATAAAAATATTTTATTTATATTTTAAGTTACAATTAAAAATATTAGAACTAAAATTGTAATTTTGTGGTATAGTTGGATTCAATTATTTAAGTTGGGGGCTCGTGATAAGGCATTTACCAAGATAAAGAGTTCTTGGGCACATTTTGGAACTACTGCGTTATATAGGTCATTTCTCTTATTTAAGATTGTTCAAGGATTGATATAATTTTTATTAACTTATAATA
Source organism: Pardosa pseudoannulata (assembly GCA_032207245.1). Taxonomy (NCBI): domain Eukaryota; kingdom Metazoa; phylum Arthropoda; class Arachnida; order Araneae; family Lycosidae; genus Pardosa; species Pardosa pseudoannulata. Next base: position 179,945,655 of record CM063505.1, on the reverse strand, counting down.
TTATAAAAAAAAGTGGGTTCTTTAAGAAAGGTTTAACTATGAGACAAAAAATTTCGCAATACTCGAATCGGCCGATTCCGACATCATTAAAATTATTTAATGTCTAAAAGAAGAGAATGCTTTTTGTAACTCTTTGCCATAAAATTGTTGGAAGGAGTTGGAGAAGGAAATATATGTTCCTTTCTCCCAAATCCCTGAATTGTCAATCCTCCTATTTAAAAGTATTGTTTAAAGATGAATCTCCTCTCTTTGTCTACAAATACTGATCCACAGGCACTTCTTCAGACTCAGTAAAAATTATTTTTGTAGTCTTTTCTTAAGAATTGGGTTTTTTTTCTTTTCTCATTTTTTCTCCATTAAAAAATTAACCATAAAGATTTAAAAAAAATTATACAAAGTTTGGAAGACCTATAGTAGTATGTTCCTGAAATATTTCAATTTCAAGAAAAAAAAAATCTTAGGGTTGCATATGTCCCTTTGCACTTCTTCTGGGTACGTCAGACCCCTTTAAAAGGTCTCCTATTTTTCTAAAAGGAGCTATCGAGGAATCTGTAAAAATCTTATTAAGCAACGCAATTTCTCGTTGTGTGGGTAGACTTGACGCTTCCCCACATCCGGCGACCCCAATTAGGCAGTTGCAGCAACTTACGGTTGTCGAAACCCTGAGACGCCTTTCGCTGTTTTTTAATTTCATATTTTCCCCTTATCCACCAGCAGCTCTCTCGGGGCGTTTGTTTCCTCCTGCGAGCCCAAGATTTTCTTTTTGACTTTTTCTTTTGAGACAGCTTAACGCTTGTTTTTACGTGTATAAATAGCGAAAGAGGTGTCAAAGGAAATGTTTAACCCGTATTTTTCTGCTGAAGGAGTAGAGAGATTTTGAGCAAGGAGATGTAAATTTATTTGTATTTGTATAACTGTTACATCTGCATTTATTTATGCACCACAATAGGATTCGTCTTTTGTTTCCATTATAACATTCGTCCTATGGTCTTATTACATATATTTAAAAGAAAAAAAAATTCGCTGTTCTTTTTCAGTTGTAGGTTAGTTTTGCAGATTTTTTACGTAAACTGTATCATATAATCATCTCACTCCAAGAGGAGAAATGTTGAATAAGCAGGTTACAAATTTTGTAAGCATGTGTTGAAAGGTCAAACAATAATTTGAAGGGTGGAGAAATGTTTAGATGTTTAGGCTATATTTGTCTAAAACTTCTCAAGATCCCCAAAATCGCGTCAGTCACTTATCTAACCTTTATTGGGATATCATTGCATTTTGTTCGGAGTACCTCGGGTTAAAAGAAAATTATTCGACTCAAATCTACAATAATATATTTAATAAAAACTTTAAAAATGATGTTTTTATTTACCTGGAAATGAACCCGAATACACATCATGTGTGTGTGTAAGTAAGTAAGTAATATTAAAATCTCTTATTTACTGATTTTAATAATAATTTAATGTACGTTCGGGGTTTGCGTGGTAATTCTGATTTTTCCCTCCAGACAATTCATGCTTCTGTCTGTACTACTTTAGCCAACAGTTAGCGCGTTTTCTTTAAACATGGGTATTTTATCACGTGATCAATTGTGCTTAGGGATTATTCGTAGTCCTTTTACCTAAGGAATCCCTACTTGAAAACTGTGTATGTGTGGAATCACATCATTGTCTATGTGTACGATGTTGTAAAATTGCTTGACTGTTGTATGGATTTCATGTATCTCACTAGTAATAAACTGTGTTGTGATTTTGAATGAGTCTCGCCCATATTACACACACACACACACACACACACACACACATATATATATATATATATATATATATATATATATATATATATATATATATATATATATATATATATATATGTAGGACGGTAACGAGTACATCACACTCTTGCTATAACTCCCGCTGAGCGCCACCTAGCGAGCGCCTGCGGCGAAAGGCAGACGAGCTGTGAGACGAACGTGAGACGTACGCGCAAGTTGTGTGTTGCGCGCTGATTAAATGTTTAACCTCCCTTTTTATGTCAGTTCCCCCTGTAAATAGGTTTCCCCATTTGTAAATAAACATTATTAAGTATAAATGTCTCCTTTAATCCCCGACGATTCACACACACACACACACACACACACACACACATATATATATATATATATATATATATATATATATATATATATATATATATATAAACTTTTTAATTCCCCAGTCTTCCAGAGTTCTTTAAAATAGTTGAGGGCCATAGTTTATACCTTCCAAAAATCTTATGAACCCTGTTATATAAAATGTGTATTTAAAATTTTATCAATTGTATCTTAAACACACACATAGAGAGATGGTGAGTGGAAATGGAAAAAAAGGAAGAGTGCTTTAGCCGTTGCAATTCAAGAAAAAACAAATCTTATAAAACGCCGAAGTCTCTTAATTGTTTTATTTTGGTTAAAGAAAAGAAAAAACTTCTATCAATAATATTATATATGTTTAAAAAAAAAAAATATTGAATATTCAGATTACAAATTTTGTAAGCACGTGTAGAAAGATTAGAACGATAACTTGAGGGAGAAAAAAAAATCAGTTTTAAGCTATATTTGGAGTATTCTCTCCCTTAAAATTGCTTAAAACGCGCGTCAGTTACTTCTGGTTTGCGCCGTCTTTGAATGCTAAAACGACCTTGTTTGAAACTCTTTACACCTCATCGAAATTGGCCACCGCAAGAAAATGCTCGAGACGAGTGAGGTCCGATAACATCGCACACCCTGTCTCATCGAGGAGACACAATGACATTTCGGCGACGGCCATCATTATTAAAACCTCCTGAAGCGTACTCAGATCGTGCTATCGAGTGTCTGCGTCTACCTTGAATATTGATTTACAAAAATCCGATGATTTCTATGTAAATAACCGTGTAAGTGTTGTCCAAGTTGTGATGCCTGACTCTTAATTGGGCTCTCGGTGACATCTGTGAAAGGTCTTTCCATGCTGGCTGACTCCTCGTCTGTCACTATTATCTGATTCTCTTCGCCACGACCATTGAGATGGATTTCCGTAGTTTAGTTGATGGCATATTTGGGGAGACTGGGAGCAATTTCCATGCTAAATTAACAATTTCGCCGCGATGTGTCGTTAATAATTCATGCTCTGCTATTGAAGACGCTGTCGACAAGTGATCGTATGTTATCTGTTTCCGTTCGTAATTGTTTATTATTTATGTTTTTTCTCTCCTTTTTTTATTAATGCTGGTCATTGCTGGTCCTCTTTAGCGTTGAATAAAGGAAAGGGAGAGAGATAAGCTTCATAAATGTGTGGTAACTGTTACTGATCGTACGTTGTGAAATTGGTACATTGTATTAATAGGATATCATAAATTATTACAGGCTGATTAAACTCATTGTCTTAAAATTTAATACTCTGCTCGAACTTCATTTCTTGTTGCCATGTAACTTGTTGATACTTCTCCTTTACGTTCTTGAAATAAATAAATAAATATATAAATAAATAAAAACATATCAGAAATTAATAGTAATTTCTACACTCTTCATATACTACCGGAAATTGGACGTTTCATTATGTCTTAGAAACCATTACTGTGTGAAAAGATCTCATTTTAAATTACCTGAAAGATGCTTGTCTTTGCCTAGCATTCATAATGTTTATGATGCTTAACGTAAACTCGTGCAGGAAGTGTATTTTGAGTATTTGCTTTGAAAAGATGGCTTGCCTTTGTATAAAAGCGACTAAGAAAATCAAATGAACGCTGGTTTATTCGTTTGAGATTCACTGTAGTATTATCTTTTGAGAGCAAGCAACACGATTCATTTGAGAAACTAAATTTCCCTGCATTGTACCACATAAGTAGTCTTGAAGAATCCATTCTTAAACTTGTTGACGTAACTCTTGTACCTCTACAGTCCACTAGTCCTCTCTTTTTTGAGTAAGAATTATTTTATAAGCTTATTTTGTTTTTTAACAAATGTTAGAAAATACAATAAAGCATATAATTTGACAAAATTGGAAAATTAAACAACGCTTAACGTATTGCGTATTGTGTATGTCAGCGATATAAATGAAATTTGATGAAGTTTTTTTTTTTTTTTTTTTTTCACGTTGTCAATCAAATAGGACACAATTAGGGATTTTATAATTCACAAACTGTTTGTAAGCTTTTCAGTGTCCTTTAAAACCATAACGAACTAAAAAATCTTTTAAAGAATGCAAGAAATTGGCAAATTTTATCTCTTAATGTTAGTCATTATTTTAGAAATTAGCTGTTGGCATCAATGTTGAATACTGAAAAATGTTAAAATAGGTATAATTCCTTTGTTTTACACGATAAATGAATTTATATATGTTTTATTGAAACCCTTAAAAAACGTTCTTTAAGCCTTTAATATTTTAGGAATAGAAATATAGCAAAGTAATGAAAGATGGTATGAAGCATTTTTTTTTCGCTTAAGTGTTGCATCGCTTAATCAAGGATGTATTTTTACTCACTATATTTCATTAAAAAATTCTTCATGTTGATGACTACATTTAATCTCAGAAAGGTAAACTTTATTCCAGAATATGGTAATAAATGCAAAACCAACGTAAGTAAAGCACAAATAGAAAGGAATTGAAAGCCGATAGAGGTTTTGCAGCAACGAACAAGCTGCAAAAGAACTACCTGCTTTTAATCTTTTTTCTATCTGTATCTTACTTGAGTTGTCTTTGCGTTTATTGTTACTTTCAAGAGCGTAGGGAAAGTTATTTATGGGGGTTGTTTCACCCTTTAAGTGATATTTCTAAATTAATGCAACAAAACTTTACATATATATATACAGCAATCATTATTGGGGGTGTACAGTCCCCACATCCACCTCTCTCGTGCTACATTGCCGGTCACATTTAATTCATTTGAAAGTAGTGCTTGGTGTTTTTTTTTTTTTTCTTAGTCTTAAGAAAAATGAAATCTTTTCGGCCCAGTTCTCAAACCCCCAAGTTATTCCAGTCATTCGGAGTGTATCGTGTTTTATTTTAATCCACTTTCAGCACGCGGCTTACATAGTGGATAAATATCCTCTTTACAGGCCATAAATGCACCGTAAAACCCCCTCTTTTCGGACCAGACTAACTTTGCCCCAAGACTAGGCGCGCTCATTTGCATATCTCCGTCTCACCGGTTTCCGTAACCTTAAACAGCACCTCTCATCAAATCCCACTTCGAAATAAATAAAAAAAACACCCTCACAAATTTTTTTCAAGCCTTCTCTTCTATTATGAATTTTTTCCCCCATTTACCCCGTTCTTTTGCCACAATGGGGCCCATTGTTCGAGCGCTACACTCGGATAATATGAAGCATCCTAGAGAAGTTATACCCACGTCTGTTAGCACGTGCTCTGATGAATGCGATGTCGACGATGAGGCTCTACTCTTTTTAGGCTTTAGCGTGCATGTGTAAGTGTCTTAAGTTAAAGGGGGGGAGGGCAGTGCGTGTCATTAACCCACCTTCCGGAAGGCTGTGTCAGCATTTCTTGTTTTTATTGTTGCTTTAATATAATTCAGAGATCTGGAGTTCACCATTAATTAATAAGCGATGGCGCATTTATCACCGGCCCCCTCCCCTCCATCCACCCCTTCTCTCTCTCTTTTTTTTAAATATTATATTTTTGAAAAGAAGGGGGAAAAAAGCATGTACCAGAAGTGGTGGTTTTCCTATTTAAAGTAATGCTCTATTCACGTATGTTGGTAATGCATGTTTACAGTGTAGGTCTCCTCGTACCGTGTATCCCCTTTTCTGAAATAATGAGCTATTTTACGCCCAAAACAGTTTTCAGCTGTTTCTTCCAGTGTCTGTAATAAAACGCAGGTTGTTTATATCTTCTACTCATCAAAATTCTTAAGATTTTCTTTCGAGGAAGAGAGGCTGAAGGGAGGAAGGGAGGGGTGGAGTTGTGTTACATTTCTATAACTTTTTGTGCTATTTTTAATATTTCTATATGATTCAGAATTACTGTAAAGCCTTACTGTGAATCTTTACATTCATTTTTCAAACCACGTAAAATTCCGCTCCTTTCTTCATTTTATGCTCGCCGTTTTGAACGCAGTCGCTCACATGTATTGCCGAAGCACAGTACTTCGATATATAATTGATAATAAATATCCAATGTTATCAGATATATGTTATATCTGGTATCATTATTTTTTTTTTTTTTAGTTAGAATATTTTCTTCAAGCTGGGAAATATTATTGGTTGGCAGACTCATTATATTGATATTTTATATGAAATTACTTTTGCCGTTCCTTAAAGCTGAAGCATATTAGTTCAATATATAATTGATAACTATCTAATGCTTAACATGTAATATCGGATATCATTATTTATTAAGTTAAAATGTTTTCTTCTTTAAACAGAGAATTACTATTGGTTGGTAGAACTCAATATATTGATATTTTATATAGAATTAGTTTCTCCGTTCCTTTAAAAGAGTGACATATCTCGATATTCTTAAAAGTTGACAAAATATTTAATAATGACTTTTAATTTCCAACATCTTACATCCAACATTATCCCAGAAATGAAGCTACATCAAGTCCGAGAAACTGCTTCAAAATATAGATCATTGTTCACGAAGTTACAAGTGTTACATTTTTTTTAACAAGTCATTTTTACGGTGACGAAATTGAGATAATAGTGCCAATGCGATCAGACTACAATCTGAATTTTGCACTTCAACGTAAAGGAATCCCTACCGCGATGCTTGAAGTAGGACGTGTCGATACCCAGTTATATATATTTTAAATATAAGAAACTCTCAGATTTTATGTTATTAATTTTGAGGATTCTACGTAGTAATACAAAGTGTGAACGGATTTTTAGCTATATACTCGTTCATCAATAACAAATGAAACAACTGAAAACTTGTTGAATTGCAAGACAAAATGGACCTTACTTTGAAGAAACATTTGATTCTAATTTTTTTTAAGAAAGCGAAATATGCAGCACTATATGTAGTTCATAAGCAATAGTAAATATTTCAAATAGGTAATACTGTCATTAAATAACTATTCTTTTTTGAATGTCATTTTCATTGCTTAATAGCTTTTCACTGATATTATTGGAACCATATCCTGATCTCTCGGATATGGTACACAAATAACCATATTTAGAAATTGAATATTATATAATTTGACTTTCTTTTATATATTTTTTTATTAGTATCGTATTCAAGGTCATTGCATCGATCGTTAAACATAAGGTATTGCAAGACTTTTGGGTTAACAGGTCTGTACTAGTCATTCAGCCAAAAGACAGCCAACAAATATAAGCTCTTGGTTGCTCACAACGACATTTATACTTATACTAAACCCAAACTCTATCCATTGCCTATCTCAGTTACTTTCCCACAGTTCATAGCCAAAATAAATTCATTAGTTGTTCTGCCCAAAATCCCATGTATTACAGAACTAGAGAGCTAGGCCCACGCACTTCTGTGAAACCTGTATTCTGTGATTTAATAACATCTAAAACGGTATTGTAACTCAGTGTCTTCATAGGTTTGGCAAAACATTTGTATAGAAGAATCAGTTTCCCATGCCCTTCCTGTGTGCGGTGCTTTCACATTGTTTCATATTAGTGGTCCCCACCTTTTTATTTTGGGAGACTTCATAAATATTTTTAAATCTGCCCCGATGATAACAATCGTAGCATAAAGAGGTGTAACAAGTTTCAACTGCAAATACATGTTATGACCTTGACAGATGAATGAAAACTTTCTCCTAATTCGCGATTTGTATCGCTTTTGATCGTTATTCCAACGACGTGCAGCGCAAATGAATTGTTCTTAAATCTTTTTTTCTACGTATCTTGGTTTGTGGCTTGTTTGTTCTTTATCTTAAATCCTCTCCGAAGTGCTTTTGTTTATTTCTTTTTTCATCCCCTGGATTTCCTTTTTAGTCCGTTAGGGATTCTGAAATTCGTAGAGACGTTTAGTGAAATCAGTAACGCATGTCGAACAATTTTTTTATATCCTCTAACTGTTTTTAAAAAAAATTTCTTGAAACATGTCTACATCCTTTGTCTGTTACTCGTATGATACACAGCAGAGAGCGATAAAAAATAGAAGAAAAATAAAATTGATTGCTTTAAAACCGCAAAATTTATTTTACGTGCTATTTGAATTTAATGATATCATTTTTTATGAATATAATTTTCATGCGTGTCAAAATATAAACGTGTAAATGATGGTAGTTTAAAATTCAAATTCAAATAAATAAAATTTTGCACAGTTTCTCAAACTTTTTTTTTAATTTTTTTTTTTATTTTTCATTCTTTTTGAAGGAGCCAATGTCAGTATAATTTTAATTGTATGTAATTAGATTTACTGTATTGTATAACAGTCTTGGCCAATTGGCCTACTCAAAAGACTTCAAGCCACATTAGGGATGCATTTTGTTCCCAGCGGGCTTTTTTTCACTCTCCTCTCTCTCTCTCTCTCTCTCTCTCTCTCTATATATATATATATATATATATATATATATATCTTTTTCTCTCTCTCTGGTGATGGCCGAATGGTGGGGCGCTGCTCTTCGGTACCAGATTCTACGTATTCGAATCTCGCTGGTGACATTTATGTTCGGAATCGGCTTTAAGCCGGTGGTCCCAGTCTCATTAACCTTCGTGTAGCAAAACAAATAGACCGTAGCGGTCCAAAGCAAACCCAAACCCCTTTCTCACTCCCTCCTGCCCCTATCTACTCTCTGTTTTTATGTATATGTGTGTGTATTTGAGTGAAAATTCAAAACAACATATAATATTTATTATTATCCATAAATTAGCAATAGAATGGCTAAGCATGTATAACTACATAAATAATAATAAGGCTATCGAATAATATCATATTTACTATAGTCATTGCGATATTTGTTTGAATTATAAATTTCGTGAATTCCGTCGCGGGTCATTACCCCTATTATATATCGTTGAACTTCGATTATATGCAGTCAAAGTAACACTCGTACACTAAGCTTTTTCTATTCAATTGGAAATTTTAAGTGAAATTTTTGACACCTTTTTTACTTAAACTATTAATATTTTTTTTTCAGTTTAATTTTACACAATACGTAGTTAGATGGATGTGGAAAAATATGAGTTAAAGAAAATCTTGTTAAGTATACACAGTTCTCAATTTCAGAGAAATTTTAAAACACGTTTCCAGTTGGGTATCATTTATTGGGTATCAATTATGACTCTTAATGTATTTATATATTTTTCTTATTATCTTTTAAGGTCTTAAATTCAACAAGAAAAGCATAATGTACGAATTTTACTTTGACTGTAGCTTGGGGCCATGAAATAGAAATATTTAATGCTGTGTTCATTCTAACAGTTATCAGTTTAAAAAAAATGAAAGTGCTAATGGAATTGTATGTCTTGTGTTTTTTTGCTAGTTATCTAAGTTAAAAGATCACAATGAATTCTTTATGCTCTCCACTTTGTGTTTTTAAGAGGTGCTCAGAAGTCTCTTACACCCAAGGAAGGATTTTACGTCTTTAAAGAAAATGCCTCGTGTTCATTTATTTTTTCTATAAAGTAGACTTACATAAAATATATCTAATTGTGGGCCTAGCGGTAGATTATTAAGGTATACGCTATTTCAAGTGAGATGCGCTGAAACTTGAGCCTGAATCATACAGGATGCTTAGTTTAGTCCCCCCTGCAACTGTTGGTCGTTGATATATAGCAACTGGTGGCCGAATTGTAGCTCGGTAGCAACCAGCGGCTCTTTAAGAAGTTTATTGCGGCTTAACTATTAAATGAAAGTTATCTGTATAAAATAAGTAATACTAGAAAATGTGCCCAAAGACAACGGGTCGAACTTAAAAAAAAAAATAGATTTTCTCTTAAGTGATAGCTCTCTCTCTCTCACTCTCTCTCTCTCTCTCTCTCTATATATATATATATATATATATATATATATATATATATAGAGAGAGAGAGAGAGAGAGAGTCAGTCAACGGCGGAGGTAGGGAAAGCTCACATATCAATTTTCTAATTTGAAATGAAACCATCATAATTAACACTTTGAATACCACGGCAATTTTCAGAAATCTGGTCTAAAATGACAATTTGATTTAATCACATTATATTATTAAAAACTCTAATTTGTGAACATATTCAACAAAGTCCTGAATTATTTTTCCAAGAGCATTGATTTTTTGTTCCTTTCCCAGAAGCCATCTATCGATATTAGCACTGATATGAGTTTATTCGTAGCTTCACAAAAATTTAAAGTAAACACAGTACGAGATAACTCGTAGTTGGCGTCCTAGAAGAGAACGCAATCTACGAGTTATCTCGTAGTTGTTAGTCAACGTGTTAAACTAGAGTGAAAAAGTATTTATACTACTCTTAAAATGTAGAATCATTTTTCTGATTGTAATTTATTACATTATGTAAATTTTAACGTTTTTTTTTTAAGCGAACTGTAGTTTGTCTATTCCTGGTATAAAAGCAAAAGAAAACAAAGGAAATAAAAGATACAATATTTTTTATTTTATCCGCCGTTTTTCCGTATAAAATTAGTTTTGTTGGAACTTATGTTGAAAGACACCAGGTCGAGCTTAAAATGAACAATCCCTCAAATCAGAGCTCTAATTTACCTTTATTAGATTTTTCTAGTCGACAGAAGGGAAGAGGGGTTTGGTTTGGAGTACTACGATCTATTTTTTGCAACACGAGAGCTAATGAGACCGGTACCTACAGCTTAAAGCCGATTCCGAACGGCTACGAACATCCATGTCATAGTGGGAGTCGAACCCACGAACTCCGGTACCGAAGGCCAGCACCCTAACCAATCGGCCATTGTTCGGCGGAGGGAAGGAGGGAGGCACATATATCAATTTCATAATTTGAAATGTATTCACCATTGTGTTTACAATTAAACTGGAGTGAATAGGAATTAGCACTACAGTTAATTGTAGATAATCATTGTCCTTATTTTATATGATATATATATTGATGTTTATTCTCGCTTTAAAGCGAGCCATGTCGAGCCTTTATGCTGGCCGTTGTTTGCCCAATTTTGTTATAAAACAAAGAAGTAATAGTTACAATTAAAAGTTTTTTTTTTTTTTTTTTTTTTTTTTTTTTTTTTTTTTTTTTTTTTTTTTTTTAAAGAAAGGAAATAGTATGTTACGTATTTTTGAAAAATTAGGTAATTCGAAATGTTTTCCATTCCCCTTGAATATCGAACTGAACAAGTTCTACTGGATTACCGCCAAGCCTCGGGAATATCAGTGACGCGTTTTGTAGAAAATATATCGATGCTTGAAAGGCGTGTATAATGTTGTGTATTCGGCCGTACCCGACAAATTTTCCGGTGCCATCATCTGACAGTCCCCATTCAGCACCAACTGGTTTGACCTCGCAACTCTCTCTCAGGAATAAATTAAAAAAAAGAAAGAAAATTAAAGAGAGAATAATGTCGGGGGTGTGACCTCTTCTTTCCCCCTACCTCCCATCGGTGGTAAACGGGGTTCCACCCACTCTCGGGGAGAATTTACGAGCTCGTAAAAGCCAGATGCGTAGTTTTTACCCCCTCTTTTTTCCCCTCCCCTCCTTAAACTTTTTTCCCCCTCGGCTTTATCTCTCTCTCCTGTTAGATTTCTTCTCCCATTTCTTGATATTCACTATCTTGGCATATTTTCGTTCTCTGCTTGTAAGCTACTATGAATAACACATAACGTTATGTAGAGTAAATATTACGGTTATATTACTCGATAGTGCGTTAACGTGCATGTTATGATTAACATCAAAGATGTATCATGTATGCTTACAAACCTATTGATGCGGGACTTGCTCTTTTGATTTGATGGGGGATAATGCCACCTTCTTTTTTACCGGAAATTATATACCATGACTGCATAGCACAATAGTAGGCAAACGTGGCTCTCGTGCTTGCTTTATAAATTCATTTTCTGACGATATTATTGCAAATGGATCATCCATTTGTGAAATAATACTTATCAAAAAAGAGGCTAGGGAATTAAATTAACGTTGGAAGTAAAAGAGGTATTGCCAATTCATCTAAGATCTACTTCAGCAGTTGGGTTTTGCACACTGTTGCCAGTATCAAATTATCTACACTTTAAGAAAGCTTTTTTTTTTTTTTTCGTCTTTCAATTTAATTCTTAATATACTGCATTGGTGTAAATCACGGGGTATTTCATAATATTGTAATATCCTTATCATTTAACTATTTATTGTCGTACAGAACATCTGCAAACGGCTTTAACAATTTTGGCGCCAAACGTCTTATAAATATTTTACATGTTATTAATATAGTTTAACGTTATCAAAAAAGTTTTGAAGTAATTATTTTGCAAAAATCTTAGTTTTATGTATTATGTTTTCTCTGTGTAAAATGCACAGAGAAAAACATAATTAAGACTTAAGACTAATTTACTAATTTAACACTTAAGACTTGTATACGATTTAATTAAATAATTAAATTTAAAATGAATAAGAAACCTAAATGCTGCTGTCTCTGACTTCATGCATTCCTACCGCTAATGACTAATTTGTTGATGATTTAGGTGAATGGAATACACGTTTGACATTTTATAGTAAAGTGCCCACTTGTTCATTTAATATATATATATATATATATATATATATATATATATATATAGTGACCTGTTTTAATTAAAATAGTTTTCTATATTATGTAGAAAAAAAATGTTTATGATGGTCCTATTAAAATAAAAGTCAAGGAGCCTCGTAGGAGCTTTAAATGTCTGAAAAAGTGGGAGCTTCAAAAATTTGTACATTTGAAAAAAAAATGAACAAAACAATGCAGTTAAATAAGTTTTATACTTATTACATTTTACATTGTTATAAATAGCATTAATAATACAGTATTACTAAAGAGACAAAAAACAAACACATTGTTCTATTTCTGCTTTTACTTCTTCAAGTCTTAGACATCAAATTTTCAATCTTGTGCTACCGACTGTTATCTAGAATTCAATCAAATTTAAAGCCAAATTATATGTGGCTTCAAATGCCTCGATGCGAAAGAGTGATAGTTGGAGTTTAAAAGTGTGTTGAAATGTTATTTAAAACTATTTTTTAGTACCTTAGATTAGTAGCCCCATCCAAGAGGGAAATTTGAATTGTAAGTCCTTGCCAGTCGAATTACTCATTCTTAGACATGTAACTGCTTCCATTAAATAGATTTTCAGATTGTATTATATCTATATTACAACCAGTTATTCTCGTCTCCCTTCCCCTTAATCGAGTAAAATCATTTAAATTACCAGTTTCTTTTTTCTTTAGGTAAAAAAAGAAAACTATAATTTTAATGAAACGTTTGAAATGCCGCTTTTATTCTGATATCTTACCAAATGGAAGACTTCAAAGTTTGTATTGACTCACTTTAACGTCCTAGGCGTTCCTAAACTGGGATTTCCTTTTGAAATGAGAGAAGAAAAAAATGGACTTTCATTTTGCTTGGGACAGTTTTGTTCTATTTCCGACTTTTTGTCTTTTGGAGAAAAAATTATGGGTGGTCCTCTCAAAAAGTTTCACTAATGAATCTAGAGTGTAAGCTTACTTTATGTTTCAGGAGAGGTTTTTACGTGAAATGACAATAGTTCAAATATTAGATGGCTGAAGTCAATGTTTCAATGTCCATTTGAAGTATATATTTATACTGAATACAACTTCTAAATATTTAATGGTACTCTGACATTTTGTATTTTTAATATAATATTTAGTAAGAGAATACCTACTGCCAAAAGCAGAAACTGTGTATCAAAATTTTTGTTCCATAGTTATATTCATCATTTTGTTACAAATGTGCTTATATTTTAAATCAGCACATTTGCTTTAAAATGTTGTGTTAAATGTAATATTCTGTACGGCGTTATTGAACACAGTAGTTATGATCTTTATTGGTTGAGGTTTTATTTTTTTCGCTTATGGAAATAAATTTTTAACATTTTTGATATTTCAATTTACCTTTACTATATCTGAAACAAGACATTTAGTGACTAATTTAGAGGGTGTTGAATACAATGTTGTTGTGAAAAATAGTTTTATTAAACATATTAAATAGTGCAGTTTGAATTATTATGGGAAAGGCATTAAAGGTCTTTTGTTTGTTTAAAGAATTATTCATCCTAGACTTTCATACTTTTCTTTGCACCAGAATATTTTCCAATCGGTCAGTTTTAATTTTTTAAATTAAAAACAATTTTCATTGAGCCCAAAACATACGTGCATATATGTGTGTGTGTGTGTATATATATATATATATATATATATATATATATATATATATATGTGTGTGTGTGTGTGTGTGTATATATATGTGTGTGTATATATATGTACATGTGTGTATGTATGTGTGTATATATATGTGTGTATGTATGTGTGTATATATATGTGTGTGTGTATATATGTGTATATATATATATGTGTGTGTGTATATATATGTGTGTGTATATATATATATATATGTATATATGTGTGTATATATATGTATATATGTGTATATATATGTATATATGTGTATATATATATGTGTATATATATATATGTGTATATATATATATATATATATATATATATATATATATATATATATATATATATATATATATATATATATATATATTACCTGATGATTTGCACATTGCTGGAGGTTAAGATATAACGTCATAATTGCAATCGGCAGTTTTTAAAAATATTCCTTGTTTTACAAAACCGTATAAAGATTTACTGGATGAAAACCCAACTATACCGCTGTGTAATGGAAAATCAAGAAAAACTCTGTTTGAAATTAACCCGACAGTGGGCTTAATCAAAACTAGTTTGTTTTTTATTAAATATTCTTTAAACTGTAATATGTTATTAGTATTATCCTTATTTTAAAGTGTTCACCTTCAATGTACTACAAAATTATATTTTACTAGTTTCAAATTATATCAAAGTTACTTTAACTTAAAAATGCTCTAGATGCATTCTATTGATCAATAGTAATAAATGTATCAAATTTTGAAGTAGTAGTTATATTCATTCAAAAGTAAAGGAATATTATTTTTTTTTTTAAGTTAGGTGTTATTTCCAGTTATATCTCCCAGTTTAGAAATATTAAAAATTTAGTGTTCCACAGGCTAATATTAAAAATATAATAAACAAAACGTGACCCACTTCTCAAAAAGGTTCACCATCGCTTCTATTATAAGAGGTATATGCAGATTTACATTCCCAAGTTTTAGTGTTACGCCATTTTCCCCTGAAGACATCTTTATACGATCTCCTTTACCAAGTCTGAATCTTGTGCAACTCTCGCGACTTTCCCAGTAATCGAAAATGCACTTACTGACTCCATATATTCCTCCAACTTCATTCTATCTGCTAAGAAAACTGTGGAGTGCTTAGAAAGGGGGGTATATATGTGAAAAGGGGACTGCTTCCGTTGCTTCTCTCGGGGTGGGACCTCCCTACAACATTTTTTTTCCTTATTATTTACTCACCAGACCCTTGTCCCTTATTTGTTTTAGCCCTCTTTCTGCCCTGCCTCCTTGGATCCGTGTAAGACGATGCCAAGTTATGTTGAGAGTGACATTTTTATTGGTGGTGGATGACTTTTCTTCATCCAAGAATATTCTTCAACGTGAACAGACTGCAGTTGGGGCACGAACGGAAGAAAAGAAAAGAAAAAAAAAGATTAAGACGCAGAAGCGAATAAACGCGGAAATAGTAAATTATCTTCCGCGTGAGAATTTCAACGTTGGCTAAAAAAATTTTGTTTATTGTATTACTTTTTGTTAAATGGGAAATATGGCAGTTTTATTTCCGCGTGTCCTACGAAACGGTTAGTTTTAAAAACAGAAGAAAAAAATGATAGTAAATAAATAAAAATTTTAGTGGAGACTGGGTAAGTAATACCGTTATTGAAGAAAATGACTCATATTTTTTATTTGATCACCTGGAACTGCTAGAACACGATACTTTTGTGTGTAAACACTTCTTCCCCCATCCTTTCCTTGGAGAGAAATCCTATAAGGCTTATACTCTTTTTTTATGGTTATGTTTTTTTTAATAAAGTGTGGAAAGAAAATTAACGTTAAGGTAATTGATGTATCAGTTATTGGCTTTAAAAAATAGAAGTTGGTGAATTTAAAAAAATATCGTTTAACCCCTTTCTCCCTTGTTTCAAAAGGAAAGTGATATTACTACTAACAGTAGATTCCTCAATTCCAGAATCTCGGCCTCGGCAATTTTAAATTTCGAACTTTTCCCGATTTCATATTCTTTGCAAATTTTTCCTTGTGAAAAAAAAATAAAATAAAAATAAAGTAATTACATTATTCTTCCCTCATCTGACATTCCACGATCACATCCAAAATTCATTTGCAACACTATACATGTTACCTCTGCAATTCTAAGAACGTGAATGAAGATGTGAAATCATCATTTTGGGTTTGGACTTTTTCATTGCTAGTGCAGTAGTTTCTAGACCAAGGCCATTGAAGAAGAAGAAGTTGATTTAAAAACTGACACTTGGAAAAATTGCTTTCGGACCGTGGCGTCTAATTGAGTCTG
>CM063505.1:179916557-179924057 GCA_032207245.1 Pardosa pseudoannulata | reverse complement strand
TATGTATAAAAGAAAATGTGAATTGAAGTATTAGTAACTTATTGCCCTAACTCAATTTTTATGTCCTATTATCAATAATATTTTTAGCAAGAAAAGGCATCATAAGAATATCGTTTAAATTATTGTAATTTATCTTATTTATTTTTTAATATTGGACAGTTTGGATCTTTTCATATCGTTAAAAGTAGTTATTTGCCATTCTGCAACACACGTATGTGTATGCAATTTATTCTATTTTTAAAAATAAAATATATTGGGAAATACTTAAAAAAAAACTCTCTAAAATGGCAGAAAATGGACTTTAATCAATTCAGTAGCCACCCTATACAATTCATTAGGGAAACAAAAATTTCATATCTCCACATTCATGTATAGACTATAAATCTATCACATTTACTTGTTTACTTGTCTTAATATATTGATACATTTCGCTTATCAGTTCTCACTAAAAAATAATGATAAAATAAAATAAATCAGGTTTTTTTCCCTTTCTTCGCAACAGTTGCATTTATTGTTGGTATGAAATCGTTTCTGTATTCATCAGACTGAGTTATCTCTAGCTGTCAGTGCTTTGCCATCTGCATCTTCATCTTACCAATTACCAGGCGAGTCCAAATCGTACGAGTTAAAACTGCTATTTTGATGCAAAAAATTGGCACAGATAAGAGGATAATTGACAGAAAAGCTGCTAAGTCGGTTGTTGCGCCGGACAGTCGGCAATTATCTTGTGATGATCCCCGGATATTCCTGTCAGGCCTCGCGTCCGGCTTTGGGTAGGATGTCTCTGTGCGATATTGCTACAAGGTCAATGGCGTCACCTCCCTCGAAACGGATTTTTTAATTCTCAAAAAGAAAACATCGCTTTCGATTTAGTTCGTACTTCAGTAATTGACATCTGCTGTGAGTGATTTTCTTACTGATTAGCCATACGACAAAACATGGCTAATTATTTAGACCTCGTTGTATATTTTCTTTACTTCTATGAAAATGCATACGTTAAGAAATCTTTTTTTCTACAAATAAAGGATTTAGAAACAATTCAATTCGCACGAAATATCTGTACGCTCTGTCTTTCTTTCTTTCTTATTTATTGAGTGCATGTATATCTGGGGTCGCTAAACTGAGACTTATATGTGTTAATACTTAACGGAAGCCTACCCCAATGATTTGATACTAGTTATTCGATCAAAAGATAGACAACAAATAGGTTCTAAATTATGCATAATTATTCTGAGCCTTTTGGTTTTTAGGAGGAACTTTTCCAGAAGGTCTAACATGCTTAATTTTAATTCTAGTTTATTTATTTTATTTTTTATTAACAAATCAGTTCTCGGAAAATATCTGTATTGTTTCTTTTTTATTTACTGTATGCATATATGCATACGTATATATATATATATCAGTAGTCGCTAAACTGAGTTGCAGTACAATTTTTAAATCATATTGTGAACTACCAAGAACTTATATTTGTTGTCTATCTTTTGACCGAATAACTAATGTTAAATCATTAGGATGGGCTTCGTTTAAGTGTTGCTTGCGTTACTTACCTTACGTTTCTACTTTCCTGATGCTATGATGACTACATGAATCTGCGGAAAATCTCCCTGAGAGCTACTTAAAAACCTCTCCGTGAGCTATTGGTAGCTCGCATTCAACGGTCTGTATATATACACACACATATATATGTGTGTATGAAAAGATCTAAAATGTGCAAGGTGGTTTCTTTACGTTTGTATAGACATACACTCACATATATGCTCTTTGCTACACACATCAGCAGTGTACAAACCACCTTGCACCCCTGAGATACTTTTCTCTATACTTTGTATTGAAAAGAAACTTTTAATTGACTGTCATTTTAACCAGTGAACTAAAAAAAGATAAAATAAAATAAGCAGACGTATTTACTAACAAATTGAAGAGTTCGATGTGAGATTTTCCTTCTTTTGATTGTATTTTGACAAACTTAAGATTCCTCCACGACAAAATATCACGTCAAAGAGCTCGTGACTTGCGTTAAACCTTTCTTTTTCAAACCGCTGATTTGATGCCCACTCAAGACGACCGCATACGGCCGAGGTTTATTATTTTTTCTCTCTCTCTTAATTTTTGTCCTTGCTTGTTTGCGACTATTTCGTCTAAGGACCGACTGTTGATGGATGAACAATCGTTTCTGTGTCGAGGCGGAATGTTTTAATTGTGTACATCTGCAGGGAGGAAAAATGGTTTCTTTATTTTGAAATGAGAGTTTCGTAATGAAAATAAATTGGGTCAACTTTTCCTTTGCTTGTGGTTCTCGGATATGTTTTAATCCATTTCCGCAAGTTTTTATTTGTGCATTTCGAGTTCGGAGGAGCTGTTTCTCAGGATCCAGATGAGCATCATAAAACTGTCACGTAGACAGCTCACTGGATTTTTGACTAGACAAAGGCTATCGCATAAAGAGATTAATCTGTTCTTTTTAAATCACCCGTTACGGAAGGATTTATTGTAGAATAGTTCATTATAGAAAGGCATATATTCAGTAGTATTTTGGTGTAGACACCGACAGTGGACCTGTAGAACAAACTTTTTTTTTTTTTTTAAATGAATTTCCTTGAAGATTGACTATGTTATTAGTACTATTGATATATAAATATTTTAAAAATTTTAAGGCAAAATATTAATTAGTTTTGGAGTTATTAATTATTAATTGTTTCGTAATTAGCTTAATTGAAAATGCTCCAGGCGCATCAATTTTGCGGGAAATATTATAAAAAAAATTTAAGTATACCTTATATACTTTACAAAAAAATGTAGTTTTTTCCATAAACATTCATAGAAAATATAAAGAGTAAAAAAAAATTATGATGACGGTACCCATATTTTGCAGAATAAACAGCTATAGCCGTTAATTAAAATGCATAACTAACATATATGCTTCCAAACATACCCGTTTGAACCAGACTTTATTTTATAAACTCTAACGTAAATAATACTGGAATTTCAATTTAATTTTGACGGTATTTAATTTTTAAAAAATTTTTTAAAAACATTCCTTGTATATACTTGTTGCATATAGCCAATATATTCTGTAATGCCAGAAATTTAGCAGCTACAGTTAAGGGTAATGAAAAACATTCATCCTGACATTTTCATTAAAAACAAATGAGAGTTAAATTGGCACTCTTTTTTTTTAATCTTTGTTTGTACTTAAATTACTTTAAGTACGGCACTTGTTACTAAAGTGTTTTAGCCGACAAAGGTGCCGCAGCGAATAAAGTTTGAGTATCGCTGACATATAGATGCATTTACATATTAGTTACGAAATTATTTAACATAAAACATTTATGGATATAGTAATACACGTGAGATCACTTTTTCTTAGATTCTCAGAGGATTAGTGTTTCAAATTAAACGTGTACGTCACATTATGTATTGATACTGAAATGACTTTAGCTGTCTAGATGTACTATTGGGGATGCTAACAATTAAACAAGTTTTAATAAACTGACCACATTTTGTCTAGCTGTACCGTACAACCATTCTGATATATTTCATACTTTTAACTCAAATTATGCTGTTTCTATATGGTGTAATTTTATGTAATATTTGAACATATTAACATATTTTAGGTATTTTGGCCTTTTATACTTGATATAGCGGCAGTAATCGGAAGCAGTGTATCTCATCTCAGTTTGCACGTTTTTATTATTGATCACAATTTCTACGAATTTAACAAATATTTCATAATCTTCTCTATAATATTTCAGTTTTCCTAGTTAAGATGCAAATAAATTTCGTCTCGTTTGTATTATGAGTATAAACATGTATTTTGGGATGATATATTCTTAGAGAGGGACATGTATCTTCGGTTCACGTACAACTTATATTCTTGTGCTTATATCAGCTTCTTTTTTTCCTTTAAAAAGAAAGACTAAAAAAGTATCGATAAGGCAAAAAACTCTGATAGCCTTTGATGAATAAGCAAAAAGCAAAAGGGAGTTGCATCGCAGAATATTCAGGAACATTAGGATAAGAGGGGACGGCAGAAATCTGTGCTATGGTAGTTCTATCCGTCTGTTTTACTTTCCCAGGGGATGATAACGAAAGGAGAGTAAGTCCCACAGGTGGATATGGTCAGAGATGGACTCTAGAATATATAGATTTTTTTTTCTTTTTTCGGGGAAGAAGGGTTTCCAGATTTGGCGTTTCGCGATGTTTCCATAAGAAAGAAAAAAAAAGCATGTTTCCGTATACAAAAGCTCGTACCTTCTTTGCATTTATTTCAGAAGACGTATTCTTTATATATGTACTCTAAATCCTGGATTTTTTTTCCCTTCCATAGATAAGATCTAGAATTTGCTTAGCGTCTAATACCCTAAGACCGGGATTTGTTCTTAAGACGACCGGTTAGTCTGTTAACGGGAAAGAGAATATGTAAGGAAATATCCCTCATATGAAAATGTACTCTTCACGTTATTTATGATGCATGTTACGAGTTAATTTTATTTTCTCCCCATGAAAATATCTCAAGTTTCCTTGGGGATTCATAACATTACTTGTTAAAAATGTTCGGTATTATCAAGAAATAGAAGAAAATGGATTCAAGGTTTTCCCCTCTGCCAATTTAGACGAAATTATTACTGTATTATATCTGCATTAATGCCATTAATTAGTCTTAACATTTTCAATGAAATTAGCAATCATTTGATCTGTAATTCCTGTTATTGTGCACTAGCTAGGTAAAATTTACCAAAATTCAATATTTCATAGAGTTGTGAAATACAACTAAAAATAATAATCAGACAATTAATATTCATCCCCTTATAATTAATATAATTATTACCACAGCAGACAGTTCAGTTATTGCTAATAACTTCTTTAAACAGCATTAAATCAATATCTTTTCTACTTTTATAAGTATTTGAAACACTCCAGATGCATTTCTAACCGTCATGTACCTTCGAAATTTATTGGCTCGTAATTTATCTTTTAGAATATAGAATGAAAGTTAGTTAAAATT
Organism: Pardosa pseudoannulata; assembly: GCA_032207245.1. Classification (NCBI taxonomy): domain Eukaryota; kingdom Metazoa; phylum Arthropoda; class Arachnida; order Araneae; family Lycosidae; genus Pardosa; species Pardosa pseudoannulata. The sequence continues at coordinate 179,919,052 of CM063505.1, read as the reverse complement.
GTTATATTTTGGGTAGAATAAAACCATCCTTTTTGAAATTAAAAGCATTATTTTTTTCAATGCAATATCTATCTATCTATCTATCTATATATATATATATATATATATATATATATATATATATATATATATATATATATATACACACACACATACATACATATATATATACACATACATACATATATATATATATATATATATATATATATATATATATATATATATATATATATATTATTTTCTTCTAACTGTATTTCCAGCGAAGACTTGGAATAATGCAGCGTGTTTAATTCTACTAACTATACCTCTAAGCAAATAAAATTCATTGAATATTGCATTTTCTTTTAAATGGACTGTTGGTCATATTAAATGATAGCACATTTTTAATGTCTTAATTGTAAACGTTTAGTTTTTTATCTTTACATATTTCTCCGAGTTAAATATTTTTACTGTAAATTTAGAAAAGTCTTGCTGAAGTTAATATATGTATATATATAGATATAAATGTGTGTAGGATATTTTAAAACACTTCTCTTTATTAAGGACATTTATCCTCTGTGTTATTTATTTATTTATCCATATATTTAAAATATTGTTTTAGATTAATGGATTTTTAAAATCAGTCTGTGAATTAGACATATATTTATTTGTTAATTTTTCTTATATCTTGAAATTCCCTTAACTTCCATCGTTTTACTTTCCATTGTGTCCCTGCTCCAATATGTACAAATAACCCTTGTTTTCAGCAAAGAATTTTCTCTAAAAGCACACAAAATCGCTCTCGATTTCAGCAACCCTGCTGCTCCTCTTCGCTCCCAGGCGTATTCTTAATACACAGACGAATGCGATTAGCTATTACACCATAATCCGCATTATTCGAAGAGAGGGACCTCCAGATTTATTCGCAGGAAAGAATCCTCTCCCCTCCTTTATTCCCTGTCCAGAAATGCTTTCCTTGTAGAATCCCATTTTGCTTTGGTTAGTGCTTCCGATCTATCTATACTTAAATGTGGCGTATACGTGTATCGAGTGGTAGATACTTTTCATGGCCATCACTAAAGGGATTAAAATGATATTAGATAATAATGGTTGATAATCCCTTTTAAAGAGAGGAATTTGATTTTCCTGGAATGGATAGTCGAGACTCTAATAGGGCTTACGCATCATCATTTTCCACTCCTGTATTTTCGGAAGTCAAGTAGTGCTGCTACCTGTGCTGTGGAAGGTCTCAAATGTCTTTTCCTCTGGGTTCTGTCTGTCATGCAGCAGTGAACGAAACTAGTTAAGTGTTATTTGTTAAAGTATTGCTATATTTTATTTCATTTGAAAACGTATGCCACTTTCTTGTTTTTTCGTAACCGTATATAGGACGTCTGATAGATGTTCTTGAATATAGTAACATGGAAATGAAATTTCATGCATTCTATGGCGTGGCAAAGGGGGGATGTAGGAGTTGTAGCCCTCAGTGAGGATTGCTGTATCAATTTTGAGATATGAGTTGAACTGGCAGCCTCTCTTTCGTGCTAAGCCCCTGCATGCATCCGTAGATTTGTCAAACATATCAATATTTAATAAAAGTATAATACTTGCTGTTATGTTTTTATGTTTAAGTTTTTACCACTTGTATATTTGAACAGGAGATATATATGCACTTACATGCATCTATCTTATGTGTTTCTCCGTCCTTATTTTTCTGTAATCAGAGGACAGAGGCCAAGTCAACTGTTTCGTTGTCACCAGAATTTCTCATTGGCAAAACGAGATAAAATACTTAATATACCATTTATACTTCATGCTGTAACCTTGTGTGTCTTCCGAAAGTGCCAAAATGGGCTTAATAGGTTTTAACGATCTTCCTTAATTTATATTTAGACCTATATCAACCTCTTGGTAGCTGACACCAGTACTAAAGCTTAAATTCTATCCTTTGAATTTTTCTTTGATTTTATTTTGATAAGGACTAAAAAAGATGGTATAAAAAGCATTTCTAAATAAAACCTCGTGAATAAATAGAAGTTTCGTTTTTTCAGAATTCAAAAACATGCGTTTCTGATTCATATATTTGGTGGGTTGGATGATTACGTTTTAGGTCTGTTGTCACCAAAGTTCTTTCATATCTAGGCTATCTCAGGTGTTCTATTCTGTCGCTAAAATGACTGTCTTACGGGGATTCTTTTCTACCGCTTTTGCTGGCTTGAAACAGAATATTCGCATTCTTGAAAAAGAATGTGGAGGGTTTCTTAACCTCCCACTTTTCCCTCTCTACTCTCATCTCTGGTTTCTTCCCTGTTCTCACGGTAATTGCGCAAGCATTCTCGTAACCAAAATTTTAAAAAAGTTTCAGAAGTATTTTAGAAATGTTCTTTGTTATTATACCTGACTGCTAAATGTGTAATGCCGGGAAATTTTTTTTATACTTACTTCGGAATAAAAAGATATTCTAAAGAGAGTCTAATTTAGTGTATCATATGACTTCAGTTTGTATGCCAGAC
>CM063505.1:179826557-179909057 GCA_032207245.1 Pardosa pseudoannulata | reverse complement strand
TTACTGAACCCATAAATAATACTTAATCCAAAGAAACCAACAAATTACCATTAAATAATGCTTAATTTAAATCATTCACTGAGGATGTAATATAAAAATTTATATACTGAGTTCTTTTCAATACAGTTTTATAGCAATGATTTTTCCAATTATCAATAAATTAAATTTTAAAAGCAGAATTGTTATATTAATGTAGGTATTTTGAAGTTACCTAGTAAACTAAGTGTTCCCCGTTTTAATCTCGTTGTTTTTCAATACCATCGGCTCCTTCTGTGATGGTAAAAGTACAGTTTATAAATAGCAGTTGCGTTGGTTTGCATTTTTTTTTTTCTTACAGCTGAATAAGCTGTCCAAGAAGCATTTTAATTTTTTTTAGTCCATTAAAATCATTGTGTAAAACATAATTTATTTGTCTTGGATTTTCCTAATGGGATTCAAAGGTATTTCGTACTTTATTTTTCAATATTAAGTTCCAATTTTCAGGCGTTTCTTCTGCTTTTCAGAAGTTTCCAGCAGTTTGCGTATGTTTATTTATAACTTAGAGAAAACTAAACATGCGCAGTCTAGACCGCTCAATACAAGCTTATCGCCCCAAATTTATAAAATTGATCTATTCCTATAATCAACGTTTTTATTCGTGCGTAATAGATGAGCTTGATGTTTCTTTATCTTAAACAATTTATCTCTGAGAATCCACCTGATGTCTTACGCCTACCTGATTGACCTGCTGTGACGTTAGAGAGACCCGCCTTCGTCCGCACTCGCGCATGACTGTCTTTGTCGGCGAGAGACTTCGGACACCCTCGCCCTCCTTTTCGCTCCCGCTACTCCTTTTGTGCGCGCACGCTTCTCTCCAGGAGATGCTCTCCATCTTCAAGGAGGCGGGGCTTTTGCGCCCGCCAGACTGTTTTGCATGAGACCAGCACCTTGTGCCCAGTGCTCTCTCACGCACACTCCTGAAGTGCGAAGAAAAACCCTTTTCTAGAGCTTCCAATTGGGGAAAGCGTCCATTGGGTGGCGGCAAAGTATCGAAACTCATTTTAAGTTTAGTAATAACTCAATGCAGTTACACTTGCAAGATTTTTTTTTTCTCCCCTAGGAAGGAGTGTTTAGAGGTTCCGGACATAGAACCGTTTACGTTAAAGTTGGCGAAAGGAATTTTATCCGAGTGCCAAAATCAAAGTTAAATGAACTGTAAAATTTTAAGAGGGATAGTATCTTTCCTATTTTTGTATATGTAGTTCCTGTATAATTTTTTAAATTTGTAATTAATAATAAAACAAACGTCAAAATGCACAATTCTTATTTTATAATAGTTATAATGCTTTTTTTAATTAAAATTTTATAATAAGTGTTGATGGTTTTGAATTTGGAGCTCTACGGTCTTTCAAACATTAAGGCTTAACAGACCATAAACTACTGCTTAACCCTTAATTTGGCTAAGTCTGGCTGCTACACCGGACATGTATTTCATAACTACTATATAACATAATTGTACGCTACAGCGGACATTAAAATTATCTTAATGGAAAATGATATATATATATATATATATATATATATATATATATATATATATATATATAGTTTATTTTACAGAGATCCTAATGTCTATACAGACATGGGAAAATAACAGAAATTAAAAAATATTTGAAAAAAAATCTTGTCAAATTAAGAATTAAAACTGATTCTAAACGGCTAAGAATATCCGTGCCAGAATCGAGATTCGAACACGTGGACTCTGGTATCAAAGAGCAGCATCCTAGCATTCGGCCATCGTCCGGCTAATAAATGTATTGGATGAACTGGCATCTCAATACTAATTTTATACATGATATTTTACGCCAACTAATTGTTTACACGTATGTATAAATTTATGTAACACCAACACAGCATACATTCTTAATGACTTAAAAAGAATATTTTAACGATTATTTTATTTTTTTATTTATTTTTATTGCTATTTTAAATTTTTTAGAGAGCCAAGAAAATTTGTTTGTGTGCCAAACTTGGCACGCTTGCCATGTAATGCCACCTATTGGTTTATATGAAAGTGGCCAATCATTTCAGCGACATTTTGATCCCCCGATTCTCGTTTTGAAGTTTGTTAGAGCTTGAAATAGTAATAAATTATGAATAATTATGAATAAATTATGAGTACAATATCCTATGTTTTTATATGTAGTTCCTGTATAATTTTTTCTTTGTAATAAATATAAAGAAAACACAGGTGTAGACTGCAATCTAATATTCACAGTAATGAATTATGAATAATTTTAAAATTACTCCATTCAAAAAATTTGAAATTTTTTTTTAACTTATCAATTGTTGATTGGACCTCAATTGTGTAAGTTTTTCCCCTACAATATCTATGCATTTATTATATATTTCTTGAATTGCTTAACCCTGATTACACGGATTTATAGAAACGAACATTGTGTAATAATTATAACACCACCACCCTCCCTGCGTCGTAACCAAAATTTAAATTCGCGGGGATTTGATCAAACTTGATTGATTCCACCCCACCCCCCGTAATTCACTATTTTTTGAATGAGAAACAAATTTAGTACAAAATTTAATATTAAGTATATATGTGTGTGCATATATATATATATATATATATATATATATATATATATATATATATATATATATATATATATATATATATTTAATGAGACGGACTTCTCGATAGGTGGTTGCAGTCATAGCCATAAAAATGATACCGTTTCAGCTAAAGACCTTTATTAAGATAACGTTGAAGGACGGGTTCCCACTTCAACATAAGGACAGGACAAACTGAAGGGTCGGCTAGCATGAAGTTCTATGTACAAGACACGTAACACCTGGGTCAACATTTGTGGGAAAATAACTCTAGAAAAATCTGTCTCCGACAGCTTGCATCTTCTTTTTATTTGGGAATTTCCTAAATTGTCCGCTAGGGACATGTAGGATTATAATTGGTCAAGCCCCTTCTCCGAGGGCGTAAACTGTAGCCCCAGTGGTCAATTTAGGTTAGGGGTTAATAAAAAGGGGAATTCAAAATGACGCGGGAAATTTTAGCTCTTGATTTAAGTTTTGAAAACCCCTGAGAATTTTCAGTACATATATATATATATATATATATATATATATAATATATATATATATATATATATATATATATGTATAAACATTCATATAATCCATGCAAAATCTTATTTAATATACTTACTAAATACATTAGTTTACAGAAAAAAAAAAGTTGAAATAAAAAATAGGTGAAAAAATTTAAAATATGGACATTTTATTTAAAATTTTAAATGTGCAGTTTTAAAAACTTATATTTAAAATTTTGCTTTTATTCCAGTGTTAAAATACAATACAATAAACTTCAGAATTTCAAGGAAAGGAGGGAAAGGCTTGAGAACCCTCTGGTTACGGCCCTGTTCCATCCTTATTCATAAATATGTAGTACTGGAATGAAAAATTGTCTTTAGTTTAGTACATTTGATTCATCTTCCTCCATATTTACGGTTGTAGCCTGTATTTTATATTAATGATCGGGAATGAAAATAAAGTATGCGTATTGATACTTTTTTTTAATAAAATATTTGTAGTATTCAAATGAGTTCTAGTATAAATATCTGAATTTTAAAAATAAAACAATTATTTATTTAAATTAATTTTTTATTAATGTTTATATGCCTGCATCAGTACACGAAATTTCACAAAGCAATCCGGAATAGTAAAATATCATGTGCATAATCTAACAGATACGGAATCTGAGGAGAAAAAAACATTTTAAAATTTCACCTATGTACGTACATGATATATCATGCAAATAATTTAATTCACTGTAGTTGTTCTTTCATTTTAGATATAGCAAAAGTGTTGGCATCCAAAATGTGCAGTTTAATATATAATTTTTTTTAAACTGAAATTTTGAAAATTTAATAGTTGCGAAGCTCTTTTAACGAATTTCATCGGTGCTCGTGCAATTTCATTTCTTTGCGAATGCGAATTTCTTTCCAAATCGAGACATACTCACCTATATATTCTGGTTCTGACCTCCATAAAATGATCATTCACGTTGTTCTGTACGCTCGCCTCTCATCTCGTTGTTGTTTTTGCGTCCAGTACTTGAGTGTTACGAAATATTTTCAAGTGCCGTTTTCCCTGTACGGTTTTATTATTTTTTTTTTTCTCTTCTGCTGCTGTGGCTCTACTGTTAGCTGGGGTAGCCTACTGGGGTCTGTTCGACCGGTCGCACAGTCCCTCAAGGGCTCTCTGCGAACGGAGAGGGTGCTTGAAACCGGGGTTTGTTATTTCCAGTGGGCCAAGTGCATATTTGAAATCAATGGAGAGCTAGTTTGAATTTTCGAGGATCCTGTTTTCGGTTTATTTTGGGGTAAAAAAGGAACTCGGAATAACGTTGTCGCACGATGGGCTGTGTTTCACTTCGCGAGGATTTGCAAGATCGGTAACGCCGCTGTTGGCAGTCATTTTTCGTAATGGAATATTCTCTTGGATATTTCGGTATAATATGCTGTGACTCTCAAATCAGTATTGATATCGTCGTATGGATTCATTTTGAAATGGATTTCTGAATTGGTTCCAAATATTAATTTTACCTCTTGCTGAAAAAAAGTACATTGCCATATATCTTCGGCAAGATTTTTCTTAAGAATTGTTTTTTCATATTAAAGGTTAATCTAGCAGTATCAAAGAATGAAATGTATTCTTGAGATTTTAGAAAATACTGTAAGAAATTCGTAAACAGAATTTCGTAAAAATTATGTTTTGGTCAATAATTGGAAATTTTTTAAAACATAATTATATTGTTTGATATTATCACTTTCGAAAATGTTACTTTATATACTATGGACGTACAGCTCTGGATTTCATTTTTTCTCTTGTGTTGACTATGTTGTTTTGCATGTGATAATCAATGATAACAATGAAACGTTCACATTATTAACTAATTACTAACTTATAAAAAACTTATATTTAACTTGAAAACTAATTACTAACTTATTTTTAAGATAGCATAGAAGTATCGTTTAGTTTCATTAATTCAACATTAATAAATATTCGCATAGATAGAAATGAAAAACAAGCGATTAATGTTTTGGAACTTTGAAAAGTCTTTAAAATCATCAACTTTGTTCTATCGAATAGGAATTAATTTCATCATTTCGGGACTCCCATAGCAGAATCGCGTATTTGATATCGTCTTATGTATTCATTTTTATAAATGGATTACAGACCAGTTCGAAATATTAATTTTTCCGTTTGCTGATAAAAAAGGCCTGATAAAGTACATTGTAATATACGTTTGGCAAAATAATCTTAAGAATTGTTTTTTGTTATTAAAGGTTACTCACATTGTTTAATAGTACCACAAAATGAAATGTGACATTACAGGCAGCATTTTTTGACTCCAGAATATACATAACTGTTCTTGAATTAAATTATTTTTAAGGAGAATTTCATAATGCCTAGATACGGTGAGATATATTTGAATTACTCGAACAAGTTGTATTATTTAAATTCCTAAATGAAAATATGGAGCGGTTTAACTTTAAATATACTTTAAATATAAGAAAAAGAAATTAATAACCGATGTTTAAATTTTAAATGTTTATCACAACTTATAATTTTTATGAGTAGTGTAATCTATTAAAGTGAGAATATAAAAGATTATTTATATTAATGATACTTTTATGCAATGATTTCATGCCTTTAGAGTAGCTGAGATTTTAGAAAATAGTGTGAGAAATTCCCTAAATTTTAGTAAAAGTTTGATTCCAAGAATATAGATGACTGTTCTTGAATTGTTTATTTTAAAGGCGAATTTCATAATGCCTAGATACAGCGAAATATATTTTAATTACTCGAGCGAGTTATATTATTTAAATTCATGAATGAGAATATGGAGTGATTTAACTTTAAATATATTCAGTATCAGAAAAAAAATTAATAACCGATGTTTAAATTTGTTTAAATGTTTATCACAACTTAAAATTTTTATGAGTAGTGTAATCTAGTAAAGTGAGAACATAAAAGATTGTTTATATTAATGATACTTTTATGCAATGATTTCATGCGTTTAGGAGAAGCTAAGATATTAGAAAATAGTGTAAGAAATTCTCTAAGTAATTCTATAGTAAAAGTTATTTAATTGGTAAAAATTTTTTTGATCAATTGAAATTTTTTTTAACGCATATCGTTTTACATTATCACTTTTAAAAATGCTGCTTTGGGTACTAACGATGTAAAGCTCCAGAGTTCTGATTTTTCTGTGTTATAATCAGTTATTTTCTTGTTATAATCAGTGATAGCGATGAGATGTCAGTACTGCTAAAAAAGAAAAAAAGACTACTCATTTTTAATAATATAGCATATAAATATTGCTTAGAGTCATCAATTCAACATTAATAAAAGTTTTGTTTAGACGAGAATAAAATGCAAACGATTAAAGTTTGGAAATTTGAAAAAAGTCTTAAGAATCATTAGTTTTAATAATTTATCTTTAATAGAAATTTCGTTTAAACAGAACTCAAAAACAAAACATTTAATAAAGTTGTGTAAAACTGAGAAAAAAAATCTCTAAATCAATTATTTTACTCTGTAAAATTAATACAGCTGTGACGAAGACTCAGATTTAGTAATCAAATGGAATAATATCGAGACACTTTCAATAGCCCACACGGCTGTAAGTTATCTACACTTTTGTCGGTTTCTGTCCCAGGCCATAGTTTCCCCTTTATTCTTTCTGTATCTATATTCCCCTCTTCTTCTCTTTTCCTTTCTTAATTTTAACTACATTCAGTATTTTTTCTTGTGATATTTCATTTATATTTTGAACATTGGACATTTAATTTTAAAATTGCCATCGTATGAATTAAGAAAATATCTAATCAATTTTACAAAGGCTGCGGCTGATTTACATCCGCTGTGACTCCTTGATTTTTGAAGGCATGCTTTCATTCAATGAACCAAATTTCCTTTTGGGTGCTCCAGTAGACGTGCAGCTTGACAAAATGAAATGCATCCTGTAAATTTGATGTTTCTCTCGCGTTGAAAGGTGAAATATAATTGAAGATAAGAACCGAGTAGTGTTTTAATATCCATCACTTTGTTATTACTATAATTATTATCCCTACAGACTATTTAGTTGTTACACATAGCTACTTTTAAACGAAAATTTTCGAATTTTGGGACTATTTAAAACATTCCAGGTGCATTTCTAACTATAATATACTTTCGAAATTTATTGACAATTTATCTTATAGACATTATAAAATATATGATAATATATAATAATAATAAATAAATAAATAAATAATAAAATATATGCATAAAATCAAAGTTAAAATTAATATATTTCTAAAAGCAAAATTCTGTCTTATTTAAATTTGAAAGAATTATAATTCATATTTATACGAAAAAAGGGACATTTTAACTATTATAATTTTTCAAACAATATTTCCAGCAAATTCTTACTGTAATAACTATGTATTATTTTAAAACTAGATAGGGGATTCTGTGGATAAATATATATAAATGCATCCTGTAAATTTGATGTTTCTCTCGCGTTGAAAGGTGAAATATAATTGAAGATAAGAACCGAGTAGTGTTTTAATATCCATCACTTTGTTATTACTATAATTATTATCCCTACAGACTATTTAGTTGTTACACATAGCTACTTTTAAACGAAAATTTTCGAATTTTGGGACTATTTAAAACATTCCAGGTGCATTTCTAACTATAATATACTTTCGAAATTTATTGACAATTTATCTTATAGACATTATAAAATATATGATAATATATAATAATAATAAATAAATAAATAAATAATAAAATATATGCATAAAATCAAAGTTAAAATTAATATATTTCTAAAAGCAAAATTCTGTCCTATTTAAATTTGAAAGAATTATAATTCATATTTATACGAAAAAAGGGACATTTTAACTATTATAATTTTTTCAAACAATACTTCCAGCAAATTCTTACTGTAATAACTATGTATTATTTTAAAACTAGATAGGGGATTATTTGGATAAATATGACTTATCATGCTTAAAAGGAATGCGCATGGAACAATTGATAATTAATAATTTTAAAATTGTTAAGATGCTACCTTGAACTGGTAAACATTCTTGCATACATATAATGCAAGATTTCTGACAGATTGGTCAAAAACAAAATAAATTAACTTTAAAAGTCCACTGCCCCTTGAATGTTCTTCAAACTATTTTATTCCATTTTATCCTTGTTTGATAACACTATATACAGTTTTTGTGGAGCTCTCTTTCGCCGGAGAAAAGAATATTTTTCGCCTTGCTTCTTTGGCTAAGATCGTGCTCGCTGCTTGGTCTGGTTCGTGTGTACCAACAAACCCTTTTCACAGCAAGAGTCTTAAACAAGCACTTGTAAGTCACTACTCTATTTTGGAATTTTACGCTTTCTGCCGCAAAAACCGTAAAAATAGACTCTTCTCCTCGCGTAATGAGAAGAGGAGGCATTCATTTCTTTTTTTACTTTCGGAATAATGGGAAGTTTAGGAGGGGGAAGAAAAATGAACCAGGCACCGTTTTATTCTTTATTTTTGACTCGGATTTCATAAGCGAGCATTGTATACGTTGCAACACAGAGCAAAAAAAGTAAAATACGACATGATCGGAATGAATGCCTTCTACATATAGTTTTTCATTCTTTATTTACAAAATAGTATCATTCATTGCTGTAAGGGAATGTGTCTGGATGCCCGAGGTGAAAGAGCGAAACTGTAAACACGGGGAATGTAAATACTCCTAAGTTTAGCTAACAGAAAATTTTATTTCATTTTTAACGCGTGTCGGAGTTAGAACTTTATTTTTTTAATGCCCTTGATTAATTGTTTCTTTACTTTTCTACTGATGGAAATTAATGAAAGGATAATACCAGTAAGTAAGGCTGAACGACATTAGAAATTTAATATCACGATATATCTTCAAATTAATATTGCTATTATTGATATATCGCGATATTACTTTAAACTGGGAGTGAATAGATATCTTAATTAAGATAAAGGTATCCAAATATCCACCCGTAACAACCTAAGCCTCCAATGTTAACAGAAGATATGAAGGAGAAACTAGAAAGGTATTGAGATACATCAACACATGCACATATCTCTGGCTATTGTAATGAAGCAGTGAATATCAATGTTCTTTGATTTATTTCAATACATACAAGCCAGTAGCAGATGCGGAAACAGGACACTAATGAACTTTCGATTTTTACCGGGATATATTGGGTGACCATACATCTTCAAACTTCGTAGACAATCCCCAAATTTAGACTTTTTTCCCCAAAAAAATTCTTTGGACCACGCAAAAGCGCGAAGTTTAAAATCGAATATTTTTCCTTTTCCTTCATTTTAATTGTTCTGCAGTTTAATTTTGTTTAAATTATTAATTTGGGCAAAAATTTCTGGATGGCAACGAATCATTCGATGGAATGTGGAGATCTGGAGATTATATTGTTGCTGTTTTATCTTCTATATTACTGGCAAAATATATTTTAAATTAAAAAAGTTATTTAGAGTGAACTTTAAGTAGCTTTTGCTTATACATTATAGGTAAGAAAAAAAGTATAATAAATATGTAACATTTATTTTAATTATAATGAATTCAAATTTGAGTATGTAATAGTTAATCTTCTATATTTTTCTAATTAAAAACTAAATCATGGCAATAAAAACTAAATCATAGACATCGGCCGAATGGTTAGGGTTCTGGCCTTCGGAACCGGAGTTCGTGGGTTCGAATCCCACTATGGCATGGATGTTCGTAGCCGTTCGGAATCGGCTTTAAGCAGTAGGTCCCGGTCTCATTAGCCCTCGTGTTGCAAAAAGTAGACCGTAGCGTTCCAAACCAAACCAACTTTAAAAAAAAAAAGTAAAGCTGAAATACACGAAAGACGCAACTATTCTAAATTATCAATTTTAAATTCGTTTTATAATTTCCTGACACTATAACCTATTAGTATAATTGGTCATTCATAATCAAAATAAAAATTTAAAATATGGACTACATCATTTAGGAAGTATTTGAAAAGAGCAACTTGTTTAAATGTTTTCAAATACTACTTGATGAGATAAATTTAACTCGTAGACGTCTGGTTAGAAATAGAATCATGCGACCGTTTAACCATAAAAATTGAAATGTCAGAAAGGATAATTTGATTAATAACTTAATTATTATAAAATATTTACTCGAAAATAAGGCCATTCATGTAATTTTTATTATTATGTAAACTGTATAGCGAAATAAATAAAAATATCCTAATGTTATATGGATACACACATGACGCATATGCATGGCGCATGTACATCACATGGCGCATAAACTAATGGATGTGTGTATATCTTCTTTTATACGAGTGGTGGGTTGGCATGTATAAGATCAAAGAGCCGTATATCGGTTTTATGTGCTTTTTAAAAATAAAACCGCACCACATTTACATTATATGAAATGCCCAAATTAAGGTTCATTAGAATGACACGCATATAAAATATCTAGAAAAATATCTAATAATTAAAAGTAAGAATTCATCAAATTGTTTCAAAATTTTATCGATTAAGTTAAAATGTAGTAAAAATGTGAAATATTTAACTGAGACCTTTGCGTCCAAATTTGTTAAAGCCGTCTGCAGAAAAAGATGATAATTAGTCAACTGCTAACGATATTTCGATTTACGAAATAGAGCCATACCTGTAAGCTTTATCAAAAATTGGAATTAGATGGCAAATAGCTTTCTTTAAATGTGAGAATTTTAATTTGTAAGAGTTTCTAGTACTCAATTATTGTAATAGTGATGTATTGACAGTGCCTCTTTCATTTCTAATAATTCCAAGCCGCTTTCTCAGTAAGTATTATTTTACAAATTGTGGATCCACCTACAGTAATAATGTAAATATATAAATTTGCAAAATGAGCATTAAGGAGATGGTGGACTTTCAAATTGGCTAAAATCAACCGAAAAATCGAATTTTCGATTTTAGTGAATAGTGAAAGAATATATCATTAGGAATACGGAGCAAAAACAATTTTTTTCAGTCCTATCATTTTATCATTACTTATGGGTATAATAACATTATCATTATTACTTATGGGTATAGCAATAATAACTTCAAATGCTGTTTACTCAGAAGTAAAATTTTCATGTATTACAAATATTTAAAGTACTCCAAGCGCATTGAAAATAGATCATTGTCTCTGAAATTCCAGTATTATTTACGTTAGAGTTTATAAAATAAAGTTTAGTTGAAACGGGTATGTTTTGAAGCATATAATATGTTAGTTATGCATTTTAATTAACCGCTATAGTTGTTTATTTTGCAAAATATGGGTATCATCATCATAATTACTTTTTTTCTCTTTATATTTTCTATGAATGCTTATGGAAACTACTTTTTTGTAAAGTCTAAGGTATACTTAAAATTTTTTTATAATATTTTATGCAAAATTGATGCGCCTGGAGCATTTTCAATTAAGCTAATTATAAAACAATTAATAATTAATAACTCCAAAATTAATTAATATATTGCCTTCAAATTTTTAAAATATTTATATATCAATAGTACTAATAACATAGTCAACCTTCAAGGAAATTCATTTAAAAGATAAAAGTTTGCTCTAAAGGTCCACTGTCGCCTTAAAAAACCCGGTTTTCCACACATTTTTCCTCTTTAAATACAATCTATCCATTATCAAATATTCACTTAAATATGTCACAGACCTCGGAAATGTGTTTGGCTGATAGCCGTGATTTCCCATTAAAACGGAATACTTTATAGGCTCGTGTGTCAGTTCTCGTAATAAAAGAATAAACCGTCTAAGAAAGACATGATCCCTCTTTCCCTGACATAAATCCCTTTCGCTCGCAAGTCGGCAGGTCGCCCCATTGAAAAGTTACCTCACGATCACAGTCCTATCTAATTTTGAAACGATGTATTCTGCAATCGTAGAGTCGTCGTGCAGATATTTAATCTAGAAATAATCTGAATATCAAAATTGATTTTGTATTAGTACTTGCTAATATCAGGGTTGGCTTAATTTGCCCAACCCGAAAAAACCCGGGTGGGTTTTTTCAAAAAAACCCACTTGAAAAAACCCAAGTGGGTTTTTTCAAAATTGGGTTTTTTCAAAATCATTATTTAAAATTCCACATATTTAACTAATAGTAGAAATATTGAGTTAAATCTATAATATATATTACATATTTCATCTTTGACAATGAGAGTAGAATTTTTTTTTAATTTGAGGAGGTCTAAACTGCTAGAAAAAAACAAAAACTTAAAAAAATTTCAGAGAAAAATAGTTATTTGTATAACAAATACAATGAAAAGATTATAGAAACAATTAAAAATCAAAACAACCAGTATTTCTGCCAAGATGATGAAAACTGACGTCTTTCAGCCAATATTAAAAAGAAATAATATGGCTAAAAAACAATTACCCAGAGGGCTTGAGTATATTTACAAGAACATAAACAAATTAGAACTTTCTATATTGTATACAACTTATTCTAAATGTTATCCAGTCAGTGATATAAGTTTCTTTATCAGCTGTTATGATATAAGGGAAAAACTTGTTTATACAAACAATTGACCAATTAACTGTTATCTTGAAACAAGGGTATTTTAATACGATTTAGTGATATAAAATTAAATTAGTATGTAAAATTCTAAATAAAAACATTAAACTTTTATGAAATTGTTTTTAAGTTTTCCCTCTTATATAGATACAAGTGTAATAAATGTGATTATTAAATAAATACTGATCTATGACAAATTAATTTATGCATAGGAATATCCCATGCTTAGGGGTAAAATGACAAGATATTCTTTATTGATTGTTGATAAAAGATTGACTATCCATTATATATATGTTTCTTTACTCACATTTAAAAATCAAGATGTAAAAAACATAATAGTAACTGAAAATCTCATTTAAATTTTAAGATATTTTATTTGTTAGAAAAATTTTAGAATATGTAAAAAATAATTTATTTTAAAATTTCAAAATTTCTTTTAATTAAAGCAAAAATTTCTTCTGCATAACTTAAAATTGATTTTTTAAATTTTTAACTTTAAAAAGTGACTAACATTTTAAATTTATTTTGATCAAGCAATTATATATCCTGTCCTCTTACATATAAATTATAGAGACAAAACCCTGATAAAACCCGAAAAAACCCAAAAAACCCTGATAAAACCCCAAAAAACCCTGATAAAACCCGAAAAAAACCCCAAAACCCTGATAAAACCCGAAAAAACCCACTGGGTTGGGTTTTTTCTGAAAAAACCCGGGTTTTTGCCAACCCTGGCTAATATACATTTTGTTTTATATTGAATCAAATGTAAGCCATTTAAATTAATACTTTTCATTTGGAAAGTACTATGTCTCCTTAATCGAATTATCCAAATTGTTATCGAAGTAAAATACATTGGATGAAAAACCTTCACGGGGTTACATCACCCACTATTATTGCTTTAGAAAACCAGAAAGTGTGTTTATATATTTTTAAATGGAAAAATTATGCTGGAATCATGCCACTATACCGATCTAGTGGTGGACCGAATAAAGTGAATCTTTGATTTTAAAATATGACATCAAAGAGCAGTTTATTAGTACTTATGCATTTGTGTTTACGTCAATTTAGTTTAGTAAAAGTTGTCCATCGTTTTACTATGTAACAGTGGTTTTCACGAGTCCTTAAAATAAAACACCGTTTTCATTTTTAAAGTTAAGATCTATCTTGGGCAAAAAATATCCCTGTCGGTTTATGAGTAGATGATCCCTTGAAAGTATTTTTTGACTCCTTGTAAATAACATTTCGGTATCGACGCCATCCCCTTTACACCATTTCAAGTGTTTCTTATTCGATCTGTTCTCTGCCACCTGGAGTCCAACATACTAATAGAGATAAGGGGGGGGGGACGAACATGTTGGGAGAGAAGATGGAATACGGAGTAGAGAATACTTTGAGTTACATACGCATTATATATGTATATATATATATATATATATATATATATATATATATATATATATATATATATATATATATATATATATATATATATATGTATGTATACATATGTGTGTATGTATGTATATATATGTATATGTGTGTGTATGTGTGTATATATATACATATATATATTATATATATATATATATATATATATATATATATATATATACATACACATATATACATACATGCACACATACACAGTCACGCGCGCACTCAGGATTTCATTTTGTGGGGCTCGACGAACTAAAGCATGAATTTTTCTCAAAACTCAGTATGTCGTACTAAACTATGAGAGAGATATATATTATTCCTGTAGTCGGAATTCCATTTTAATTAATTATTTTATTAATCTTTTTAACATTGCACTTTGGTTAAGATACACAAAAAAGAAATAAAACTAAAAATTAATTAAATATATATATATATATATATATATACATAAATTATGAATTAAAGCTTAATGTATATATGTATATATATGAATGTGTGTATATATGTATGTATGTGTGTATATATATGTATGTGTGTGTATATATATGTATGTGTATATATATATATATATATATATATATATATATATATATATATATATATATGTATGTATGCATGTAGCGCTCCAAACCATATCATATTTATGGTACATTCCGTTGTCTCTTTAGAAAGATTTAAATGTGTGTACATTCAGCCAACCTCGTTGAGGTACAAAGGTCGTTGAATCTCAGCTTTCAAATTTTTGACGTTATTCTTATACTGAGAATGCATAATGTTGTTCAATAAAACGTATAAGTCACAATCTATTATAAAATAATTTTTAATTTAAACGCGCTCTTATTTGATAAACACTGAATCTTCCTGAATCTTATATTCCTTAAAATGCTCCTTCTGCACAGCATACAAACTCATAGCTTTTATTTTTTAATTTTCCTGTTGAATTTGTATAGAAACAAAACTGGGTTTCGGCTTTATCTGACGTTAAATGTTATTTACACAACACAACTATTTGAAGTTATACACAGATTTAACAACTGTTTTTATCCTCTACAGTTCGAGAAAATACTTAGCGATTTCCAAATGCATACCCAATTTTATAGCGAACACACTAATAAGACAACGTAAAAAAAATTTATAAGAAAAGTAGAAGTAATGAACCTAAAATATTTTGAAATTACTAATTCAATTGAAAAATATTTTTTAAAGTTTGAAATAAAGGTATTTAACAAACAGTAAGTTTCAATATAGTGAAATAATCATGTTATTAAAAAATTGTTTTTATAACTAAGCATATATCTAATTTTTTTTTATTATATATTATAATTATTATTAAGAATAAAACAAAAATTTATATTGTTGGTCGAATTCTCTGATTTCGAAAGTCCTTTGTCTCTTTAGAAGTGTATATTCGTAAACAAATCTTCCATGTATGACCTGCTGAACGATGGTCGAATGGTTACGGCGCTGATCTTCGGTAACGGAATTCGTGGATTCAAATCACACAGAGGCATGGATGCTCGTAGCCGTTCGGAATCGGCTTTAACACTGAACATACCAACACTTAATACATACCTATTTCTACCATAGCCGGTCAAATGACCAGACTTTATTTTTTCTGATTATAAATGTACGAAATAAGAAAATTGGAAGGAAATAGACAATAAACTTTATTATAATTAAACAAAATTGTATATTGTCAATTTTTATGTATTGCAAACACAGAGAATAAGAATTTTTATTCATTTCCCATCGTATATTTTACATAAAATTTATGGGTCATTTGACACGTTATATGGTATGTTTAGTGTTAAACAGTAGGCCCCGGTCTCATTAGGCCTCGTGTTGCAAACGAGTTGACCGTAGCACTCCAAACCAAACCAAAATCCATATAGCAGACATGCCAACTACTCCGGAGAAACGAGAAAATTTGGTAACTCCGGAAACTTCTCAGATTTCTCCGAAAAATAACAAAAATTTGGAACAGCTAAAAGATTATAATTCAGCAAAACATACAAACTTTGTATTTAATATACAAAGTTTTACAAAAAATAATGCTGAATATTATTTTTTTCGCACAGTAATGCTGCATGTTAAAAGTTTTCAGTACAGTGCGGGAAAAACCAAACTGAATTTAGGTCAAACTTGAGTAGGCAAACTCTAGAATGTCCGATGATAAAAAAATGGAAACATTTTAATCAGGGTCAATGTTGCTATAAGAAACACTGTTCTGAAAAATAAGTTGTTAAAGCTAAAAAAGCGACTCATAAATTTTTAAATGTATAAATTTTAATTTACATTTTACAATTTACTACTGTATTGATATTTTAATTTTTTTTATTCAGAAACCGATAAAGTATGTACTTATGTATGGTCTGTAATTAGCATGTTAAAATTTCAAACCACGCTGTTGCTCCGGACACAAGTGCCTGAATGTTGGCATGTCTGTTATAGTACCTAAAATCATTTAAAGCGGCAGCTCGTTATAACGCCAACCAATATTATTCAGAAACAAGCTACAAATGTGAGATTTTCTACGACTTTTAACACTTTTATTTCTTTTAACTGTATTTTTCTCTAATCCCTTTAAAATTATCGCTGTTTCAGTAGTGTATTCTTATTTATACCTACGAACGTTTTCATATAAAATTTGTCGAATTCGCTATTCTACAATGGATTATCTCCGAGAATTAGCTATGAATGCGCTAAAATAACAAAAGGTACTTGTTGCTTTTTGTCCCCATTAAGAATAATAAGTTGTAGCAGTGTTTGTCATTTTCATCTCTCTATTTTCTCTTTATATCGATGCAACGCTAGTAAGGATCTTAAAATCACAAATATCCATTAGAAGAAATTAACCCTTTGCACTCCGTTGTCGCAAATATTGCGACAATTCAGATAGAGTGCAAAGGGTTAGCTATTAACTTATTGTCAGCTTTCCGTCTCGACAATTCAACATTAAAAATGACCTAATACAATATTTCTGATCAATAGAAACAAAAGTTCCTATAAACCTGAAAAAAAAAAATTGATATTTCTGATTTAAAAAAATTAACAGATTCCTAATTCTAAAAAAAAAATTTAGAAGAGTACTAGTATTTCAACCTTCTTATCGAAAAATAATTTAATGAAAACAAAATTAATTAAAATTTCAACTGTATTTATGAATCAAAATATCATTTTTTTCTGAATTCTGAGTATGCCTGAAATCAAAAGGATATAAATAAATTTTTAAATGTATTTTCACCGAAAGAGACAGGTTCATAATTCGATATATCGCCATGCTCGTTGTAGCACCAAATTCTTATCTTAACGGCATTAAATCTGAGTTTGACTTTTTTTTTTTTTTTTTTTTTTTTTTTTTTTTGTGTGTGTGTGTGTGTGTGTGTGTGTGTGTGTGTGTAATACCCTAAAATTTATTAGGAGAATTAAAATTTTTGTTAAAATGAAAACTAAAAAAACAGCTCTGTCCTGAACGCTTCAGCTCTTTGTTTTTCCAAGCTTTATTTTTTTCTCTTCATTTATTATATATCTTAATATCAAGTGGTTCAAACTAAATTACAATTATAGATTACTATTATTTAAAATAAAACATTTGCTCCTAATAAATTTAAGAAAAATGATAAGAAAATTTATAATGCTACATCGGTTAATAATTTGCTGTTTTGATATCTTATAATGGTAACGATATCAATAATTTATATTACAATTCAAAAAATAAATGTTCATCTAGGAGCCGGATTAAAATTCTTTGTTACGCCTTTTAATCTATTACGTCATTTCATTTTCTCGCGCATCCACTACTTTCATTCATATTACCGTACATATTTTACTACCAGTGTGTCATTAATTTCGGAAAATTCATTCACAGTGACTTTGCAGCTGCGCAGTAGAGCTGCCCCTAGATGTCGCTTTTTCTGTGTACACAATGGCGCTCTCTATTTCTCTTACCGATTCTCAACTAGATCATCGGTAAACTAAACAGATGATCCTGAGATGTAATTTAATTTTTCATCAGCGTATAGCATGTTTACGTTTGAGTTGTTTGGGGGCTGAGTTGGAAGTAATCTTTAACTGTATACATGAATATTTTAGTTGCAATCATGTCAGCAGCTTTGGTTTTACTTCCCAGCATTCACAGGAGTGTGGGTGGAAAAGTAAGCATGATTAATGATAACTTTTTCCCCATTGAAATACGTTTAACCATGTTATAAACAAAACATGAAAGATAGCTTTGGAATACTTTATAATTATTTAGATTACTTGAAAAATGTTCATCGTAATTTTTTCAAAACTTATTTTAAATTAAATAATTAGTTTAGTGAATATTTTATATTAATAATAATAATAAAAGAAAACATACATGTTTTGTGTCATATATTATTTATTATTTTAAGGATAATAACTTATATTCTTCTAAAACAGCTTAGTATTCTATTTCTGGAAAACTACAAATTGAAACTTTCTAAACAGCTTAAAATATTGTATTTTTTAATTTTTATTTATATCCCCCCCACACACATGCTTTTAAAACTTTGTCATTATTCATTTACAGATTGTGATTGGTTGGAAATTTGTTGTAAGGAATTTAATTTGAACACTTTAAGCACATCATGATGAAATAAATTAATAAATATATGATATTTACATACAATATATATGTGTGTGTGTGTGTGTACCTTCATCTTAAAAGTGGCCGAATGTTATATTTAATTAAATTTAGATGTAAATACTTTTGTGCTTTAAAAAAAGTTAAAGTTTTATGTTTGAAAATTTCAAAAGTCGAAGGATCTATATCTGTTTAATCCTTTTCATAACTATCTGTTATATGGTAGATTTATATTCAATCTGAAAATGCTTTATATATACAGCCTTTAGAATCAGAGGATTAATTACAATGTAAAAAAAAAATTACTTTCTGTATATTTACTAATGAAAATTTTTGCGAGAAAGATTCATTTCTATAGATAATATAGATCCCAAACCTTTTATCTGTCTTTTAATCCTTAATGTTTGTTATTTTTTTAGGTCAACAGGGTTCCGATGGTTTCTCCGAACCATGTCCCATCATCATTTCCACTCATGATGTATCCTCCTCCAGAAGGAATGCAACCTCCTCCTGCACATATGGGAATTCCTCCATTACACATCGACCCAAAAACAGGTATTTAGAACAATTAATATTTTTTCCTTTAATTATTTATTGTGTGTATGGAGCTGACTTATTTGTTTTCTTTTATTCCAATTGCCTTCTGTACGTTTCTAGAATATGGATATAAGCAAACAAAATACCAGAAATATTTTAAACAATTTTCTAATTATTATAAAATTTAGATATAATATGATGGATATGTACATATTTAAAACCCATAAATTGTTTAAAAATTTTATTTGTAGCTTTGTTTTAATTTCATTACAAAACATATTGAATGCATGCAACTTCGATATTTTTTAGACTGTATTCACATTTAAATTTATTGGGGGAGCGCAAGATTTTTAAGGTTTATTCTGCACAGTATGCATAGATGTATAATGTATGTGTGTGTGTATGTTGGTTAAAATAAAAATACTAAAAAGTATTTAACTATTTAAAATTTATTTTAAATATGTTTTCATAACTTGCAGATACCAATTTATAAATCTAATTAACTGAAAAAAAACTGAATATGTAATTAAAACATAATATTTATGAAATAACATATGAACTCTCTAAATAGTATATACACATTAGGTTTATTTATATGACTGTAAGATTGAAGTGCTTAACAAATTGTAGAAGTCATAGCAATTATTTGTGTTCTAGTTTAAAAGATCATTCTCAATTAATTTCCATTGTTTAATTATGAAATGTTTAAATATTTATTAAAATATTTATTTAAATATTAAGGAGAACATGCTTTTAAATATTTCCATATTTAATTATCTTAAAATAAATCTCTAAAAAAAAATATTTAGTTACTTTTGATTATAATTGGATCCTAATCTATTCAATAAACTGTTACACAAACTGCCCTTAAATATGCAATTTATTTTATTTAATGTCTGTAGTACAAATTTAAAATTATCATATCCATAAATTTTATTTTAGAACATGTTTGATTTTCCTTGATACAAGGTAAAAAAAAATTATTTGAACTCGGAAATAATTCTGAATTTAATATTGAATTATATATTTGTGTGGAAAGGGAAGACTTCAGCTATCCTCCTGATTTTGTAAAGTATATATGAAGAATTGCATTTTATCTTCACACTTTATTCTTAATCTTGTAGACCTCCATATCAGTGTGTAAAATATAATGATTAAACCAAATATAAATCAAGTTTCTACTTTGGTATCAAATTATGTTAATATTTATATCATAAAGTCCAGCATAGTCAAATTCTGTTTGTTTCACAGGTGAAATGAGGGTCACAGATGCTGTTACAGAAAGGTGGAGAAAAGAATTTGCAAGTAATTAACTCTTATTTTTAAACTTTAACATCAATTCTTCCTTTTTTATGTAGATGTGCACACAGACACACACACATACATTAATAAAAGTTTTTTTTCTATATTATAGAAAGATAATACTTGTTGTATATAATTTTTAAAAAGTTATGTATGATGTTTGAAATTTCTTAATTCTTGTAAAGTTCATATCAATAACATTAAATGCATTAATTAAAAAAATTAAGACTTTTATTTATTAATTACTGCATTAAAACTATTATTAAGGATTAATTTCCTTATAATTGTCAAAATTATTTTCCTTTTTCTCCTCTCCCACTTCTTTGTACCAGGGTGTGGAAGTTGGTGAAAGCTATTTTAATTGAACTGTTTATGACTGTTATGCTTTTCATTTTTATTAGGTTTTCATAGACCTCCAGTATACTCTTTTCCTTCCACTGGCCAGTATTTTTGTACAGAACTCAGCCAACCATTACAATGGTAAGCATTTAATATATAATTATCCCAATTTGCATTTTGATAAAAATCTGGTTGTATGTGCTTTGCATTTGCTATTTGTATAATTGCTATCTATAATATTAGATTATCCTACAGAAATTTATTTTCTTTGTGTCATTAAATTTCTGATCCTATAAAGTATTTATTTAAAACTGTATATGAAGCAAATATTAAAAAGTTAATGTTCTTATCATACTTTAAAAGAATTAGCTGTCCTTTTGATACCTTCCTTACCTCTTTAACCTAAAAGACTTTTTATACTGTTTACTTGCTAATGTTTTTGAAATTGGAACACAATATCTGACTAAGGATTTCCTGCTGAAGTTATATATATATATATATATATATATATATATATATATATATATATATATATATATATAAAGTATGTATATATGTCGATTTTATCCCAAAGATGAAATAATTCACAGAGCTGGTTTCAAAAGAACTAAACTGTTTAATTAAATGATCAAATATTTACGAACATTATTAGCATTTGAAAAGAACATCTATGCTGTCTGGTATAATCTTTATGCTCATCTTGGCATTAAAAGCCAAAGAAAATAGCTGCATGCTGCCTGCCCACATTCACTGTCAAATCAAGTCTGTGCCCTTATGTATTTTACTGAAATACTTGCTGAGTTGAGTTGTTTCATATAATCATATATATAAATTATATATACATACATGCCATAATTCCACAAGGACAAGTGTTTAAAATATGCGTTAAAAATTCAAATTTAACCTTTATGGTGTATCTACCAGGATAGTGATATCTTAAAATTCAGTTTTTCTGTTACCAGACCAAAAATACTTTTTTAAGTTGAACATTCTACATAAATCTATTTTACCCAATTAATTCAGTTTTAGTGTACTTTTTATTTATTTATTTTTTCATACTGTGTCATGCAGTGTCAACCTAATATAGTGTCCATATAGTGTTAGCAAATGTTGTTCCTTTGCAAATGTGCCAGAACCAACCTGTTGAAGGTGATTCTTTCCTTTTCCCAAAGGTTATAAACTTCCATACTATTAGCAGTATTCAAGTACTGTAAGGCCCTATTTATTTGAATTTCAACTGGCTACAAGAATTATAGAAAATACCTAATAATAAAAAATCACTAGCATTATAGCATTGCCTGGTTTGAAAGACAATTTAGATATATGGAAAATAGAGCAGAGAGAAAAAGGGTTATCAATTTCAAGGATTAGAATTTGGCTTTAAGCAAAAGTAGTTGTTCATAAAAAAGTTAATTGATAAACTTTGCGAGAAGGCTGATAATCCAATGAACATGAACTTCTGTGTAGTCAATTATTATGTGTGGAACAAATATACCAGGGTAACTTATCAGATGAACTTCTATTTTATAGGTCAATTATAATGTGTACAGCTTGTATGTCAGGGTGGCTAATCTACCCCAAATTATGATATTTGTGTATATATACATATATATTATTGCTTGTTAGAATTATTAATATCATGTTGCAATTTTGAAACATTGGCAGGTAAATGATTGATGATTAAAAGTTTATTTCTTTAAATAATTGTTTGTATCAAGTAACTGTATTGTTTATTTTACGCTAAAAAACATTTAAGAAAAAATGTTATTGAAAACAGAAATTTATGTGGTATTATCTTCTTTTATTCTAGGCCACATAGTGGTATGTATCATAATTTCCGGCCTCCAGCCTATCCAGGCACTGTTCCAATCTCTTCCAGTATGCCTACCAAATTTTCACCACCTCTAATACCTCCTCATCATGGTCTGTCATCCAGTATTAGTCATCATCCCATACTGGTTTCAGGTCCAAAGGTTGAAATGCCAGAATCCCAAGATAGTCTGTAATTATATTTTTATTATCCTTCTTATTTAAAAAAAAATAAATCACTGCTTAATATGTGTTTTTTGTACAGTTGTTTCTAAGGGGTTTAATTTCATTTACAATAAGTAACTGAAAAAATGTATTTAGAGTCATTAAGGAATTTTTTTACAGCTATGATTTTAAAAGAGGGAAATATTATTAATGGGGGAAAAGTTTTAATCTTATTTTTAACTAAACCTATGATTTTCTGCTTGTTTCTTAGATTCATCCCAAATGTGAGCATTATCTCACAGATTTTTATAACTAAAGAAAGGTATTATGTAAGAACTTTATTCCGATTCATTGTTTTTGTCTAAATTAATTTTGCTTCATGTATATAATTTTTACAAATGTGAGCTTTAAAGATGGAGCATATAATCTTAATTATTTTTATAGATTAAATATTTTCATTGCTTTATTTGGCTCTTAAAAGGGGAATTTCAAACATGTAATTTATAAGATAAAATATAAAAAGTAAAAATATTACTATAAAAATAAATCAATTTAAAGCTCAAATTATAATTTTATTCCATAAAGAAATGTTCTGCAGTATATATTTTTATTACTAGAGGGAAAATAAGAATTTGAAGTAATTTTACTTCAGGTATCTGGAGTGGTTTGGGTATTTGAAATACGATGTGAAAGGGATATTTCAATCTCATTGAATGTATATTTTGATGTCTTCAGTTTCAAACTTGAAATGCACAGTTACCTGTGCAATTATTCTTCCAGGCATCTTCAACCTCTAAATCATTTCAATCACCACCAAAGCAACAACAGCCACAGTGTTAACACTAGCACCAGTAACTCTACTGCCCTCCATCCCAGTCCACCAGACAATTCAAACAACATGGGTGATATCTCCTCTTCACGCAGCCGAAGTGAACAGAAGAAAAAGAACCACATCAAGAAACCATTGAATGCCTTCATGCTGTATATGAAAGAAATGCGACCAAAAGTTATGGCAGAAGTTACCTTGAAAGAAAGTGCTGCCATTAATCAAATTTTGGGTAGAAGGGTAGGTTTCCTCTATAGATTTTTTTATTATTGTATTTACTCATATATAATGGGCACCTTTTTTTTACAAGAAAAGGTTGTGGAACCAAAATTAATGTTAAAACACTTTTTTTATTATTAACACTTACTTATTTTTCCAGCTGAACTAGTTTTAATATTTAATTGCTAAATATTTTCTTTTATTGATAATCACATGTTTAATAATGGTTATTTTAATACAGATTCTAAATAATCTTATTTTCTTTCTTTTTATAATTTTCATAAATTTTTATAGTACCATTTAGTATTTGATTTTTAAGTTTTTATAAATATTTTATTTTATTTTAAGTTATTATTTTTATTGTAGTGGCATGATTTATCAAGAGAAGAACAAACCAAGTATTATGATATGGCTAAAAAAGAGCGACAGTTACACATGCAGTTATATCCTGGTTGGAGTGCCAGAGATAATTATGCAATAAATGCAAAAAAGAAGAAAAAGAAGCGGGATAAGTCACAAGATGGTGGTTAGTAATAGTAACTTATGTATTTCAGTATTACTTCTAATTGTTAAACTTATCTATCCTATTGTTGTCTTATGGTCAAAACAAACACAATTGAGCTAGAGGCTACTCGTATTTAGGCAAAGGAGTTCACTTTTTGATTTAATGAGCATCTCAAGGGTGAAAGTATGACTTATGTACAGTACTACTTTACTTAAGTGGGTCCTCATAATTTTGAAGCAGGGACCAAGCAGAAGACCCATAGGCTTGTCCTGCCACCCCCAGAGGTATTGATTGAAAACTTGGAGGACATTGGGACCACAAATATATTTTACGTGCCCCATTCACCTTTAATAAACATAGCGGATCTTAGGCCAGCTCAGGCTCCAAACCTGCAATATATCCTATTTATATATTTAATCTAAGTGGATATGTGAAGAATTATTAAAACTCAAATTCTTTATTAAATTAAGCTTTGGGGTACAAACTAATAAAGTGATATGTTTTACAGTGTTATTAACACTTGGCATGTGGCCAACTTATGCGTGCATTAGGCATTTTTTTGTGAATCATGTGAAAGTTAAGTTATTCAGAAAAATCTCAGTAAATCAAAAACTACTTTGTTTTTAGGAACAAAACTTTTTTTATTTTACACTTTAATATATACTGTATAATTATTTAACAGAAAGAAACAATATTTTTACAAAATTACAAAAATAAACTATTTTTAAAGTCCGATAATCTGTTAACACATATTTCTGCATTACTATCTTTGTCACAATGGCTCATTTTATTAATTTTGTATTCAACAATAAAAAACCAAGCTTCAAATTGACAAAACACAACTTGTACATTCTGGAGCTAGGAATTCGATTAAAGGCGAAATAACGCAACAAAAGACCGAGTAACTCAACAATCACAACTTGTGAAAAGAAAAAATGCAAAGCTTTGCATATTAATGCAAACAACACGCATAATGTCACACATACATATAATTATAATTATATTTAGTAGATTTGTGGTGGTTAGCATGTATCCACCACAAATCTACTAAATATGTTTTTTTACATGACCTGCTCTCCAGTGACAGACTGCAAAAAACATAAAAATACATTGTCCACATGCAAAGTGTTAACATAAAATTAACATAACCTTAATTTTGATTTTGTAGTGCTACAGTAAGTTTTTGTTTTGTGATGGGTAAGGAGTTATTGCTTTCCAAAAGATTTATTCCAAATGCCTGTAAACATCCATGCTATCAATAGTAGTATTCAAACCTGCAGACTCTGGTTTTAAAAGAGAGCAAATATCCATTTGACTATCCTCTTCCTCTGAAAGTGGATTAATGTCTGTAAAGTTTATAATGGTTAAAAGGGGAGAAAATTTTTGTTTATCAGATAATTTTACTTTGAACTGATAATTCTCGGATTGAGAATACTCACCAGGAAATGTTTTAATATAATACTTTAAACTTTAGATATAACCAATTAATAATAATCTTCTGAAAATCAACTTTTGAAAGAAGTTCAACTTTTGAAAGAATTTTCCCTCCCCCTTTCTTTCTTCTCTTTTTAATTGCTTTAACATGATTATGTATCATAGTTTAAAATAATTAAATAAAAATTTTAATATTTGAAATTTTAATAATAATTTCTAATAGAATAGCTTTAATAATAAAATAGACAATTTTTGACTTCTTTTCTGTTAAAGTTATATGTATGATTCAAAAGAAATCCTAATAGAAATTAATTCACTCCCACTTTTTCTTAAATTCTCAGTTTTAGTTGTTTTGATTTTTGAAGCATCAGTGATACATTAATAAAGGCTACAGTTAAACTATACATCACAAAAATACTAAACTAGTTTTATATATAAATCACTATTATTTTCATCAGGGACTATACATCCTTGTTAAAGGTCATTACTTTTTCTGTATATGTGTTATTGTTGTTAGTGAGCTTACATTAAATTTTGAGACCAAACTGAAATTATCCTGTTTACGTAAACATGCAGCTATGGGTTATTCAAAGTATATGTAAGTAAATGCTTTTTTATTGGGCGGGGTACTGTTGATTGAATGTGAATTTTGTTTATAATTCAAGATATTTATTATTTTATTTTGCATATTCATTTATTAATGTAATTATTTATCCTCTTTCTTTTTTTATTTGTTAATTACTATTATTAATTTGTATGTGTAATATCCTTTGGTGTACCATAGTCATTCTGTTAATTTTAGGTGTTGCTATTTCCTTAAGTAAATTAGTGACAACTAATAATATGTTATAATTTTCTTTTAGTAAAATTATGTATATGTAAATTCATATTAAAATTTAAAAAAAAGGGGGGGGGTTAGAGCAGAAAATTAAAATATCAAAATTCACAACCTGATTTAGAAATTCTAATACATGCAGGGATGTGGCTCATATATATATATATATATATATATATATATATATATATTATTATTATTATTATTATTATTATTATTATTATTATTATTATTATTAAGGCTAACACATTCACTGGCACTTAAAGTAATGTTCAATCTTGGAAATCATATTTTTCAGAACATATATATATATAACTTATGATAATTGATCAATGACCTAGAGTGTCATTTGAATACAAGATTACACCATTATGATGCATCAGCGGCAGTGAACATGTTAGTTTTATTTTATTTTTTTATCTCCTGAATATTGTAACAGTAAATTTTTGGTAACTTATTTTTATTTGACAAGTTCACCTGTAGATATAATCATCTAATCCTGGCATGTTTAGCACTATTAATTGGCTCATTTGTTTTTCAGATGGAAATAATCCAAAGAAATGCAGAGCCAGGTTTGGACTTGATCAACAAAGCAGTTGGTGCAAACCTTGCAGGTATGTATTTTATTATATAACTAACTATCCTAGGTTTTTCATTCTTTCCATGTTCATCAAATGCTGTATAGGGTAAACAAAAATATATTTTAAAAAAGCTATGATTTTTCTTTTTTTTTCTGTATTTAAAAAGTAATGAAGCACCAGTAATATATTTACAATACATTATGTATTTCCCGTGAATGCTATTCAGTCCATTGTCTTCTCATAGTTCAGAGCCATATTATGAACCTTGTGTTTTAAAGATAGTTACTCAGATTGTGATTATCAGTAGATATGTAAAATGAAATAAAAAAATAGCATAATTTCTAGAAGAAAAACCGTGATATTTGTGTGTTTAAAACTTGAATTTTCAGCAGGTACAACATTTTATACCAAAGTGGCACTTAGGTGCAATAAAAAAATAATTAGTGCTTTATTCATTCTAAACAAGATATCAATTACATTCTTCCCTCAGTTAAAACACCATTCACACCTATTTGAACTGCTGGCTACAGATCTTTTGGTATGAGTACTTATTGGTTTAGTCTAGTTTAGAACACTCAGGTCTCTCTCTCCCTTTTTTCCTCCTGTACAAAATCTAATGAGATTGGGCCCTACTGCTTAAAGGGGATTCCATACATCTATCCCAGCAGCAAGATTCAAAATCACTGTGTCTGCTACCTAAAAGCATAGCACACACACATTCATTATGGCCGGCACCTTACCAGCCATCATTTGACAAAGTATTCATTGGATTGTTTTTAGGTAAGAAGGAAGTAAAATTATTTTTTTTATTGGTACCTGAGTGGTATAGAAACCATGCTTGTTTTAAACATAGTGTAACTTCATAGTTGATCAAATTGAAAGCAGGATCCCTTGAATGGGTCATGGTTTTGCAACTGTGTTGTCATGGTAATATCATGGGTAATATAACTTAGTGCTCAATTTTTGTGCAATTTTAGTATTTTTCATACCATTTTCCTCAAGTGGGGTGCCGAACGATGACTGATTGGTTAGGGTGCTGGCTTTCAGTATCGGAGTTCGTGGGTTCGAATCCCACAGTGGCATGGATGTTTGTAGCTTTTCGGAATTGGCTTTGAGCTGTAGGTCCTGATCTCATTAGCCCTCGTGTTGCAAAAAGTAGACCGTAGCACTCCAAACCAAACCTCAACCTCCTCAAGTGGGGTTTTTATCCTGATGTGACTTTTCTACCAAGAGAGTTTGTAATTTTAAATTGTGTCTACAACCCATTATTTGTCTCATCACCTGATTGTCCTATATATTGAGATGGATTCATATTAAATTTTCTCTCTTGTTGTCTTATGCAGATAATTTGTAATAATCTTTATAACCCCTTGTAATATTTGAAATCGTGTTTTTTTTTAATCTGAGGTTACTTTCTATTTTTTGTTTAAATTTCCAGCAGAAAAATCTATTAAAACTATTATAATCTTCAAGCAAACTAATAATTTTTTTAGTTATTTTGAAGGTCTTGAGTTATTATATTGTAAACATTTTTAAAAACTGTATTTTTATTTTTGAAAAAAAAAATTCTGAATATTCTCTACTGGAGGTTTGTGTTTTTAGCACTTACTTATTTCTATCCTTTTTTTTTAATCAGACGGAAGAAGAAATGTATTCGTTACATCAGTGGAAGTGATAATGGTGGTGAATTAGAAGAAAACATTGGTAGCGTTGAAAGTGTCGGGAGTGAGGCAGCTACACCTGATTCAAGGTTTGATGCCAACACAAGTCACCTAAGTGATGAAGATTCTGGAAATGCTGAGAGCAATTCCTCAGAGTTCAGCCTTTCGAGTCCCCCAGTTCCTAGGCCTTTGGACAGTGTGCAATCTGTGCTTGAAAATGGCAAGCACCCCCTCATGGGTAGCCCTCCATCCCAACAAATTCATCATCCTCTAAATGTTCTACATTTGTCCAGGTCATCTGGTCAGCATCAAGCTGATAGTCCTGAAGGAAATTTGCCACAGCTACCCACACCGCCTTCCACAGACTCTTCAACAACTACTGCTGTTGGCCTTGCCATTTCATAGCAACAAACAAATTGTGATTAGTTATTTGTGTGTGTGCGTGTATATTGACTGCTGTTGATAATTTTTCAGACTTGCACTTTCTCTTTCAACTTCAATGTAGATATTTCAGTGTATGAAAATCATTCATTTTATAAACTGTGAAAAGAGCTTCATTTTTTTATTATCAGCTCAATGTTAAAAAAAACTGTTTTTGTTCTCATTGTTTCAAGTATTTGTGCATTTTGTTTATTTTTCACTTACAAGTTATCATCCTGTACTATATATGTTTTTCATCAGTGTCATTTTTATTCATTTTTTATTGAAATTTTTAGATATAGCTGGTTTTAAGCTATCAAAAAGTAGCTAAGCTGGATGTCCTTAGTAAATTGCCTCTAACAATGACTTTTAAACTACTAGACTTGTGATAACTTCCATATGAATGCAATTATATAGCACTTTTTTCAATCTCAAATATAAATTGAATATTTTATATTTTTGCTCTTTCATTTTTAGTTCTGTTTATAGTGTGTAACAAATATATTATTTAGGATAATCAAAATTTTTCAGTATTAATATTTATTAATTGAGTATATCATAATTATCTTCAATTTTTATTGCATATAATTTCTTTGCATGAATAGAAAATTTACTTGAATTTATTAGTATTTATCAGTATACGGTTTATCTTCATTTATATACATACACACCTCTCCTCTCTCCCAAATTGTACTTATGACTCTGTAGAAATATTATGGGAAAATTGTTAATGTTTTACATAAACTATGAGAAGAAAATCTGCCAAAGTGCTGAAAATGTTTTCAAAGTCTAAGGGCACTTTACAGCTAATTGAGAATTATGTTAATTGGTAAAAAAGATCATATTTCAAATCTGATTGATTTCTATTTATGAAACATATTTTTAAAATAGTTATGTTTAATGAAAATTAATTGGTGGGTATATCAGAAAGCTATGTTTTCATCACATATGAACATATGCATTATGGAGCATATGAGCTTGAGCAATACCATACTTGCAAAATAGCTATAAATGAACTAAATCTGTATATAAATGCAAATAGGAGACTTTGAATTCTCCATGTACAAAAGAAAACAATTTCTGGGCCTGAAAAGTGTTTAAAAAAACTTATGTTTCAAACTGAAATTAAAATACCAATTTTAATTTTGTAAACAATGAATCAAGTTTCAATAATTCTAAAATTGGTAGAGGCAGGTTATCTCAAAGTTGATATTTAAGTTAATCATATATGATATCTGTGCCAGGTGGTGTTAATATTATACTCTAAGTAATGAGTTGATTACACAATTGCAATCAGTAAATGCATTTCTGCTACTAAGGCATTTTCAGAGACCATGAGTTAATTGTTGATAGCTTTTAAAATGCACAAATTTTTCAGTTTTCGACTTTACTGTTTAAGAGACAACATATCCAAGCAGTATTTTGAATATGAAGTGCAAGAAAATTATTTTTTTTTTTCAATTATTTTTCCAAACATTAATGATTGAATTAGTTTTGAAAAATTATCCATATTTTATAAATCTGTTTTTCTTCTTCTTAAAATTGATTTGCTGGTCAGATTCTTGTAGAAGTCTTGTATGGGCAAATGTCTCTATAGTCAAAATTATACTTTCATAAATTAGGTCTTAAAATAATGCCATGGTTTGAAAAAGACACAAGTCTTGTGTATAGATATAACAATAGTGTTTTAAGACCTAATAAATTGTCTATATTATGTTAAAATTGTAAAATTAAAAGAAAAAAGGGAAAATTAAAATGGGAGAAAATTTTAGATTTAATGACTGTTTCTTCTGATATTCAGACACTTTGAATGGAAATCTTTAAACATAAGAGTGAAATTTTTTCCTTTCTTCTTATATCTTAATAATAATAGCTTGAATGTAGAGATATATATTCTGTGAATTATTTTGAAATTGCATTACTTACATAATTATCTTTAAGTGAAACTAGACTTCACATTTTATTTTTTTTTTTAATAATTGTGTTTATGTTTCAGAATCAATTTGAATTGAACTTGTTAAACTAAAGAGAAGAATAAATAATCAGTCATGTATTTAATATGTATCTAATTTCTTTCATGTGTGTTCATATATTATATTTACAGTAGTTTTTATAATTACTTTGTTGTACATAATTAAAACTTTTAGCATTTATATGTTTGATAAAACTCAAAAATTAACTGTATATAAAAAGAGGGGCTTTGCTAAATTTTGCATTTTTTTTTCTTTAAGTTGTTATATTAAAATTTTTATATTCATTATTACATTAATTTTCTAAAAATCAATTAGAATTATGTTTTGATAGCATATGTAATTCAAAATGTTTCACTTAAAAGGAAATATGTTTTAGTAATTATTATACATACAGTATTTGCTTTTATTTCATTTATATAACCTCAGATAAATTTTTGAAAAAGATATTTAACTATGTAAGACTTAATTTTGTAGATATGAATTTTAGGATTTAATTATTGATGACTGCAGTTGCATTCAAGTTTAAGACAATGATTAAGTTCAACATATTTTAATAAAATTTTGTCATCAACTGTTATGATTACTTGTAGATTATTTATAGATATGTTCAAATATTTTAATTCAGGGCTGCTACTTTTTATCTATCAAATTTTTCTTAGAATAGCATACGATATCTTTGCTATAACTTAACACTAAACCACCCATAAACTTCATTTTGACTCTAAGCCCAATATATTATTTTTAAAATTCTGGATGTACATAAATTCAAATATTTCACAGACAATATATATTCCATATATTTCTGTGTATTAGCCAAGAAATCTTGGGGATTTTTAAAGACCTAAAAGAGGGGGGGGCGGTCGGCTTATATATGGATTCATGAAACAGTTGTAATGCGTGTTTTTTTTTTTTTTTTTGTGATATTTATAGCCGGTGTTGACAAAAAGTCACTTTATCAGCAGAAATTAATGAAACAGTTTTTAAATAAACAGTAAAGAACAAAAAAAGAAATTTATAATAGTGAAGAGTATATAAAGGCAAAAATTTTGAAGTCAGAAAAAAATTTTAAAAACTGAAAAATAGATTTAAAATGACTTTTATCTGTTATAATCACTCCATGACAACAGTACAGTAATGGTAACAAATTGGCTAATCTTCTAAAATAATACACAATTCTACATAATCCGGAAGCAATTAATAAATTGGCAAACTCTTTTTTTTTTTTTTTTTTTTTTTTTTTTTTTTTTTTTTTTTTTTTTTAAATTCATGGTAAAGTTATTTTCATATAGCATTACCAGAGTTCAAACTCGCTCTTAGCATCTAAGTAAAAATATTAGCCACAGTGTGTAGTGCCATGGTTATCAAACCATCCTCTGCGGCATTAATATAGATATGTTAGTGTAAAATTGTGAAATTAAGACGACATGAAGTTATTTAAAATTTAAGTTTTTTTTCCTTGTCACTTTCGAAACGTGCTAAGAGATAGCCTTTTGTCTGTCTCAAGGTACGACTGTTCCCTACCTCTGTGGTACTTAAATTGGATGTCATGGTGAAAAAGGTTTGATAAGCAGTAGACTAGCATTTTACTTTAAAGTAATTTGATTGAAAAATATATCCTCCATTTCACCTGCTTGGTGACTTTTTTGATGACATATTTGAAGGTTCTAGAAATCCTTTTTCCATTTCGGCTTATATACGGGTTTTAAATATTGGGTATATTTTTGAAGGAATATCGCATGCTCTGCTTATATACATATGGGCTGGGCATATACAGAAATATACATTATATATATATATATATATATATATATATATATACATGTTAAAGTATATATATATATATGTATACACACACACACACACACACACAATATTTAAGTCAGAACAAAACAACGTTGAAGACAAGCAGTCAGTAGCAAGACAAAATCCTTTTATTATGAAGCAAAATTTACATGTTCTGTTAAAGATGGTTGCTAACTGTTTTCAAAATATGCTGCAGAGCAATAAAGAGGCCATCTAACAAGACAAAATCAGAAGGGCTACTCGTAGTCTGTTCCTATGGTTTAAATCTTTATGAAGTACAATCAACTTACACAGCAATTTCGCTTCCAACTCACTACATATACAAACCTCAAGCCAAGTGAAAATAATACACTCCATCCTGTTATCTCTAAGGCTGAAATAACTTTATGTGGATTAAAAAGGAAAATATCTTGATATTTCCTTGATAAATTTTCCCCAAATTCCCTAATATATCACAATTTTACAACATTTCTTAGAAATGTGCTAAATTTTCATCGACCAGAGCCTACCATTCTACAGGATTAGGATTCACAATTTTTTTTTTTATTATTTATATTATTTACAAGCATAATTTTAGGCATATGCTGGTAGAATTTTTCTACCTGAATGCACATAATAATCTTGCCTCTTTTTCAATTAAATCCGTCAAATACTCATAAGTCAAATGTGTGTCTATTTTCCATGTACAAAAGATATAGATTATAGCTGCAATTTCTTGTTCAAATAGTCTAAATTACAGTATATATGAACATTGCAACTAAACATGATGAAATATTTTTCTCAAAGTTAATTTATAGTGAAAATATATGTAAATAATTTACAAACATAATGAATATAAAAAAAAGCTTACATTACCTTAAAATGAAAATAGAAAATTGCCTTATGCTTAATAAAAATAATAATAATAATATTCTTTAAAGCTGTTTAATAAGTAGGTAAATCTACTTCTTTTAAACTTGAAATATTTAAAATTTTAATCTTGATGTAGGTATTACTCTTTTAGTAACTGAAAAAAAACTTATTTCAAAGTTGGTTAAGTTTTGGAAATATTCTGGATTTTTGCTAAATTTAAAAAATTACCCTGATTTTTTCTAGAAAAGTAAAGTACTCTGATAGTTCCCTAAGGAAATAATTCTGAAACTTTTTGGTTTTCTAATGTGTGACTACACTGAACATAGTACTATGACACTAAGATATGAGTAATATTAAAAAATGAACAGTTGAAATGTAAAAGCATATTAAAGATGATTGCAGTTTTCACACATGCACACGCTTATGAGTTGCTTGGAAACCAATCTGTAAGCCTGTAGAATAAATAGCATTCTTTTAGTTACTAAGGAGCTTACTTGTGGCTTTCAAATATTTTTTATTATTAACATTTTTAATCAATCACACATTAAAAAAATTACTGTACTTACTTTAATTTTCACAATTTTTTTTCCGAGTATAACTACTGTATTGGCTTCTGAACAATTCATACATACATAGAACTTTCCCCCCCCCACACTATATATATATATGTGTGTGTGTGTGTGTGTGTTTTAAACTTTCTATTAAATTTATATTTATATAAAATTTAATAGAATGGAAGTTTATTGAATTTAAAAACTGAAAAAGCGTAATGGTTTAGTTTTATATGGCTATGATTCTGAAGTTAAATAAAAAATTGATTTTAAAGTTTTTTGAAAAATGTAGAATTATAAAAGGACAATTAAATATTTTATATTATTTTTTTTAAATTATACATCTTTTGTACATGAAAAAATTCCTTTTGTAAGTCCCCCTTTTCCCCCCTCCAATTTTGATAGTAAATATCAATTCTGTAAAATTGGACGCTATAATCTTTATAAATGTTATTTGTTTATTGATTATGTACTACAGAATTTTTTTTAATCTTAAAATATTTATAAAAAATTACTAAAATTAGGCTAATTATGATGAAAAAAAATTTTTTTCAGTTAAAAGAAATTGGATTTAAAAACATTAGTACTAATCCAAAAAACTTTGAGTGTGTAAATAAGTATATTTAAAATTTTTATGTAAAAAATGTAATAGCATTTAGAGTGACTACAGAAATATCTAAATTTAGTCTATTGTGAATATTTTATTTTATTATTTATATTTTTATTATGTTTAGCTTATTTTCAAATATTTTTACTTCATTATCAAATTTTACTCTTTCTGCATGTCTTTTAAACCTTGTTGCCATGTTTTTGAAAATACCTTGGTTTTGTTGGTTTTTTGTCAAAATTAATATATTTAATTTGAAAAATTGGATTAAATTATTTCAAATGCATCAATGTGGTGTGTGTTTGTGTGTTATAATCTGTCTGTCTTTAAACCTAATGTAAAAATTTTCACCTGAATTCTGTAACTTCATTTTGCCTGAAGTTTTATTTTGCTTTCACTTATGAATAATTTAGTGGGATAATATGAAGAAATTTTCATTCTAATGGAATAAAAGTATCTACATTACTTTACGCATATCTAAACAGAGCTTGTAAGTCTATATGCTTGTTATCAGCTAAAATTTGTTGAATGAAAACTTGTATGTCGCAGTCTGCTTGAGTATAAAAAGGAGTATTTTGCTAAAATTTCTTAATAAGGATGCAGTTATTCTTAAAAAATTTGTTGCTTAATTTAAAATTAATCTTTTAATTTAATTTTGAGTCATGTTAGTAGCACTTGTTTTTGCTACAATGTGGAGCCGTGATTTACAATCTGGAAAAATTTAATTTTCTCCACTGTAATATATATATATTTATTTTTAATAGATAGCATAGATATCTTAAAAAATATTTTTAACAAATAACTAAGCACAGTATGAAATTTTCATATAAACATAGTATTTTAAAAAATGTCAAGGTTTTTTTTTAAAACAATGCTAGTTTTTTTTCTCTATATGATCTATAATATTTTTTTCCTCATTCGCATTTGCATTTTGGTTCAAATATTTTTGTCTTATGCATTTTGTGTTATATGAATTGTTAATTTAAGTCATTTTTAGTTTTAAACATATACATTTCTTCATCTTCAGTCAATATCAAACTGACATTTTATGGTTTTCTTTGTACCTGTATCTCATTTTATTGACAAAATGTATAACGCTGCCTTCTGAAAATTTGGTTTTGCAGATATGCAATCTATTTATGTATTTATATGTCTTATCTGTTGTATGAAATTTAAATAGTTATATGGCATAGAGTTTGAGAATTGCAGCAACCTATAATATGCTATTAGTTTACAACTTTTATGTTAAACAATACTCGAAATAAGTATATATATATATTAAAAAAAGTACTAGAAAATTAATATTTAAGTAAAATCCTTCAGGGTTTTTTTATTTTTCAGAACTTTTTATAATCAAGCATAACTTTTAAATTCTTTGAAAAAATGTACATACATTAAACTGTTTTAAGTTTTTTCTTCATATTATTGGTAAATGATCATATTAAATTACTAACACCAGAATGACTGGATTGGCCATTTTGACTGTAAAGATATTTTAAAAATTAGTTTCTCTTAAAAGGTTCTATTATCTCTTTGAGGCTTCTCATCTTTTATTACTTTTGGAAACTTTCTAAATGCATAGCAATTGTTTTTTCCCAATATTATATATATATATATATATATATATATATATATATAATAAACTAATATGTCATTCTTGGTTGTTAAATACATCAGTCATTCTAGTGTTGAGAAATTAGTTTTTAATCATGTGTACCCAGTACTTCTTCAAAACTGCCCAATATCTTTAACCACATCAGTTCTATTTTTGTTGTCAAGAATGAATTTTGTAAATACTGTTTATAATTTAAAAAAAGTTCTTAGTTTGAAATCACATACAGTTGGCATGAATGTGATACAGTTGGCAGCTTTGTACATCATCATCATGACAATCACCTGCTTTGCAAAACAGAATGAAGATTTTTAACTTTATAGAACTGTTCTGGTGAAAAATGTGAGACCATATACATCACACCATTTTAAATAAACCAGATGTTATTTCATTTGCATGTGTAAAAAATAATTTTACAGTGAGAATAAAAACAGGTTAAATTTTTATGTTTCTTCTCATTATTTGATTTTCTGCAGTTTTATAACATTTTCTCTTTACATCGAAATGAATCAACACTTTTTCCTATTTACAATCTGGGGTTTGATTGTCAATTATAATTCATATTAATCTAATATTAACAGTTCCAACAGTTATAACATACCAATCAGAGAATGATAAATGAGTTTTCTATACCATGAAATTATATATATAAAGTTCAAATAACTTTACTTTTTAACATCTTTACATCAGATGGCTATGGTATATTTTTATATGTTAGCCTATTAATTACTTGACATACAATGACATCAGAGAGATGTCAGTCATCTCACTTGCCAAAGTAGACTTTGACGTCTCTGAGACATCAATAATTGTCTCTGATACACATTGGTCAGCATTATATTAAATCATAATTTATACTATTATTTAATTATTATACATTAGCATTATATATAAACCTCATTAAATGTTATATAGCAATGCAAATTTCCAAAAAAATGCTCCCATTTTCAACTTGCACAAAATTGCTCTGTTGAACCTGTATTAAATAGTATTTTTCAAACACATCCAATTCCGTTTTGCTTGTATATCAAGGGATTAATAACAGGGCCTTTGCAAAAGATGAGGGCATCAGTAACAGTTGTACTTATGTAAGTACAAAGCTGATTACCATGAAAAAGTGAGAAGCAAAATTAAAAAATGCATATGATTTAAATTATTTTAAATATTTTTACCTGTTTCATTCTATAAACATAATCAAATTTGAGTATATAATTGAAATCAGTATAAATTTTATCTCCTTTTTTGAAAGATTTTTTTCTTCTGTTTATGACTTTTATGAAAGGTTTTGCTGAAATTCATGTGTAACATATTCATTACTCTTGCCAAAAGATTTTTTCATACAGTTTAATATTACATGTAATTAAAAGAAAAAAAATCAATACAGAATATAGGACACTTTATTGAAGAAAATACAAGCACTTAGTATATGTCTGCAATGCTTAAGTTGAATTATTTACCTGATTTATTTAATGTTTTCCAAAATTAAATAAGCAGAATTCTCTCATCTTATATGCTGACATAAACAGATGGGGACTATTTATTTAAAAAGAGGCATGCTTTTTGGTTAGCAGTTTTGATATCAATTATTACTTCTCAAGCAATAATTCAAAGCTTTCATCTGCGGCAAGTTGTATTTAAGCATTTATAAAGACTAAATATTAGAGATAATGTGATGTGAACAATATATAAGGTCTATTTTAATTTAAAAACTTTCCTTACAACAAGTTTTTATTTTATTTTTCTTTTAAATTCATATTTAAATAGAGTAGACTTACACCTGTAATTATATCTGTATAGTGCTGCCACCTGGTGAAATATAAACAATTCACAATTTTAATATTTTTTATTCTAAAAAATTTTTCATTCTATTTTCAACTAAAAAAATTAGCTAATGTTGCCTTTAATATATATTATAGTAATATTTAGGTTTAAAATGGATTTAACAAGTAATAGGCTTTCTTTCAATACAGTTTCTTCGGATTCTAATCTGATTGTCAACATGGATGTTCGCGACTGTTAGGAATCAAACTAGGCAGTATCAGAGCCAGTTTAAACCATTTTGTCATTTCACCGTATTTTCTCTCACAAGAAATAAGATACATAAAAATATAATACAATAAATAAAACAAAACTAAATAAGGGGAATAGTTAAAACAAATCTTAAATTTGTGTTAATAAAGAATATTTAATATACAATAGTAAGTTTTATTTTTTCTAGAAAAATTTTAATAATTAGTTTATAAACTTAAAGTGATATTTGTTTTATTAAAGGTCTAACAAGAGCAATTATATGAATGTGCATAGACTTTATTAAAAATTCTACTTTCTTGCCTTTGACTCAGAAAAGTTATCAGTTATGTCATTGTTGATTTTATCCAACGCATTTTGTTTGACGTATTAAACATCTTCTCAGTCTTCAGTTCAAAAAAGAGCAAACGCATACTAAACTTATATTGATACGTGCCCAGAAATGCTAAACCTTGTAATCACATAAAAAGCAATTTTTTTTTTTTATTATTGTTCAACAGAAAAGTAAACTTATCTCCATTTTTTTTAATAGCAGTTTGATCGGGCCACATATATATTTGTCTCATTTATCGGTTTTGAAGAATGGGCAGTTTTCAGACAGGGTACATAATTCATGAAAAGGTTTATTAGATTCGAACTTTGGTTTTCTAGACATAGACGAGGAGTTCATATGGTGAATAGGAAGCGAAGTATGTAATTCTAGGACGGTAGTCTGGAAAATAAGAATAATTTGAACAGTGTAGCGCGGTAGATTTTCTCAGTGCTTTGCAAGTCACCGATTTGCTGCCTGCCGAACGATGGCCCAATGGTTAGGGTGATGATCTTCGGATCCAGAATTCGTGGGTTTGAATCCCACTGTGGCATGGATGTTCGAATCTGTATGGAATCGTCTTTAAGCAGTAGGTCCCAGCATCATTCATTAGCCCTCGTGTTGCAAAAAAGTAGACCATAGCGCTCCATACTAAATCAAACCGAAATGCTGCCCTTTAATTGCAATTTAAAAATCTACATAAAATTAATAAAAAATGTAAAAATACAATTTTATTTCAAAAACATAACCTACCTGAAAAAGTTAAATTTTCAACTACAACAGTTATGCTTTTCTAATTTTAAGTTTGACATAATCGTTAATTAGGCATATGTAGTACAAAGCGACAGTTATTTTAACTGCAATAGAAACTGACAATTTTTTAGTTTTGTTAAGTTTATTGGACTTCTTGAACATTTGAACTTGTTGAACTTGAATAATATTTCATTAATGTCAAGATAGGCGGCTAGTCGTGAGTTATCAGAATCATAAATCGTATACATTGAAATCTGAATATCATGGAAAAAACGTTGAATAAAGCTTTCTGATTATTAAATGATTTAATTGTCTTTTAATATGTAACTGCTTATGGCGATTGATGCGACCGTGTCTCTGAAT
The DNA here is from genome assembly GCA_032207245.1 of Pardosa pseudoannulata. NCBI lineage: Eukaryota > Metazoa > Arthropoda > Arachnida > Araneae > Lycosidae > Pardosa > Pardosa pseudoannulata. The sequence goes on along the minus strand of CM063505.1, from coordinate 179,868,890 downwards.
AAGAGCCCTGAGTTCTAAACATGAAGTATAATTTTAAAGACTTTGACCTCAAAGGCACACTGCTACGTTGCGACAAGGAAAATAGAGCGGTTTTATCGAAGTATTTACGAACATGGATAATCATTTCTGCTTATGGATAGAACCAAAATATTTATTTTTAGTCAAAACCTCCACTGTATTTGATATTTGCAGCGAAATTCAAGAACGAGGTCACACATTTAATAATCTGTAGTCTTTTAAGTATTTTCAAAATATTTGATAATATGTAGGTCAATTAGATACGCTTCCCTAAAAATCGATTCAGTTTATCTCTTGTAAGTTAAATATGGTAGAAGAAATTAGATCACCAAACAATAATAAAAATTATTTTGTTCTCGTTGCAAAAAAAAAAAATTGAGTAAACATATTTTTAGGAGAAAAACTTGAAACATGAAAGTTATTCTGAGGACGTATTATCTATTATTTTTAAAGTCAATGAACGTAATAGGTATTCTCTTACATATAAGACTGTTAGTGTGGCTGTGTGTAAACAGGATTCCATAGAACACTGTGAACTGTAGCAGAGGTCTTCAACCTGGGTTCCGGGGAACCATAGGATTCCCTGTAATCGTGAGAGGGGTTCAACAAGTGATCACTACTTGCTTATTCAATGCGCAACAGACCGAATGGTTAGGGTGCTGGCCTTCGGAACCGGAGTTCGTGGGTTCGAAGATAGTAGGTCCAGGTCTCATTAGCCCTCGTGTTGCAAAAAGTAGACCGTATCATTCCAAAACCAAACCAATCAAAGCGCAAAAATTTTAGTAAAATTTAAATTTTTATAAAGAATTAAAGGGTGATAACACATTGCAGTCGATATATGTCACAGTCGACTTCCAAGTTTTAATGATGGCAGAAGTCCCCAGATATGGGAATTTGGTACCATAAATTGCCCTCTCTTACACGTCATGACGACTTTCAACGTCATTATGTCGCCTATGACATATCTCAACTGAAATATGGTAGCAACGTTAAACACAGTTTGTAAAAATGAATATTGTAAAGTATTTAGCACCTAGACTAAAGTGCACAGGTGCTTAGGGAGAACACACAAGTCAACTAGTACAATTAAATTTTCTTTATTGAAGTTATCTTGGATAAAATGGTACTATATACAATGTTTCCCAGGACGGATCTCCTATGCTGCCACTATCAGATGTAGAAACTCGTTCTTCTTCAGGTCCTTATCATCGAGATGAAGCTGATCGCTCCCTAATGTTTTTCTGGAAACTTGACCGCAAAAAGAAGAGAAACCTTTTCTTCTTAGACTCTGGTCGTCTAACAATCAGGACTTAGCTTCCAGCCCGAAGTCCGCAAAAACTAAGTCGCCTAACGACTCACACCAAAACTCTTCTCTCTCTAGAGGGATGAACACGTCTCTCTCCAAGCGACGCCCGGTTCCAAAATGCAAAAAGCCTAGAGAGCTCGTTCTCTCCTGTTTTTAAATCTCCCGAACTGACTTCAGATGAGCATGACATCGCTCATTTTACGGTGCCGTCATAGGTTAGGGAGGTTAGGTGGGTTATCGATATGCCTCGATATTAATTTGTATCGGCCAGCCATTAGGGGCTGGACCACTGTGTTATAGTCTTGCAAACCTAGACTTCACGTCATTATTACGCCAGCCACACCTGCTTAAGAAGAAAAGGTAATTACAGCTGATCACCCCGCCGGGTAACAAGTCGGCCGTTGTATTTCGAGACATGTCTAGAACTCCACAATATAAACAAATATTTTTTATATCAAATTAAAATCCTAGATTTTGTAAAAATCTCGTGTTTCTAATACATTAATCGAGGCACATTACATCACATATTAGTCTCCCTGAAACAATCTCTTGCCTCTTCTTGACTGTTTCATAAGATGCCTAAGCATCTGGACTATATGGGATAAAACTAAATTCTTGGACTGCAACATATATCCCGTAATGTTAAACACCTTAATTCAATTGTTTTAGCCTCTTTATGCGAAAATCTTTCTCTTTGTATGCTAAGAAAAAAAAATAGAAACAGTTTGGAGGTTAAAGATGAGAGGTGAGGTTAAAGAAGTTGCAGATTTCAACTATAATTCAAAAGTAAAAATTCTTTTCAGTAAAAAACAATCACGGCCAAGTCATTCAAAGAACTGTATTCTAAAATAATGTGTTGTAATATAAAATACTGTTGATTTTGTTTATTATTCATAGAATGTATTTTAGATTTAAAAAAAAAAATTACCATTTAATGTTTTACTAAGATGTTTGTATTGGGATAAAATTAAGACGCTATACTAATTTTGTAAATTTGAGTAGAATAAACTGCGATAGCCTACTTTTTTTTTGCTTTTCGATTAAGAGGTTCATTTAAGAAAGCGATAAGGCTCAAAGGGTTGCCCGAAATGTAAAAGCTTGAATATTCCTAACCTACTGCATGTAATTTGGATTCTTGCATTTATCTTGGAAAATAATTGCATATTTTTAATGACATAGGTATATTTTCAAAAACACCATCACTTTCATTTCCCTTACATCCCTACTAGAAAAAATCTCAAGATTTTCTCAAAAAAAAAAAAAAAAAAAAAAAAAAATGTTACGAAAATCTAAAGTTATTTGGCCCACATCTTACGCCTAAAATCTTAAGATTTTCTTGAGAATATAAAGTGAAGAAAATCTTAAGAAAATAATCTGCAGAAAATCTTAAGAATATCATGTGAAAATTTTCTCTAGATGGAGGCTTATGTGGGCCAAATAACTTAAGATATTCTCAAGATTTTTTTTTTTTTTTTTGAGAAAATTTTGAGATAACTGGATATATTCTAATATTCTTAAGATTTTCTGAAGAATTATAGAAATTAAATAAAATCAAATATTTTTAGGATATTCTGAAGAATAAAAACTTGAATTGTAGAAAAATGCTTTAAAGCATTTTAAAACTTCTTTTCATTTAAAGCATTTCAAAGCATTTTAAAATTTCTTTTGTGGAAATAAAGATTTTAAAACAATTTTTTCCTTGCCTTTTCCTCCTTTGCTCACAATTATCTTTTTTTTTTTATTTTTTTTTTTTTTTTAATAAAAGTATTAGTATGAAAGCCATGTGATAAAAATATAATTTTCTATTATATCTGTTTACTGCAATTCAAAATGATGCCAATATTGGCATCATTTTGAATTTTAAATTTTCTAACTCAAATTCCCTGTTTTATTTTCCTAAACGATTAATAGAAGAATAGTTTTTAACATATTCTAAACTCTATTCTTCCTCGTAATTGCTATTCCTTTGATTAATGTTTACTTTCTTGTACAAGTAATGGAAATATTGCAATCGTGAAAAATTTCAGCTTTCATATTTCAACAAAAAATACTTATTTTGACCATGTCTGAATCAAATTTGTCAAATTTTAGCATTTACAGTACGTACGCACAAAGAAACTGTAACTTTAAAAGTTTAAATATCTCGAATAACCTGTGGCGTGCGGTCCATATGTGCAGGGTGTGCACTGCACACCCTGGCAAAATTATGAGGGACAATAATTTTCTGCACCTATGTCTACCTATCTTTATATGGTATATAATAAATATTATTTATAATATATTCAAATATTATGTTGATTTGCTTGCTTGTATTCCCGCAGTGCGTGCGGTACTAGGTGCTGCACCACGTAGCGCGTTCAAAAACAAACGAACATAGGAAGTTCTGATGTGTACGCACTGCTCACTAAATTGAAAATCACGCTTTATATGTATGGGCTACTGGAGAAGAACAGCATACAATGGCACTGAGGCAAGTGCAGCTATTTTTCCTGCACTTGGCATTCAGAATCATCCGAAGGTACGGTTTATTAAGCGTTGAATTAGAGCGGAGACTTATGTGCTGAAGCGATTTTGGTTTTTTTTTAACTGATTAACTGGCCATACAATTTTACAGACGGTTAATGCTTAAATTTATATATTGTAAGATTTTGTTTTCATGGAAATATAAAAGAAGTGTTTCATCAATATAAAGTGAAATGTTTTAGTGTGGTAAATTAATTTCGGTGATGTATATATTTATTGAAATAATTAGCTGAAAAACAATGTTGTTTTGTTTTAAAGAAACGAATTTTAACAGAACAGTCCAAATTTTACCATTCATTGTGTCTTACAGACAGTATATAAATTATATCTGTAACACCATATCCCTGGTTTTGTTTTTAAAAATTTTCAAGATGTTTTTCGCAGACTATATGATTTCCAAATGTCAAAACAATTAATAATTATAATTTAATCCACTGACCGACAAGAAACAGTTCGCTCTATTGTGCCAGCGTGCAGTGTAATCATATGCACGTGGAATAGACGTTCGGTTTGTCGGCACCGCAGCGGAGGGCGCCATGTGGTGCTACGTTTGCAGAACATATAAGTTTTTCGTGGAAGACCGAAGCGTTTCTTTTTCGACGCCGATATGACACCATACAACAAAAGACATGATTTTTGCTTCAGTTCTAGTAGATTTCTCATAAGTTTAGCTCTTTTTATAGTTATAACTCGACTACTCGTAGGTAAATATTTTATTTATTTCGTTCTTTAAATTTATATTTATAATAAATAATCCGTTTCAGAATGGAGAACTCAGATGTCTCAATAATTAAAGATTTATTGAGATATCCACGTTCTCTGCACACCCTGCATGAAAACCTACCGCACGCCACTGCGAATAATACATAAAGTATTAGCCGTAAAATGATAGAATTTTATATCTTGATAAACTTGATCCGTATACACGTAAAAAATCTCAATAACTTCAAGAAAGTTAACTAAAAAATTAAGAGTCAAAACTGACTGTTAGTAAGAAATTTAAAATTTTGCATTAAAATTCAAGTACTATCAATAATTACTCATCGCTATTTTTCGAAGAATATCATACTTTTCAATATTATAAGAATCGCTTATATGTCAATCAAGTATAATAGGGAATGCTTTATTTAACAAGACAATGGTGAACATTCAAATCATAGCAAGTTGTACTGTTTCTAACGGGAAGAAATAAAATATAGATGATTGCAATAGAAATAAAAACGATTTCACAACGTTTAAACGTCTAGCAGTGTCAAATATTACACCAAGATTTATTTTTTAAGTATTAAAACAAAAGTACATCGTGGCATTAAAAACTTATTTTCTTTCATTATGCTTGGATGCTTGGGACAAATTTTAAAACTACTTCTTTTCAAATTGTATATAAGTTGATTTCACGCAGTAGGGCAAATTCTCAAATTATGACAATTCTGGCTTTAGTTTCAAATGGAAGGGCAGTTTATTGTTTGTCTATTGGCTGTTGTACACGTGAAAATGAATGGGAAGGGCATTATAGTAGTTCATGACGCTGTGACAAATTGCCTTATTGTTTACAAAAAATATTTATTTTTGTATCATAATTTTATATTTGATATGTGGATTTACGAAAAAATTTGAGTGATTAAAATGTTAACAAATGAAAAAAAAAATGAGAAAAGCTGTGATTTAAAAAAAAAAAAAATTCTGTTCTAAAATGAATATTTTGTTTCCGGAAAATAAAAATATATTCATATGTGTTAAAGTAAAATAGTCTGAAAAAAATTAAACAGCTATAGTACTTTTACATAATTTGTTGTGTTATTATAATCTTAAATTATGTTTTAAATTTTAAGATTATAATAACATATATAATTGACTTGCAGTTATCGTTTTTATCTGTGAAGGAATATTAATATTCCTTTGGAAATTCTATTTTTATCTCGTTTACGAAACTCTTCATACTTGGGGAAATGTGATCATTGAGTTATGAAACCAACGCCTTTATATCAGTTCTAAACATCTTTTTCGCGTAATATTTCCTTTTTCTTTTTCCTGTGACTGCTTTTAAGGAAAGCGGTTAAAGGTTACACTTCAACAAATATCTTGATTTGTTTAAAGCCACTTCCTCTTCGGATAAAAAGGTGAAACAAAGCCAAGACAGAAAATTGACTCGTAAAATATTCCTTGCGTTACAGTGGTTTCAGTATTATTGTGGGTAGATTTATGAACAGTAAATGAAGGAAAGTGATCAACGCTAGCAGGATTTTTCAGAGGAAAAAAGATGAAAATTAAGATCAATGGAGAAATCATTTCTGGGACAGATATTATTCAATAGATACAGATCACAATCATAATACGATCAAGGGCATAAATAATTCCAGCAAACACATAGTTTTTCTTTTTTATCTACTTCATGGCTTTTTTCATTGTAATAAGCATGAAGATATAATAAAACAGGATATAGATATGAAAAAGGGTTAAAAATAATTAAAATAATAAACATCGAATAAGCCGTTTTATATCATAATTTAGTAGTGACTGACAACGTATGTTACAGAAGTAGAAACATTCGACCACTGTAATGGAATCTTATCAGCTTATATTAGAAATAGAGTACCATAAATTAAAACCCAAATGGTTTCCAAAGAAACCTAAAGTTAAGTTAATTATAAGGCGATTTCACGTACTAATGCAAATTCTCAAATTATGACAAATCTGACTTTAGTTTCTAACGGTAGGGTAGTTTATTGTTTGTCTATTGGCTGTTAAACACTTGAAAATGAATGGGAAGGGCATTATAGTAGTTCGTGACGTTGCGACAAATTGCCTTATATGTATGTCAAGGCGCAGCATTCTATGACTTTTACAAACTGTGAGTGGCAACGGTGAAGAAGCTCGCACGACAGCCGTTAGAGACAGACAGAATGATGTACAACAACGCGTTGGTTTAAAACTGAAATCGAAAACGACGATGTTATGTGTTTATGATATTAAATTTCATGATGATTGTATCTAATCATTTAATTGCTTTTGTGCTTTCAAATTAAATGTTCCTGTTTCGTGCAATGTGAGTGATATTGTTTTATCATATATATATATATATATATATATATATATATATATGTAAAAACTATTTCTTCTAGTCACAATAATTATGTAGCCCCTATTGTTTTTACTTGCCCGGGATACTAGGCAAGGGGAAACCTAAACAGTTAGCAATAATGAACATGCAGTCAGCTGACATTGAAGAGAATGGCACAAGCCTAGTTAAAACTTTATTTCAGAGCTGCTAAAACGGACATCTTTACGAGTCAACGACAGACAAACGAAAGACACAAAAATCACTCTGCTCGAGCAGAGGTGCACCCAAGAACGAAGACATAAAGAACTTTCCCACTTAGCGAATTTAAGTGCAAGATCAGGAAAAACGAGGAGCCATTTGCCGGCGCCAGCTAGGATACGTGTTGAATAGACAGAAAATTTACATCTTTAGGATAGAAAGCTTTGGGAAGAATTTTAAGTCGAAGACACTCCTTTGATTAAGACATTTAGAGGCTGGGAAAAAGATTTTAAGGAATTAGAATGGGAGAGAGGAGGTTTTTAAGGAAATATTAAAGTTAAATAATTTTTATATATTACACACACACACACACACATATATGTATGTATGTGTATATGTATATATATATATATATATATATATATATATATATATATGTATATATAATATAGACAGTGAGAAAATATGAACTGAGCTGAAAAGGTACTTACAGAATAAATGTCATACATTAGCAACCTATTTTTTTCTTATTGGAATGCTATTTATTTCGGAAATAAGGTATCCGGAATTTACTTTACTTTCTTGGAATGATACTTCCTCGAAAGTTGAAATTGTTTTTCCCGTTTCCTCTTAGGTAGATCCATTTTTCACCATATACACCAATAGTTCTAGTACAAAAATGAAGTTAGGAAAAATTTCTACCACCCTTGTGTGTTAGTAATTTTACGTTAGCTCAAGCATTTCTATGGATAGTCAAGGACGTATTAAGCCTATTTTCACCCACACACAAAAAAAAATTAAAATCTCTTGCATTTTGTGCATAATGATAGCATTAATTCCCAACATGTTTTATTGGTCTTTGATTTTTTATCTCACTGTTTTAGTTATAGTGGTATTTAAAAGGCTGAGAGTAAATTTTCAGGAAAAGTGGTATTATTTTTTTTAATATTATTTGTAACAAAGCTTAGACTCCAACAATCATTTCAAGCTCAAATAAAAGGTTTAACAATATTTCGATATAAGAAAGACAAATTACGAAATTACATAAAAAATCTTTATTTAAAGCTCAACCATCACAAGTGCGCATTGGGCCAGCCATTAGGTATCGGTACTAATTCTCACATTTTCTGGAAATTTAAGAGCATAGGAAAAACTGTTCTTTAACATTTCTAAATTATCTTGATAGAAATAGAGTACTTCTATTGAACTGTGTGATCAGATATAAAGCACTTTTTTTCGAAGTTTTTCCCTTTTCATCAGTAATCTTGACGTTTAAATACAATCTCTTATTGGTGAAAAATAAAAATTGCAATGGAAGTCGTAAAAAAAAATGCAGAACAGCTGAATAAAAGCAATTATATAATTTAAATTCGTTTCTATGCCTTAATAACCAGCTTCTTCTTGGGCCCTTTTGGCTAGGAACTCAGCCAGCTGAGGCAAGTCCATCATTTTTGCTAAATATCCCACTATCTGTGGATGAGTTTCCAGATTTAATCCGTGGCGATATTTCAAGGCTGCCAAGGCGAGAGTCAGACCAATGTCACACCAAGTCACCTGAAACGATAAAAAAAAGTTTCCATTGAATTATAGCTGTGTTAAGATACTGATTGAATTATATATGAAAAGCAGTCAAAATCGTTAAAAATTGACATCTGTGAAACATTAAGTGTCAGAAGTGACAAAAACCAGAGTCTAATAAGGTTTACATGTTTTGAGTAATTGCTCTAAAAGCTATTTGTTCTGCAATAAGGATTTAGTTTTGTTTGGATCACTACAAACAAATGTCTATTATACGTGAGCTAAAACACAGGTTCCGAACGATTACAAACATTTACATCAACAGTGAAGTTCAAACCTTCCAGACACTGGTACCAAAAAGCAGTGCCTTACTTGTGCAGCCCTCTTCGCGCAGTCTCCAACATTAGAAAAAAATTTGAATTGTGTGAATTTATTTTTAAGATTAGATATCGCAGCGGAATTTTACCGGGGGAGGGCATTTTGCGCGTAAATTTAGGTATTCAGTTAAATCTCAATAGATCGAAAATTATTTAGTTTTTTAACCACCTTTTCGTATTTTATACTGAAATATATAAACAAATATATTACATAAAGAAGCTTAGCCAACGAGCTCAGCGGCCGAATGGTCAAAGTACGCGATCCAGACCCGAAGATTGTGTGTTCGATGCTTGCTATGGCGGTTGATCCAAAGTACGGATTTTTAATTTAAAAATGTTATTTATTATGTTCTGGAACGTTCTAGATCTTTCTTTAATATGTAAATTAGTTATTTCTCGAATATTCTGTTCGGGTATAAAAGATGATACCCATCTAGCTGTAGGCAACTTCCTGATCTTGTAAAGTTGCGAGTTGCTACTTAGCTTCAATAAATTCATCTGTTAAGTTAAGCGGTGTGTTCATTTAAATCTTCGTGACAATATAAATAGAAATATATAAATAACAACCATAAGATTTTGTAAACAAAAAATACATTTTTTAGTGGATAACTTTATAATCGTATCGTAATAGAAATAGTAGTATATAGTTTTCATTTTTTTTAATTATATTTTGTATAAACATTTTTACATTATAAAAAATGAGAAGAGCAATCATAAAGCTAATAATGCAAAAACTAGTTTTTATTTGTCTAAATTTTTCGAGGATATATGTAGTAGAGAAGAACATTCGGCTTCGTTCAAACAAACCATGTTGTTACAGTAACCCGTACTAGTACGAGACCTGTGCTCAGTTATCAAACATCAGAAAACGTATTAGTACGTGTCCCGCATACAATGTGCTAAAATGAGCTCTAAACTGAAGGATGATAGTTTATACTTCTCTGATTATTGTTAAAACAAATTTACTACTAGGTTGTAGGTTCTATACTAACAGGTATTACTCTTCGAGATTTGACGATTAAATATTGAGAGAGGAAAACTGTTTTATAGAATGCTGTGGGTAGATAAGACAAATTATCCTAACGCCAAACAGAGATCAACCAATCTTGGTTGCGAAGCTGTTACTCATTTAGCATCTCTGCCAAAAGAGTAATAGCATCGTCTGAGGAATGCGTGTAGCTTTAGGAATGCTCTAGATGCTAGTAGTAGCCCCACTGGATTTTCGTCATTTGGAGTCAGGGAGCAGTAGAAGACTGCCAGGTTTAGCCTGCCACCCCCAGAAATATGGTATGAACATGAAGTACATTGCATTGCGACCATGAACCTTTTTACGTGACCCGGCCACAGAAAGTGAACTTGATGGTCTTTGAAGAAAAATGGCTATCTAGTTCAAAGGACGGTGGTTCAGCATTTTTTAAAACAAAACTTTAATGGACTAAGGACACAGCGTATTGTTAGGCCGCCGCCTTCAAGACGGACATAACACAAACTACAATTCTTTCTACCTCGGCTCGGGCATCAGCGCCCTCTGGCCTCGGAAGCAAATATTCTACAATCATTGATGGGCTCGAGCCTATAACCCACAACCACTAGCTATGAGATTAACGCCTTTGTGGACTAAACAACCGCAGATTAGAGCTGAAAACAAATGTACACAACTTTTTTTTTAAGATTAATTTGACCATTGTCTAGGTAGAGAAAACTTTGTGGGATTGACGAACTTGCCCTTTCTCTCCAATAATATTTTATTGCCAAATTAAAAAATAGAGAAAATAACAGAAATTTATTCTGAAATAAGTTTAAAAAAATTTCATGATCTTTAAAAAATTGTAAAACTCTGTCTTTTTAAATATCTAAAAGGATCTTCCTCTTTTGAAAAAATAATAATGATAATAACATAAAATAAAAATAACACAGCCCAAGTAACGAAAATATGATCAGAAAAGTGATGCTGAAAAATAAATTTGCAACGGATAAGTTTTGTAAAATTTTTGATCAAAGAGTTTGAAAAAATTTTATGTGTTTGCATGTGTGTGAAGGAGAATGGCATCCAGAGTTGCTCTTACGAACATCGAAGGCGTAAAGTCGAGATAAGCTATTATTCGCTAATTCAATACATTCTTTACTTTAACAAAAGACGTTAGAGATAATTTGTAATAGCCTCTTATTGATATGGCGCCTTATCTCCACAATGAATCGAACCACACATCCACACACACATGTAAGGCGATATTCCTCAAAAGTTTGCGTTTTACAAATGCAGCAATAGAAGGAAGCTGTCGCAATTCTTTATTTCCCTGTTAGAGATAAATAAAAAAAATAGTCAGAGGATCAAAACCTACAAGAAAATTGAATAGCATAACATAATTCAGGTTATCTATTGAAGCATTTTCACTTCGCTGAGAAAAACATACTAAAGGGAGAAAGTGATAAAGTTTTATACGAAATATTTTGAATACTGTTGAACCCTTGAGGGTAAAAGGTTTTAGAACAGAAGGTAAAAAGAGACATAGAAATGATTTTGTGCTGTTTTTTTACTATCAAATGTTTTTTATTTCCAAAAATAGCATTATGTTTCAGGAGATATTGTATAATACTCTGATTTTATAAAAAGTTAAAATGACAAATGTTCCCTATAATTTTCAAATATTTAGAGAGGATTAACTCTATTTTTAAACATTATTTTGATTTGATTAATTCAAAAGTTCAGAATAAGAAGAAGTCAAATCCTTTAGACAACGTTTCTAGCTCCTTGAGAGAAATAATAGATAAGCATATTAACACACTGTATGCGGGACACGTACTACTACGTTTTCTGACGATTGATACATAAGCGTACAGTACGTACTAGTACGTTGTCTGATGGTTGATACTTGAGCTCGGTGCACGTACTAGTACGGGTTACTGTAACAACATAGTTTGTTTGTGGGCACAAAAATAACGGTATATACAGGAAAACGAAGCCGAATGTTCTTGTCTTTCATTTTTTTATAATGTAAAAATGTTTATATATAACATAATTCGAAAAAATTAAAACTACATACTACTATTTGATTTTTCATATTTACGATACTATTATAAATTTATCTACTAAAAAATATATTTTTTGTTTACAAAAATCTTGTGGTTGTTATTTATATATTTCTATTTATATATTTGTTTATATATTTCAATATAAAATACGAAAAGTTGGTTAAAAAATGAAATAATTTTCGATCTATTGAGATTTAACTAAATAACTAAATTTACTCGTAAAACGTCCGCTCCCGGTACAATTCCGCTGTGAAATGTACCCGCACACATTGTGTTAAAATAGAGCATTTAATAGTAAAAATGCGTAAACGACAAATGAAAACTAAATAAGCAATACCTTTTTTAAAGTGGTCGTATTAGTAAATATACCATGAATCATTAAATTCATTTGCAAAAGACCCAAATCAATTTTCTGATTTTATATATGAATTGATAAATCTAACATTATTAAATGATTCACAGAGAAATTAAAAAAAATAAGTCTGCTAATTTTAAACGCTTTTGCAATAAAAGGTCTTAGGAAAGGAATTGTTCTTGACAATTTATTCTTGATACTTTAACTAACGGAAATTTCTATTAAGTTTTATAGATTCATTTTACGACTAGACAGTGAGCCGCAGTAGCTCAGTAGGCAAAGGCAACGATTTAGAAACTGGAAAAGTTGCGGCTTCGAAGCTCGAGCCGTCCTAAGATTCCTGTGTTCGTTAAAGGTGATTGGGGCACGTAAAATATGTTCCTGGTCACAATGTCCTCCCAGTTCTCAATCAATACCTCTGGGGATGATAGGCCAAGCCTATGCTTGGTCCCTGCTTTTAAATGCGAGGACCCACTTGAGCAAAATTCGTACTTTTGCTCTTGAGGTGCTAACCAAAACGAAAGGCGAACCCCTTTGCCTTAATACGAGTAGCGTATGACTCAATCGTGCTTGGCTTGACCAAGTGGCATCAGAAACAACAACACGAGTAGCGTTTGGCTCGATTCGTGCTTGCTTTGTCCAAGTAGCATCATCAACAACGACCAGACAGTAATGCATCCAAAATTTTAGCAGAAATAACTGGAAATTTTAGAAGTTTTCAAGGAAATCTAACGATAAATTTAGTCCCATTGATTGTAAATGAAAATACAAATCATGTCTACCAGGAAATATATAAAGGAAGGAGTTTTAAAAATCATTCATGGTTGAAATATTTACCCTCTGAAAAGAAATTTTAACTTGAATAGATATCAAGCTATGTATATATCGTGCAATAGATATCACGTAAATTCTGCTTAGTAGAGAGATAACCAACTTCCTGTTCCACTGAGACATATATCATAGTGTTTACCTTTCGTGAAATAAAGGGAATACAGAACTAAAAAAAAGGTTTAACTTGAATAGATATCAAGATGTATATCATGCAAATTGTGCCTATTAAAAAGGTGAATAAATTTTCTGTTATTATGGGACCCATAATGGGGGGTTTACCCAAGGCCGTAGGCAAGGGGAGGAATTAGAGGGACCGGTCACCCTCCGAAATTCTTAAAAATCGTTTCGTGAAAAGAAAAGGAACCATGTGTGTGGGTCTGTCATCTGCCTAGCTGTGAATTTATAACATTGGGCTTAGAACAGTGATATTGAATTAAGGAATAGGTGCAAATAGGATTCGACATGTAAGAACAGACTGAATAGCCCTTTTGGCATCTCGTCGCAATATCGTGCATAATCGCAGGGAATAAAGATGCAAAGTATATATTTTTATAAGCAAATTTTTCTCTTATAGGAAGAGAAAAATTTAAAATCTTAAATGACGAAGACGACATTTTAATATAAAGCATTATCTCTCCTCCTCTTCTAAGGATTTGTAAAAGAAAATACCTGTTCTAAAGCTAAATTTAATTAATTTGTTTTTCAGTCTTAACTACTATACAACCAAAATTTAATTATTTTTACCTAAGTAAGTAAAACTATACTGGTAGAATTCAAGTATTTAAATTTTCTGCACGAAATAAAAATCGTTTTACGGATTAAAGGACGTCTACTGATCTGATGGAATTTTGCACTGTGTTGATAGAGAATCTATTTCAATACATGCTAAAGAAAATTCTTGATCAAACGTCATAAATTAAAAATTTTGTAATTGGGCATGATTTCGTCAGATTAGAAGGAACGTTTAATCAAACAGTAAAACAATCGAAATCATCTGTAGAAACTTCAAGTGGAGATATTTTGTATCTATTAAGAAAGCTGAAAAAGCAAAACCTTACTTTTCCTACAGTATTTAGAGGATTAAAATAAAAACTGCATCTGTACTGTTTGTTTACTACAAGAATAACACCCTCCAAATTGCTAAATCTTTAAAATATTTCTTACCAATTATTTTACTAAGTTTGTCGATCACAAAGACAGCTCCGGCCAACTTATCTGTATCTCTTCGATACTGTGAAAATCTTAGTAAATAGTTTGTAAGGTATATTTTAAATTTTAGCTTGTTGACGGCATCTATTCTTGTGGTAGATAGACAGTAGATAGATTCCACAGCCATTTAATTCGATAGAGTTATTGTTAAATATTAGATCAGTTTCGAAGATTTTTCCCCCTAAAGAGTGACTATATAATTATAGGAACGATGGAAATACATGATAAACACCCAGTTGCATCTACTGAATTTTAAGTTACCAATCTGACGCCTGTCAAGCTTTCCTTATGCACTCTTTAGCTGTATAATGTATCTATAAACGGCATCTTATGGTTCAGTAACCAATTGCTGATGACTTCTGAAATGTCTCGGCATTTAAACGCACCACTTTAGTGATAACATCAAAGCAAAGCGATATTTTAACTCCCATGCAACGCTGGCCATGGGTAGTGAGTCGCAAATAAAATTTTTACTTATTCACCAATAGGTTTCACCTTTGCAAAGAATATAAACGTGTTCTATATCAGTCAACTCACCCGAGCTTAAAACCAAAGATGAGTTACCACGAGTTTGCCGAGGTGATCTTGATAACTTTTGAAAAGTATTTAGCAACTCCATGAGAAAAACAACGATCCCCAAAGGGGTCAAAACCAGTCAAAACGGGCAATATTTTTGGTCTTATCTATCCCCGACGCCAAATATATTACTAAGAATGAGCCAAATGAGTTTGGAAATGTTTTACTTTGGAATGTTGGGATTTCACTGAGGAAAAAACTTTGCCATAACGAAGAATGTTGGCAATTTACTGATTAGAGCAGATATTCCCAAACTAATGCGGCACGGCGCTCCGGGTCTTTTCAAGGGCACCGTAAAATACAGGGGAACCTCTAGCCATCGTTTTTCAAACACACAAAATTGGAAAAGACTGAATGCGGGAAAACGACGGATGTAGGAAAGGGAGGTAAAAATAACAATAAATTATTTTCAACATTAATTATAAGAAAACATTTAATGGAATATAACTCATATTTGAATAAGTAAAATTAAAAAATATACATTTCGTAACTGATCCTGCTTTGTGTACGTAGTTCACCTACAGCGGAATTTACAGGAACTTTTTGTATGAATGACAATAATCTAATAATTTACTGAAATTCTTTAATATGAATCGAGTGTCTATTTTTATCCACACACTGTACTCATGGTCCGACTAAGATACTTTTGTGCCCAGGGCACAATCCAATTTATTGTGCTCTCTACCTCCATGTAAATTTATAGCGACAAGTTATTATCATAATTACAGTCATATAAAAATTATAACATTGAATTAGCAAACGGATTTAAGAAATTAGCATTAAAGCAATATTTAAAATCAAAAACACCAAATTTTCATTTTACGTAATCATTATTATCTCTGTTTAACCATGATAAAAATTAAGGACTTTAAAGACCTACAGTGACCCCCTATTCTAATTTTTACCTTGTCACACTCACAAGCTCTGTGGTACGGAAAATAAATAATAATAGAATTAAAAATAATTTAAATTGATGAGATGGTTTAATGGTTTATAGTGGTACGTTGCTAATAATCTGTCTTATAAATATGCAATAACCCATAGGATAAAAAGAGCACCAGGTTTGTTAAGGGAATTAATTATCAGGTAAATAACAGTAAAATTAAAGTGAATAGGAAACAATAGAGTTCATGACAAACACAATTACCTCGTACAATAATTTATTAAAACTTAACGATGGTAGCGTATGTTTGCAATTTTTCGGCACTTAATATGTGTTTCAAGCACTCGACTAAATTTTCGTGCCCAGGGCACGTGCCCTAAGTGCCTGTGTGATAATTAAGCTCTGACTGTACTGTGGGAACATACAACTTCAGTCAATCTTACTATAGAAGTCCTTACCAAAACACACACACACACACATAAATATATATATATATATATATATATATATATATATATATATATATATATATATATATATATATGACAAGGCGAAAATATATCTACACGAAATTATGAAAGTTTAGCTCCTATTGTTTTTACTTGCCTTGGTTTTCTAATCAAGGAGAATCCTAGTTAAAACGCATTCGTAGCACCACGAAATGAAGCAGCAAAGTCCGACATGGAACTTAACTTTTATTTAGGATCTAAAGAAAACGATATGTCATTCTGTTAAGAGCAGATAAGGGAATGATCACAAAAACACTTTGCTATTAAAAAAGTCTCTTCCCTACAGCGAGAGGTAAGACGAATTCTTTTCCTAAGAAACCAACAGCTTAGCCAGCGTTATTAGTCATTGTAGCAGTGAATTATTTGCCTGGGAGAGCTGGAAAATGTGCCGACTGGACAGAAAATCTGCATTTATTTCAGAGTTAGCTTTAGGTTTGGTTTGGTTTGGTTTTGGAGCGCTACGGTCTACTTTTTGCAACACGAGGGCTAATGAGACCGGGACCTACTGCTTAAAGCCGATTCCGAACGGCTACGAACATCCATGCCATAGTGGGATAGTTAGCTTTAGGAAAAGGGTTCAAAAAATGCAAGTCGCGAACACTCCTTTTAATTTTCAGATTTTGTGTGTGGGAAAATAGATATCAAAGAATAAGTGAAAAAAGAATTGTTAAGAGATATTTTGAGTGTAATAATTTTGACACATTATATATATATATATATATATATATATATATATATATATATATATATTTGTTTATATATTTTTGCCCGTAAGAAGAAAGACTTTTTTCTCAATATACACGCATATACATACATACATATATATATATATATATATATATATATATATATGTAAAAATTATTTCCTCTAGTCATAATAATTATGTATCCCGTATTGTTTTTACTTGCCCAGGTTACTGGTCAAAGAGAAGCCTAATCAGCTAGCAGTTGTAACGAACAATGCAGTCTACTCACATTGAAGAAAACGGCACAAGTCTAATTAAAACTGTATTTTAGAACTGCTAAATCGGACATCTTTACTAGCGAACGACAGACAAAAGAAAGACACAATCACTCTGCTTGAACAGAGGTGCACCCAAGAGCGAGGACAGAAAGAATTTTCCCAAGGGACAAGAAACTTAAAGGATTAAATTGTTAAGATTAGAAAATACGCGTAGCCATTTGCCGGCGACAGCTGGTAAACGTGTTGTGACAGAAAAT
Organism: Pardosa pseudoannulata; assembly: GCA_032207245.1. Classification (NCBI taxonomy): domain Eukaryota; kingdom Metazoa; phylum Arthropoda; class Arachnida; order Araneae; family Lycosidae; genus Pardosa; species Pardosa pseudoannulata. The sequence goes on along the minus strand of CM063505.1, from coordinate 179,851,272 downwards.
TTACATCTATAGAATAGAAAGCTTTGGGAAATGTATCGAAAGAATTTTAAGTCGAGGACGCTTCTTTGATTAAGACATTTAGAGGCTGGGAAAAAGATTTTAAGGAATTAGAATGGGAGAGAGGAGATTTTTAAGGAAATATTAAAGTTAAATAGTTTTGATATATTACACACACACACACACACACACACATATATATATATATATATATATAATGATATGATAATTAAACTAACCAACTTAATTATAATTAAAGTCTAAAATAAATTTCTGGCAATTCAAATACATCAAATGAAGAATTTTGAATGAGAGTAGTCTTTGTTTCTCTTTTAATTCTGGTAACGTAACCTTTGGAGACCACGAGAACATCAATTTCTGCTTAGCTCAACTAATCTTATGTAACTATTTTACGTAACCTACTTTAGGTTGTTAGCGTCCTACACGTGATCTATTTTCTTAACACCTCTGATTGGCTTGCTCCCTTGCATCTTCAAGGCACTAGATCAGCGAATATACAAAGTGTGTATGGATGAGAGCCAAAGACGGATTTTCTGAATAAATTTTACATTTTCAAATTTTGCTGTTTTCCTTTACGGCCTAATGTTCTTTCTCCAGCATGAATATTACTCCAAGTTTTTATTGGGTAAAAAGCACACACACATATATATACAGTTTTCTTTTCTTACCTCTTTTCCAACAAGGTAATCACCCTCGCTTTTCCGTTCTTTAAGTATTTTCTCGAACCCATCTAGGTAAGGCGGGACATCTTCGGCAATCATCGTCTTGATGATAGCAATCTAAGGAAGAGAAAAGACGAGCAAATAAGTGGTTTTCACGGAAGCATGCAGTTTCAAGTACAATAAATTCTCCTTGTTGTGTGCGAGACAGATAAAACCAAAAACCCGTGAACCTAAGTCTCTCAGTGATTTTGTTTTTCAACTCTTTTGTAAATCATCCATCTAAGATATTTCGAGAGAGCAAACAATTTATTGTGTGCATTTTTATAGAACATACAGATTATTTATTATTTATTGTCGTAATTTTATTTATTATATTATTATTTATTGTCGTGCCTACGTTTTGTTCCTTCGCTGCGAAATAATGTTTTTTACAGTTACTTTCAGTTGAGTTTATCTGAATGCCAAAATGGCATAAGCGTGAAAAAAGTTTCGATGAGAGGTTCCCTAAATCTGGCAAATGAAATTATTTAGAAGGGAATTCCCATACCCGTGGAACCTCGATCTATCGTTCCCTTATTATTCGTTTTCTCGCATTGATTATTCGATTGATTTGTCACTGAATCCATCCCTATTGAAATACTTTTCCCCCATTCAACATTTCCAGATTCTCTCTGCATTTGTCGTCGAAAAATTTCGTTTCCGTTGTTTGGTTTTACTTGAAGTATAGCTTTTGTAGAGTTTAGAACCCGGGTAAGTTGTATTTTTTTCTATTTTAAGGATGCTCACTGTCGTGTTGGCGGCATGAAGATATTTTAATTCTTTTCTACACTGCCAGAGTGCTTTTTCTCTTATTTATTTCTTTTAAATGAGGGTTTTAAATTGCAAGCATTTTAAGCATTACTATAAGGCGATTTCGCGGAGTAGGGCACATCTCAACTTATGACAATTCCGGCATTAATTTCAAATGGAAGGGCAGTTTATTGTCTGTTTATTGACTGTTGTAAACATGAGAATGAATGGGAAGGGGATTATAGTAGTTCGTGATGTTGAGACAAATTGCTCTATTGACAGAAAACCACGCTGGCTGGTCTAACTGCAACCGCAACGAGAACATCAGAAGAAAAACTGACTATGTCAACAGAGGAACGTGTGTTATACCTTTTCTCGGCTTTATGTATATGTGTAAATATTTTTTCTTAAGTGTTATGTATCTTAATAAAACTCTTCTTTGTTATTTATCGAATCTTTTATAAGTACTGATAAGAAAAATACGCCCTCCCCTGGACACCTAACAGGAAGCTATCCACCTTCTCATCGAATATAAAGGTAAGGTTTTTATTCCTTACCTATTTTATATTTTGGTAATTAATTTCCCTGCCGGGATAATTATTTAATTTCTGTTGTAGCAGTTGTTGTTTCTAATGCCACTTCGATGAGCCAACTTCGTGAACCAGGCCTACTCAATTTAAGCTTCTTTGATTTGGAACGTTACGATCAAGTTTTTGGCTACACGAGGGCTTTTGAGACTTGGGTCTTGGGTTTGGTTTGGAGTGCTACGGTCTACTTCTTCGCAACACGAGGGCTAATGAGACCGAGACCTACAGCTTAAAGCCGATTCCGAACGGCTACGAACCCCCATGCCACTGTTGGATTCGAACTCGAGAACTCCGATACCGAAGGCCAGCACCCTAACCAATCAGCCATCGTTCGGCTATGAGATTGGAACTTAGTACTTTAAAGCATATTCTGAACGATTGCAAAATATCTATGCCAACAGGAGGATTCGCACCTGTGAATTCCGGTACCGAAGAGCAGCGCTCTACGCTTTCGAACATCATTCGTCTACGCATTTTAAAGCGAAGGGTTGCAAGTTTCGTTTTGAAAATTAACGCTAGGGGGAACAACGATTTTGAGTTTAAAGTTGGTTCTCATAATTCAGAATAGATGGGCTAAGCAAAATACCCCCAGGATCGACCTGCCACATCCAGAGTTATCGTTCGAACTTGAATCACATTGTGACCGCAAATCTATTTTACGTGCATGAGTCGCTGATAGTCATGCCGTTCAGCCGACGGAAACCGTTTAGTTCCGTCTCACCTTTTAATAGTCTGTTTATATTTATTACTACTTTATTCCTGTTTTCACAGTGTTAGTGTCACTGTGTTTCACCGTAACACTCATTCTTTGCAGTCAGGTGATCCAGTTTCACAAAGCAGATATCAATTAAAAAATAGTAAAACATCAGTCTAATCACGTTATATTTTATAAAATGTTAAGTGCTTCCAATTAGTCTTGTAAGTAATTGATTTATATTCACAGATTATACCGAACATTGATACAAATTTCCTGCATTCATCGCTTTCAATTTCATCCCTTCTAGCCAAACAATGACCGAATGGATAGGGCATTGCTCTGCAGTACCGCAGCTAGTGGATTCGAATCCCGCTGAGGACATAGATGTTGGTAGCCGTCCGGAATAGACGTTAAGCAGTAGGTACCGGTTTCACTAGATATCGAGTTACTAAACAGTAGACTGCAAGGTTCCAAGCCAAACTACTGTACATTATCAACAGATAGGTATATGAATTAAGCTTTCTTGCTATTCTGTTCATAGGTAAACTTAATAATGCCAAATTATACATTCTAAATTGATTAATTTAGCCTCGATATTAAAATGGTCAAGCCATAATAAAATGATACCGAATTGTCCATTCTAAATTGATTAATTTAGCTTCAATATTAAAATGGTTCAACCCATAATAAAATGGTACCGAATTGTCCATTCTAAGTTGATTAATTTAGCCTCAATATTAAAATGGTTCAACCCATAATAAAATGATACCTAATTGTTCATTCTAAATTGATTAATTTAGCCTCGATATTAAAATGGTTCAAATAAAAGGCTTAGTTAATATAATGAATCAAATTGTCTGGAAGTTAATTTCACGAGTGCTATTAAAACCTGTTAACCTTTTTAGTTCACTTTATTCTGCTGGCCAGAGGGATATAGAGAGAATGTTTAGAAAATCATTGTGTTGAATTTCAGCGCACTATATTTAGTATATTTAAAGTGCATATTAAGAATAGAATATTAGAAATGATAAAGCTAAATACTACAAGCAGTGTGATGCTATAACACTCTTTATGGTGAGGTTAAGGTTCAAATTGAATGGGTTTGTTGAGGGTTATAGGTTACATTAAAGTGAATGGGTTTGGGTTAATTTTGGTTATGTCGAAGTTTAAGGTTCAAAACGGTTGTAATTTTACTCATTTATGGTTATGAATTAACCGTAAATGAGTAAAATTTATAAACTCATAAATGTAAATATTATTACTGCTGTAGTGATATCTATAGCTATCATTCTGATCAAACTAAATATTATTTTTAATTTAGTTTTATTTACATTTTAGCGATTGTAGGATATTTTAAATATGGATTTTTAAAAATTAACTAAATATCTTATTTTTCTTTTAATACAGCTAACTGTTTTCCTTCTGCACAGATTTTAGTCTTTGTAAAAACTACTTGCATTTACTTTTAATGGATAATGTCAGGGGCGTACGCAAGGGGGTGTTAGGGGTTTAAACACCCCCTTGAGCCCAGACAAAATGGCTAAAATAAAAATTTTAGTAGAAATTATGCGGGCTATTATTTTTTAGAATTATGACCACCCCCCTTGAAAATTATGAATCCCCTCTTGAAAAAATTCTGCTTACGCTACTGGATAATGGTAGCAAATTTTATCTTATATATTTTGCAATTCATGTATCTGAATTTTTTACTAGTTAAAAGAAGAATTAATAATTAAGTGCTATAGCATTCCTTTGTTTTAAATAGAAGAAAATTTCTTTTAGTTTCAGAGTATCTAACGAAATAGTCAATTTTGAATAAAATGATAAGAATATCTTTAACTAATACATTGTAACGATGATCAGTGGTAGCTCAGTAGGCAAAGACAAAGCTCTCGTAACTAGAGGGATGTGAGTTCGTAGCCCGAACCATCTTAAGATCCCCCTTGTTCGTCAAAGGTGACTGGGGCACGTAAAATATGTTCATGGTTACAATGGTTTTGGGAGTGACAGGCCAAGCCTATGGGTCTTCTTCTTGTTCCCTGCTTTAAAACTACGAGTACCCACTTGAGCAAAAGTCGTACTTTTACACCTTGGGGTGCTCGTTAAAACAAAAGGCGCATTCCTTTGCGATGATACGAGTAGCATATGGCTCAATCGTGCTTGGTTTGACGAAGTGGCATCAGAAACAACTGCTTTTTAACGATTCATAAAGAATCAAAATTACTTTAAGATCATCAACAGACAGCTAATTAACAGAGAACTGGCTTAGCCTCACAGGCAGAATCCTTGAAAAGGAAATTATTTTGACACATAGAATTCCATTTAAAAGAAATATAAACTTAAACATTACAAAAAATATTCGTTTAATAAGCTCATAAGGAAAAGGAATAGACTGAGTAAGTTAAAGAGAGCATCATTGAATATAGCATGAATGAAAATAATATATCAACGGTGATATTCTAAAAAGAGATTTTTGAGATTTATTGTGAAAAGGAGAACACATGTTTTATCCCAAAAGAATATTTTTTTTCTTACTTACCCTCTCTTCTTTGCTCAGCTGGTGGATTTGAGCTCGGCGAATTTTGGCGAACATGTGCCACAGACCATCCATCACCAGGTCGCATAGGGCAAACTCGATCTCATCTTTTCCTGCCAGGCCTGCATAAAAAAGGATGATATTTATATCCAATTGGTGCAAAATGTTGGAGGAGACACATTAGGTGTAAAATGGAGTTCTAGATTTAATGGTAAATTTTTAAAAGCATAACAGAAAGCTATATTTCAAATACTTTTGCCTATTTTCGTCATAGAAAAATTGCATATTTTACAAAACAGCCCTTTCGAACAAAATTGGTCAACAATGAAAACGATTTGTAAAGCAAAACTGAAGGTAGTATCTAAAATATTATAGTAGGCTGAAATTTTATGAAAATTGGAAAACTCTTTTACAATGTTTATCACATGTAGAGATTAGGAGTACTGCAGATATCATTTTGTTACACAAGGATTAATCAAACGGAGACTTGTTACTTGATGTCGATTCCAAACTATTTAGCTCACCATCGGAGACCTCTCATGAGATTCTAGTATTCTTAAACTCAACTTTCCCAGTCACCCAAAATAAGTCAAAAATATGTATAATCAAGATTGCTATTCAATTCACACTTCCTAAAACTAAAGCTTGAATTAAAAGTTGCTACTTGTAATTCTTTCTTTCCCTTCTCTAACCTAGTTGTTAATTCTCCCAGGAAAATCTGAAGATCTTTACAATTTTAGTTCCGTTGTTTGCAGTTTCACCCATAATATTTTAACAAACCACAAAAAAAAAAAAAAAAATGCTGATCTAAAACTCCTTTTTATGGGAAATCATTCAGATGATTTTCCTCTCCTTAAGAGCCTTTTAATAGATCAAACATATTAGCGTTTGTCTCCTGTCTAAGACGTGTCAGTCAGTTCTACACCATTCACATAAAAATAAAGGATTTTTACGAAGTATTTTGCCCGGTGTTGAGTTCTGAATGGGAACCTCTCTTGCTATGATGACTGCATCTGAGTTACATTGAAAAGCAAGCCATGTCTATTAAGGATACGGGCTATTTCTTCCATATAATCGGTGAAAAATATTTTTGCCGGTTATAGACACATATAAATATGTAATGATATTTTAGCCAAACTGATCAACTTAATTATAATTGTATTCTTAAATACACTTCTGTCGATTCTACCTCTAAAATTACATTCTTTGGCGATATACCTTTGATTCACCTTTATCTGAGATAACGTTTGGCGACTTCGGTAACATCAAATTTAGCTCAACTATTCTTATGTATTTCCTTTACGTAATTTAGTTTCAGTTTTTAAGCATCTTCATGTGAATAATCTTAACACTCCTAAACTTAACAATAATCTTAACATGCGGTTCACTTGCACCCTCACAGAGCTATATAAGCGAATGTAAAGACTATATCTGCATAGATCACTATTCTAATGATGGATTGTGTGAAAAAACTGAACATTTTCATTTCCATCTCTCTCTCTCTCTCTCTCTCTCTTTCATAGCCTAAAGTCTGTATATATAGCATAGATATATATATAATGTATATAGTGTGTATATATATATATATATTACTATATATATATATATATATATATATATATATATATATATATATATATATATATATATATATATATATATTTATATATATATATATATGCACGGGCGTAATTTAACAATTTCAACTGAGGGGACGAAAGTCGAATGAAAAATTTATAATATGAATAAAATGGCATAAAATTGCAGGGGCAAAATAGCAAGATTGCCCCTCCTTTAAAAAATCTTAAGAGCATTTGATCCCCCCCTTACCCCTCTAAATTACGTGTGTGTATATGTGTGTGGTTTATCAAAATAAATTGAATTTTTGATATTCTCGTGCATATGAACTCATGCCTCGTTATTTTTTAATTAGTTTGAGATCTAATTAGTAAACAGGGTTATGTATTTTTACTAATCCGCAGCAACTACTTAGATGTACCACAACTATTCGCGCAAACTTATGAACTGAGACTGCTAGTTTTTAATAAACTTGAATATCTGGCCCTCTTTTTAATTATAAAGTAGGGCGTAATAAGAACAACGGGTAATGGGAGTGATTAAAAACCGAAATTAGCAGCTAAAAAGGATGTCGTTTCAAATACCTTAATATCTTTTTCCATTCGTTCATTTCAATTGAACAGTTCTAATTTAAAATTCTGAAATTTTTTTCTTATTTTCCCATACATAAATTCAGGCATAAATGTACTGTGTGTTATAAAATATATAAGAACAATTTGTGTACGTATAAATTAAGAATAACAACTTGAATACAGCCAAAATAAATTCTTTTAGTGCTGTATAGAACACAGAAACCGACAGATGTGTATGTGGACGCATATATGCTCATAAAAGTATGAAGATCAGGTACGGAACAGGTTTTAAGTAAAAGATTGGGCTGAAACTGCTTTTTTCAACAATTTAGAACAGGCAGGAAATTATTCTAGTAACGACTGACTCATTATGGAGGAATAAAGTAAAGTCAGTAACAAAGGTCAGACTTCCGTAGAAATTGCTTTAATTACTCCTTCTAATGTACATTAGTCAGCCATTCTTTGTGTTTTAAGGTTGGTATGTTCTTAGTTTCTTTTCTTGTTGATGGAGTTTGCAGTCATCTCATATTATAAATTTATTGTATGCGTTAATATAGAATTACCAATGGTTTGGTTGGTAGCCTGTGAACTGTATGAACAATTTTTCTTGTATGATTCATTAAATTTAGATAACTCTCAACAGGTTTCCAACCTGACGGGTGTGAGGCGTTCGCGATACCACTCTGAAAATTTCTCTTAATTTTGAACATCCCCAGAAGAGAGGGTTTTTACTTCTGGATATTTTATACCTCGCTCCTACCTATTGTCCTCCGCTAGGGGGACAATAGGTAGGAGCACGTTCATCCACGTTTATCCAGCACGTTCTCTGGGTATATAGGGAGATTTTACGTCTATTAGGCTTGAACCTGGCACCTTGTGATTCGCGAACCACCAATGAAAACCTAGGAACCCTCAGTAACCCTGGACAGACTTCCGATCCCAAACGACTGCGAACATCATGAACAGAAATAGCATTAGAACTAACATACTCAAGTATCGAAACGTAAAGTCCTACCTATCTAGGAACGGAATAAAAATCAGGAGTACATGAAAAATGACGCTAAATTAGTTTTTTCTGTTATTATCATTTCTTCAAAGGTATCGCAAACAGTTTTTTCTTATTAATAGTCTTTGCTCCCTTTGTATTATTGGTTTGAACCTGTTTTACTGCAGGTTAGTTCTTAACCTTCCCAGAATTACTTCTTTGAATAAGTATACATCGTCTTCTTGTGTCTGAGCAATAACTAAATCAACAGAATCAATCAACAGAAGTGAACACTTTTTATATCGACAATGGATCCTGCGATAATTTTGAAAGATAGAACTAACTATACGGAAGGACTGAAAAATGAAAAGCACTACCAATAGGAAAACATCAAGCTATCGGCAAGTCGAAATGCTTCAAAATTAGACTTTCAATTAAAAGTGTAAATCCTTAAAATATAGTACATTTTGACTCAGATTGTTTGAGGAGGCCGGAAGGAAAGGAATAGAATTTTCCTCTGGGGATAACAGATATTTTGAGGATAAAATAGAAACTAACTATGAGGAATGACTCAAAAATGTAAAGCACCGCTGTTAAAGCAAAACATGAAGATATCGGTAAACCAAATTGTTTCGAAAATAGACTCGCTGAATGATTGTAAACATCAAGGCCGGAAATGAGGCAACGAGAACGACTATGTGCGGAACTCTAAAAATTTCAGTTTTGGCGGTTGGCAACAGTGAGGTAGAGAGCGGCCGGCGAGTCGCCGATGGATTTATATTTTGGTGGTGTGAAATGTACCTAAAAAGGTTGCTGTGTATAAAAAATGTCTGTGGGCTGTGAAATGTACCTAAAATGTTTCTGTGTTTAATAAATGTGCGTGTGTGCTGTGAAAATTGGGTTTCTTGACTTCAAAACCACTCGGATCACATGGATCGAATCTTTACTATGATAGTCGAAAGGTTAAGGCGTTGATCTTCGGTACTAGGTTCGAATCCCACTGCGGCGTAGGTGTTCGGAATCGTTCGGAATTGGCTTTAAATAGTAGGTCTCTGTCTCATTAACCCTCATGTTGAAAAAAAAGTAGATAGTAGAGCTTCAAACCAACTAAAGTGTAAATCGTTAAAATCTAAGGGTAAATTTTGAAAGGTAAATCCTTAAAGTCTAAAGGTAAATTTTGCTTAAAATTGTTTGAAAAGACTTGAAATAATAGAATTTCCAAATTTCTCCTGTAGATAAATAAATATGTTAAGGATAATAATTCGAATACCCGATCAGAATCCTTTTTTTTTCCATCAATTATACCCCAGTCTCAACAGATCACGTACTCCGTTCAGTGGAGCAGCAGATTGTTAAATGAAGCATTTAAATAAAACGGAATCTGTTACGTAATTTTTGCTAGATCATTATTTTAGCTAAAAAAGAACCGCATCTTCCATTCCCGAGCAAAGTATTTAAAAATATAAAATTTAATCACAAATTTTTTCCGCCCTTTAGTTGAGTTGAAAATACAATGAAGAAAGAAAGAGCGTGCCATGATTATTACAAGAGAGCATTTATGATTTTAATGTTACAGAACTGGTATATATATTGAAAGATTGCTAACTTTTCCGGACTGCGAGTACTGAAAAATACCTGACGTACATGCTTTTTGACTTTCTTGATTTATAGACTCATTATATGTCTCTAAGCTTTTTTATAAATCTCAAAGTCATTGCCTCCACGAAAAAGTGAACTGTTCTGGAAATAGCAAAAGTTTTTCTCGACCAGTAAGAAAGAGGATAGCATTCTCTCCTACCAAGAAAACTTAAACCAAATAAATATTGTGTATTTTACTTCCTACCCCATGAAAAAGCCTTATAGTCCCCAACTATATTCTTCAGCCATCAACTTGTCAGATAGCACCCGGCAGCATTTTCACCCCGGCAGATGTCACCCCCTGAAACCTAAAAGTGATAAACAAAAACCTGAATTGATACCAAGTCACAAAAAAGTGACAAGAAAACACAGAAAATTCAAAAAAAAAAAAAAATGAAAAACAAAAAAAAAAAAATTGAAAAAAATAAAGAAAAAAAAAAAAAAAAAAAAAAGATAAAAAGAAACCATGAAAAAGATTCAAAACACCAAAAGAAGAAAAAAAGAAAAAGAAAAGAAAAAAATCTACAGAAGAAAGAACCAAAACAAAGAATCAAAATGTAAAAAATAAAAAAAGAAAAGAAAAAGTGAAATTTAAAAAAAATAAAACTTATAGGCGAGATGTCTAAAAGTGACAACTTTGAAACCTGAGTGAAAGATTGATAACCTAAGGAAGTTAAAATATGCTTACACGGATTCTATAAAACGTGTCAGTCGTGACATTTTACCCGTAGTACTTACAAAAAAAATGTTTTCTTTGGCTAGATATCGGAATCTCAAGCCGTGAAAAAATTGGTCTCACAAAAGAATGAAAAACAATTTTTAAAAAGTCTAAAAAATATTTCCCATCAAATTTTATTGCCGAAGAAATAATATAGACTGTAAAACCATTTGGAATTAATTAGAAAAATATTACTGATTTGCCATTAAGAATAACAAGAACGTGCCAAGTTATGAAAAGATTCGGGGTTGAAAATGATTTTAATACCAAGTCCCAAGAAGATTTTTGGCTACGTATCGGAAAAGAATTTCCAACGATTTTTGAAACTGCCGTTAAGAACTAAACTTTATTTTACCTTTTTCTACGATATATTTGTGTAAGACGTCTTTAACAACGATAAAATCAAAATGTCTAATCTGATGAAATGTAAACAATATTGAAAAAGTGCTTCATCTTGCGGTGTCGACTATTCTGCCAAAATTTGATAATGTAACACACTGACATATACACTGTTAGAAACAAGTGGTTTTTTTCAGTAGTGACCTTTATATTTCTTTAAGTTTGCTACTTATTCAAAATTTTTACATTGCTCTATGTCTTAAAATTAAAAATGAAAATTAATGACCTAAAACTAGAATAGTATATTAGAATACAACTGAAAAAATTGTCCGTTTCATTCACGCTTGCTTTGGATTTACGAAATGATAATAGGGCCCACAAAATTTTCTTAAATATTATGGGGCCAACACACAAAAAGGTTTAAGAAACCTTGTACTAGATTAAGATACTGACTAGCTGCCTGTTGCGTTACAAGGCACCGTTAATAGAGTCACTTTAAGAAGGACGCTGTTAGAACATTGTAGCTTGATTTATTGGGTCCGTATAGCAATTGGTATACAATCTGAAGTGTAGCTTGAGTCAAATATCAAGCAACGTTATACGAGATATAATTTTGAGCCATTTTTTTCATTAATAAACTGTTCGCACCAATAAATGCGATATGCTATTTTCCTTTCTACGAAACAATTATAGATGGAAAAGATTTTATTCAGTGCTCTGTGGAAGATTCAATAATCTCTTTCTTACATAATAAAATCACCACCTCAGGCTTTAAATTAATTTTTTACCCCTACCAGTTTTTGTGATTCCATCCAAGAACAAATAAAATATGAAAAAATAATCATTCTTTAAATAAAAAAAATAGTGCGTTGACAAGCAGTTAATTATTGGACTGAAGCGAGAGATTTATGTAATTATATCCTAAACAGCGAGTTCGTGGAGAATCTTTTCTATTTTCTTCCTTCCCAAAATATAATAATAGGTGGTATGTGAGATTTGACACGTCATGGGTGACCTTGTTCCAGGTTGTCGATGGCGAGGAGAACGCAGTTAATTTTTTTGTCTTCTGCCTGTGGATGGTTCGTTGATCGTCTACTGGCGAAGTGTTTTTCACCGGCGATCAGCTACGCGGAAAGCATCGAGCGCATTCCGCGATCCAACTCAAGTGTGGAGATATTTAAACTACTGTATGAACTTAAACGTGGGGAGAGCGACAGAAATGAACTATTCTGTTCAGTTCTCGAAAAGAATTTTTTTTTTACACGTTTTCATTTAACTCGCACTGTATGTCTGTCGAGATCTAAATCTCGTAATCAATTTTTCGTTAATTTTCCGATGTCCAATTGAGCTAAAATTTCTTATACACATGTATCTACGATGGCAATACATGATTTGATATACAACGTCCATAACTGTAGATAACTGATTTACTTTAACAAAATATAGATTATCTAACCGTTGTTATCCTCTTTCTTTAACACTAGAATTACGGTGGTCTTTGTATACCTAGAATTATGGCGGGTGTCATTTTGACCCCTTGATAAGATATCTGCATATTTCTCTACATGATGTAATATATTTGTGAAAAGTAAATTAAAATAGCGCAAACTATGACAACTACAGTTTGTTTTTAAAAATATACAGACTTTGTAGGTATGTAGGATCAATTAAACGATTTACTACGTTCTCTCCTAAACTTTGATCACTTGGTCTCATTTCATCTTTTCCTAAATATGAAAATCCGTTTAATAAGTATTTTGTCCTAACATCTACATCTAGTCAAAATTTTATTTCGAATTTATCGGGCTTGTTAGGCATATACTGCAAAAAACTGCATCTTGTTTTTGTAGGGAATAACTGTTCATCAAACGTAATATTTTCATTTGATTTGTAGCAAAGCTTACAGTTTTCTATAAAAGTATTCCAGACCTTGGATATTAGTGTAAATTTATCACACTGCAAACGTGAAGACTTTGTTAGTTTATTTTCAAAACGAAAAAATTTCTTAATTTCCGGAAACCTATCTCTACTCATAGTTTCATGAAAAAACTTTGGTCCCCAAGTCTTGGACCACAAACTAAGAAAATTGGTAAGCCCTTGGCGGCTAATGCCCCCCTTACGTACAACAAAGCTATGAATGCTTCCAGTTCTGCTAATAAAATAGTGAAAGAGTCATTATGAAGTTTACACTTGTCTTCAACATTAGTATATAGCCTGCCGTATTTCTAGGTATAACCATTTGTTAGGGCTAAAATAAAAATACGATTTTCTTGAAATCTTTACTATTTTGTAAATCACAATGATTTAGGAAAAGTCAAGAAAGGATTAAGATATTTGCAAAAAAATAGAAGAGCTGTCAGAGATAAAAGTTCGCTAGGTGTCAAAATGATCCCTTCCGTAATTCTAGTGTTAACTCCGATGGCTGGATGGGTACGATGCTGTTTTTTTGTTACCGTAGTTAACGTATTCGAATTGCGCATGGATGTTCGTGGCCGTACGGAATCGATTTTAAGCAGTAGGTCCAAATTTTCCTAGACCTCATGCAGGAAAACAGTAGATCGGAGCCCCCCAACCAACCAATCCCTTTCTTTACCCCTTTAATTTTTAAATACTATTGTGTAGTTTCACAGATTTGATTAATAAGTATTTTCATTTCTTTAAATACTAGCATATAGCCCGTCATATGACGAGATCAATAAAATTTTTAATTTTCCAGAATTGTAAAGTACCCTATTAGCAGGTAATAAAATGGTTTGATTTTGGCTGAAAATTATCTGGTACACGCTCAATAATTTGATTATCTTTATTGACAGCATGTTAGTTGCCAACTTTAATTTATCTTGACACATTACGTGATAGGATGGACTGCAGGGTTTTAATATTGACAATGATTATATGGCGGTATATATGGATGTCCAAAATTTAGCGAATCGATTGCAAACTGTGTGGTTGTGTATAAAAAACAATCATACAAACGAACAAACTTCTTAATTTTTAAAGATATATAACTTAAAAGCTAGATATTTATTAGTCCATGAAATAAACTCCTAGACTTTTATGAAAAGAATTTGTTTTTTGAAAGATTTTTTTAATGAATTTTCTTATTTTTAAAAATGCTTCTAAAGACTAAACTTATATATTCTTACAATATGTTTACTAAATACTCCTAATATGCCTTAATACAAATCCAGGTATTTGTTTTAAATTTTAAAGCTATTAAAACTAAATTTAAGTTTAGAAATTCACCAATTTTCTATGAAAATTCAACGTTTAAATAAAAAATATTCACCTAAAAAAAAAAAAAAAACTATTTAGATTATTAGCAAAATAATACGTACAAAGAGTTTAAAAATATTCTTAAGTATTAATAAGGTAAAATTAAAAGAAAAATTAAAAATTAATGTACTAGGAACATTTTAAGAATAATCCAAATATTTTGAGAGTTTATTCTGAATATATGATAGAAAAAAAAATCAAGTTTACATATTTTCTCCCTATATATGTTCGTAGAGGCGCCGACAAGTTTTTTGTCACTGGAGCTAAAGGACCTGCTGTACCCTTAAAACTGAATTCTAAAAACTAGAAAATTCTTGACAACAGTGGGATTCTAACTTACGGAACTCCAGTTCCAAAAAGCAGCGTTCCAACTGTTTGGTTTTCAATATTAGAGTAGAAAATATGTTTTTTTTTTTTTAACTCCAACTTAAATAAAAACTTACCGTGCTGCCTCGCCAGATACCTGCAGATACTTTGATGCTGAGCAATAGCTCTACCATCTACTTCCAACACGGGCAAGGTTCCGAAAGGAGAAGCTAGAAATAAAGCAATAATATTAATATAGCGTAATGTAAATATTCTTTAATCCTTAAGGATATGATTCTGTAGTAATATTGAGTACGAAAGCTCTAAGTTCAGTAAAACAGAAATTAACAGAAAATGGCTTAAATATTGTTCTCATTTTACACTAAAAATATTACTTTTAAGTTATTAATTTGTCAAACGAGAAGCAAAATTCCTTATTATTCATATAGGATCTATTTTATACACCAACCACATTTCTAAAATATAAATTCAGTAGCTAGATATTTTTTTAAGCTTACCCAACTCTCAAATAGTATGAAACATTTCGAAAATAAACAAATGCTTGCATTTCATTAAATGATTGATCTTATTCTTTCTGCTTTAACTACTTGACGATTTTAATCGTATTATGGGTGTCTGCGCTGAGCATTATTTTGATTGTAACATAATATTACAGAGCAGAAATGAGGAAATATTTTGACTTGAAATTTTGATAGTAATATGTCGTATGCTTTGTCACAGTAGCTGTTTCTTATATTTGGTTGCATCTATTTTGTTTTTATCAGAAATAATACTATTTATTTCCCTTTTATGAGCAATTTAATCTTTTATGTGTGTTTATTTGAATGCAGCTTTTTGATAAATTAATAACAGGCTAAAAGTAAAATATTTAAAAGATATGAACTATCAGCATCAGCTTAAAAACTGAAACTCAATTACAACTCGGTTGGCTCAAACTGCATCGATTACGAAGAAGGTTGTTCTGCTAATGTAGAAGTTAATGAAATACACAAAATGTTATCAGATCTTATTTTTCTTTTATTTCATACGAAAGAAAAACAAGTTAGTCTAAAAAAAATCTTTATTAAATTTCAAAAACTCAAGCTCAAAAAAAAAAAAATAATAATAATGGAGTTAATAAATCTCATTCTCAGTTCTAACTTATTCCAACGAGAAAAAGGACAGACTAAACAGAACTATTTGTAATGATTGTAACGTATCCGGTCCCTGTTTCAGGAGACACAAAGAAGAATCAGATGTATCTTGATTAATGAAGTTTCGTAGCTCCCTCAAAAGTTCACTGTAGTACAGGTAGAAGAACTAGCACAGTTAGTTATGAAGAACAGCAACAATCCTGAAGAGGATTATATTAGAATACGGAAACCCAAAGCACAGGGTATCGCTTCAATCTCAGAAAGAGATTTATCCCAAGACGGGATTTCGCTAAATGAAACTCTCCGATGGAGAGACTGGTCGAGGCGACCTCAAAAGTTAGCCGATGCGGGCTACTCCTTAAAGAAAAGATCCCAAGCACAGTGGGATTATAGCACACACACACACACACACACACACAAAAAAAAAAAAAAAAAAAAAAAAAAATTTATCCCAAGACGGGATTTCGCTAAATGAAACTCTCCGATGGAGAGACTGGTCGAGGCGACCTCTGAATTAGATGGTTGCTAGCTAACTAACTTCTCTTAAAAAAAAAATCTTCTTCGTCTTTTTCTAGGAGAGGGGCCTCTAAGAGAGGGGCCTCTAAGAGAGGGGCCTCACCCACAATTTCATTATTGGGTCACCTAGCGATGACTTCACCTTCGACCAACTGGATTGGTTCGGGTTAAGCAATAATCGGCCCCAAAGCCAGGGGTCCAGGAATTCTTAGCGGCTACATCTGAGAAGCGGTAAATCCTTTGTCGTTCCCGTGATCATTTTTTCAGCTGTCAGTTACGGTGCCGTGTCGTCTGGTATATTGTTCCTTTACTATAGTGCACGGCCGTGTAGACTTCATGGTGCCTTAGAAAACAATCCTTTTGTATCCACACAAGTCCACCTTTCAAAGCAAAGTTCTTTGATAACGATACACCGCTAAATCACGCCGTTACATGATTGAAGCCCAGTGGCGGTAAATCAGCTTGAATTGGTATTAAATTGGTATTTCTTTTTAATAATAACGCACTTGCATGTTAAGCATTCGCCCATACAACGCCACGGAGAAATTAGTTTACCATTTTATTATAGGAACACTATAAAGGCTACCTACATTATTCCCTAGAAGAACACAAAGAAACAAAGTGGACCCTCGTAATTTCGAAGCAGGGACTAAGAAGAGTACTCCAGGCTTAGCCTACCACCTCTAGAGGTATTGTTTGGAGAACTTTGAGAGCATTGCGAGAACATGTTTTCCATTAATGAACATGGCTGATATTTAGCCGGCTCAACCCCCAACCAGCAACACTGCGGTTATGAGGTCGCTGTCTTTACTGACGCAGCTTCCGCGTCCCCACCTGGAAAGTTTATCCCATTTTAGGGTGCATTATGCAATAAAAAGCTTTAGAAAAGAAATTTGGAAAATACAAAATTTGGTTGCTCGAAGTTAACTCTATGTGATTATAGCTAGAAATTTTATTTAAAATCCACGTTTGAGGGCTGTAAAAACTTCTACAGAATTTACTGAGAATTTCTCATTTTCAATTTCACCTTAAGCTGTAGAATGAAAGCTCTCTGATGAAAAATGCGTTGTGACGAAAGAAAATTTTTTGTTATTATTGGGAAACTTAAAAGTTTTGGGCATTCCTTAGCAATGCCTTTTTTAGTGTTTATTTCTACTTGTTATTCCCATATTATACATGCAGATGAAAGCACATTTAATATTTTGAGTTCTGATAGGCATATAACTGTATAGAGAAAGAAAAATCTGAAATTTCATCCCCAAAACTGTTGAAATCATGCTCCATGATTTATTTAAATATTTTTTATTTATTTAAATATTTTTTATTTATTTAAATATTTTTTATTCATTTAAATATTTTTTATTTATTTAAATATTTTTTATTTATTTAAATATTTTTAAAAACAAATTTATCGGAGGTTAGAAAAAACATGACATTGAAAAGAAAGGTCACAATGATCGAAGAATAAAGGAATATTGATGCAAAAATTAAAAAAAATCCTATGAACTACATTTTCAGACATTTAATCTGTTTTTAATGTTACAGAATATACTACTGTATTAACATAGCGAAATATTACAATATTTATTAATATCTAGTGATTTTTTAAAAAAGTGTATCAAGACTTTTGGGAGGTAATATTTAAAAAAAAAATTTTATTAAGTTTATAAAAATTTTACTAAGTTTAAAAATATTTTATGTATTTTTGATAAAAATAAATGATAAATATTATTAAAAAATTCATACTCTAAAACATTAATTTTAATTAATGCATTGAACACTATTTCTGTGAAATTCCTAAATGTAGGATGCCTTTGCTTAAAATTCTTAAGTTGATATTTCAATAATTCTATACAGATTCTGATCCTATAAAACAACGTTCCAGAGTATTCCAATTCGATTCATGAATTAAACAATACTATTTACTAGACTAAATAACTCAGCTGTTCGTGCTGTGGTTGCCGCTAGCAACACGAGAGGGAAAATTCCCTTTCGTCGCCGTAGACGCTGTTGGTTGGCGAAATACGCCAGCTGCTATAATTCAAACGAACTTCCTGTGAATATTTCGTTGTGAGTTAATTCTGTTACAGGCTGTGATATTGTGCGATAAACCATGATTGGTCATCTGTCACTAGGAACTTTAATAATCCTTATAGTTGCAGGAATAACTTATGGTATAATTCTGGCAATTAGGGACTTGTTTCCTCACACTGCACATGTTGTTCCGAATGTAAACAATTCTGACAGTAATGTGACGTATAATCAATTTACTGAAGACCATTTTACAGTGATTTTTAACATTACGAATGGTACTGTTAGAGAAGATATGGATAGTTACTTTTATAATCACGGTAAGCTATTTTATGACTAACTTTCTTTTTCTTTCGTTATCATTTCAAATTTTCTCGACTATGGAACCACGTGTCAGAACAGAATTCCTAGGGTTAACATCTTGGTCAACCCGTTTGGCGCAGTATTCTGCTTTTTCGCGCCATTTTTATTTTCATCTAAATGATGTTGGTTGGAAGTTGTGTATAGTTTACCTTTGATATCTACCATTTGATACATTAGTTTGATCCATTATCAATATATTGCTTTGTAGGGTCTGAAAAATGATTTATTTAATGTACAATTTTTTGGTGTACAGACCAAAATATGATTAATACTTTGTTTTGAGATTTTTATGTTTAATTTTTTCAATTCGAAGAATGAGTAACATATCGATTGTTAAAATGTGTGGAAGGTTTTATTTCTAACTGTGAAAATTGTGCGATTTCTTTTTAAAATTTTACAAAACAGTAACTTTTCCTAATTTTTATCAAAATTCAGAACTATGGTGTATTAATTTAAAATCCTAAAAACTACTGTTTAATGTAAATAATAAAATGCATGAGTAATGTTTAAAGCATAAATACATTGAGAGAAATAATAAAAAATGATTAATAATTTTGTACATTTGTGCTTGAGTATATTGCACTTCTGAATGAAAATAATAGCCACTTTCGAATAACAATCTGTAAAGGGCACAAACATTAAAATATGGAGTAAAATAGCTCCTCTATTGGTTTAGTAGGCTTGTTTCAAGAAAATAGCTGAAATATGAAAATAATTTTTTTATATTATTTCAGAATATAAAATGAATACTTGTAAAAATAATAAAAACCAGGAAACTTTTTTATTCTTTCGAAAGAACAGGTTCAAAATAAATTTTAACTGGATTTTATATTAAGTGTTGAAAATTCAAATTGAATCAGCCATTTTCTAAAATTAGTACGATAAGAGAATTGGTTAAATGGTTATACTATGTACTTAAGATACTTATCAATGAATGATCTATTATTCTAACCATGGTATTTAAATAAGAACTTATTCTTTTAAGTTAGTTCCGTATTTCAAATTTTCTTTATTGTATTTTCATTGTATTATAATATTTTAATATTCTGAAATATCAGGATTGATACCTGATGCAATCGCAGTATAATTACGTAAAAATTTAGTATGCTGTAATCAATATTTAAAAAGTTTTTTTAAGTTAAAGTATTTTTTAAAGAAAATTAATTATTTTTTTGTTTATCCTTGAAAATTTCTATATAATTTTTTTCACATAATTTTATACATCCCATCTTACATTACATACAAGTTTCATCATACAAGTTTTGTAGTCTCCTCCGCTTGGATGATTTAATTTAACTTTTTATGTTCTGATTTAAAAGGTGTACATTTTCCCGCGATTCTTGATGTTTCGCCTGTTTTCACTAGGTCTCTCTTATTTATGATTTTCTCAAAATATTAATATAAATTAATATATTTTAATCAAATTCAATTAATTGAAATGTAGCTGCTTTAAATCCCTTTACCACGAGTTATTTTTCTGTTGAAGTTGATTTAAATCATCTTATATTAACAACTACGTATAGAATGTGCTATGGAATGAGAACATGAAAATGACTACGAAGGGATATAAAAATTTAAAATTAATAAGTAATAGTATAATTTAATTAAAATAAAAAAAGGAAAAAATATGAAATTTTTCTGTCTGAAAATTATTTAATAAGGAAGTCGCGTTAGACAGAATTGTCATAAGAATTCATTTGCAAAATAATACCAATATGGAATTATTGCTCAATAATTCCTTTATTTTTAAATATTTCTGTATATATTGCCTAACGACAATATATTTTCTAATGAAATTAATAAAAATTTCTAATGAAATTTTAAAATTTTGTTTTATTACTCTCTACTCGCTTTTTTCCTATTTGTAATAATAAAGATTTTGTAGTAGAGAAGCTTGTAAAACTTTGGGTTTGAAATCAGTAGTTTGTTAATATATTTATTTATCTGTATTCAAGATAAGTATATAGGTTTAATATATATATATATATATATATATATATATATATATATATATATATATATATATATATATATATATATATATATATAAACCATGCTACTAAAACTTTTTCAGAAGCAGGAATTAAAAAAATTTAATTTTTTTCCAAAGTAACAATTGAGGTACTTAAAAATAACGATTGGGATTTTAAGATGAATTAAGTTTCAATTTTTTTACTAAATAATTACGTTACACATCATCTTATCGATATAGAAGTTCCACAAATTTTACTCCTACCAATAACAAAGGGCTCCATTTAAAACAGTTTCGTAAAAGTTTTGTGCTTGTAGATTAGCCATTTTTGTTATTTTCGTTTGTTTTCGTCACTCACAGACTCACAAGCGACGGTGAATATTTTAGCTAGCCATTCTTTTTATTAGGAATTAATCTTGTTTAAAATTATTTTCAATTTATTACACTTCTTATCGAATATTTTTTCGATCTTTCCCAAACCTCATAAAACGTTTATTAAAATCCTCTTTAGTGTTCATTTTTTTTCTAATAGTTTGGTTTGGAACGCTGCGGTTTGCTGTTTTGCTGCATGAAGTCTAATAAGACTGGGACCTACTGTTTAAAGCGAAACAGCCATGTGAGCAGCGGAATTCGAGCTCACGAGCTTCAGTGCCATTCGGCCATCGTTCATCTTAACAATTGTTATTAATTTTGTTTAAGATTATATAAAAGCGAATGTTGAAGTTTTCTAATTAGTAATTTCCCATCCCTTTCAAAAGCGTTATGCCCGCTTACATCAATATCAGAGAAAGAAGTTCAACCTCGTAGGATTAATTCCATTGACAAACACCACTTGAGGAATTTCTTAGTGGCACGACAAATTTAATGGATCCTTGCTGTTTATAAATCTTGGCCTGTTAGAACATACTATAAAATAAGTTGATTATTTCCTTCTCAATTTTTCCAAAGTCAGGTTGAAACAGTGAATTTACCTTTTTCTGCATCACCGGCTTTGTCCTTGTCGTATCGAACATCTTCGTAAGGCACTCCAGCGTACTCCAAAATGGCTCGGGCAAGCTCGGCAGCGGTTGTGAATGTGTAATCGATGATCTTGTATTGAGGCATTCTTGAGAAAGAAATAATATCAGTTAATCAGGATGTTTTATATCATGCATTTTAAAGAGAAAAAAATATTGGCAATCCCAGTCAAATTATGCAACTCAAATTGTCTACTTTTGTTGTAGTTTTACCACGAAACTTTTATTTTTTAGAGAATTTTCTAATTATTGTGCTTTTTTATATGACATTTTCAATATTATGAATGTTTTTTTCTTTGTTAAAAGAAATATTGTATATAATATGTTTAGGATATCTTTATAACAATACTGACATCATGTGCTATCTAGTTTTAAGACTGCTACACAGTGCTCCTACCTTCTCTTCTGCCGTAGGTAGAATCTGAAAGTAATTTTTGAAAGCAGCTACAAATATTAAATGTCTTTTCTAACAATAACAAACGCATATCGATGTTGACAACAAAGAGAAGAAAAAAAAAGATAACTTTGGGTTATTTTTATTAATTTTTTCTTTTTGTTGTCAACACGCGAGGTACCCGACTAATAAATTTTCCTGTCAAGTATACTTGTGCAAGCTTATTTTATCGATGAATTTTATTCAACTTTGCCTCTATTAAAAAGAAATGCATCACACGGGAGTGAATCGATAAAAACCGTGTTTGTTTTCATTTACGACTGGTTACGGAACATTAAATATTGGGTTGCCATACAGTAAATTTAAAAAGATGAAACATTTTAGTTTTAAAAAAGTAGGTTGAAAGAGCAGGTAAAATATTTCATGTTTTAATACAGGATTCTCTAACCAGAAGAATCTCGTAGTTTCAAAGGAGTGGGGAGGGCAAAAATAAATAAATAAATAAAAATAAATAAATAAATAAACATAAAAAACAACTTTTATTCAAGTTTGGGTAGTTACTTATATTTTCTACACTTTTTGTGTGACACGTAAAGCATGTTAAAAGTAACCTAGATCTAAATAAATGCATTTGCATAGTTTTCAAGTTTTAGAAAGGGCGAGGAATGGTTATTTCTAGCAGTGGATCCAAACAGGATGAGACTAACTTTTTTAATATTTGAATATAAAGAAATATTAAATATAAAATAAATATTGCTTTTAGATGCTTTATTGTATGATGTTAGAAAAGCCTTAAAAATAATAATATTCTTTCCACTGTTACACCAGGTGATTTCGCTGTTACATTTTTGTTCTAACACGTTTGTTTTCCACTATTACTACGCTAGTGTATGTTATTGTTGCCAAAGTTTGTAGCTGTATGTAGCTAATATTTATGCTCAGCAACAGCCTTTATCAACGGTGGACAAATGAGGCTCTTATTCTTATTTTGTAAAATCTTTTATTCGTGATATTATTGTAAATGGATCATCCATTTGTGAAATAATACTTTCTTTGAATCACCAGATGGAGAATTAAAATTATTAGAAAGGAAAAATGCATTGTAAATGTCTTACCAGAATCAAAACATTCATACTTTAAGGCCGATTCACTTTAAAGAAAAAATATTTGATGGCTAAATTGATCATTAAAAAAGTTAATGTTTCATTGTCAAAAATGAAAGATATATCGACATCACAAACGCATGATGAATATTCATAGTTAAAATAAAAATAACAAAATATCGAGGCAGTAAAAAAAGCAACATAATATCTGTGTAGTAAAATATTAACTGCTTAGTCAATTTAAGAAAATTTAGTGAAAACGTTCTGAAGTAATTATAAAAATAATAATAATAATAATTATAATATACAAAACGAGGGTTTCAAAAATTAATTTGAACTTCACACAACTCAGTAAAGAGTAAATGCATCTTAAGTATCTGTGTTTATTCTACACTATTTACGATCTATCGTTTTTCAACACCATTGATCCATGCCTTAGTCATTGTTTTGGAGTTTTTATGGTATTTCTGCACCAATTAATATGCATTAATATGTAAATAAAGTCGAAATTTAAAACATTTAATTTACATTAGGAGTGTTTGGTAAACAGTTAGTAAGGGTCTATAAAAAATTAAATCGTAAGAAGCATTTTAAAAAACATGCTAAAAAATTCCTCCTTTTTTAAGAATTATTATTTAAAAATTTATTTTTTTTACTTTACAAATCGCTTTGTAATGTCCACTTAAAAACACTGGACGTACGTTTTTGTAAATTTTTTGGAATCATAAAAACATATGTATTATAATTTTTATATTAATAGGCATTTCTTTATTCATATATTTTACTTTCTGACAAGTTTTGAATTTTCGTAAATTTATAAATGTTCTTTGTGACTTCATTTTACATGAGATCATACGGTTTTCACAAATACTTATATATATATATATATTATATATAAATAATATATATATATATATATAAAAAAAATAAATCTGTATGTCAAATTTAAGTTTCGAGAGATATGAAGCAATAAATTTTTACTATATGTATGTGCACACAAGATAACCAGTAAAATTATCTTCATCGATTACATGGAAATGAGCACCTTTATTTAAATCGCCTTGCTGGACAATAAGAGAACTTCTAATTTATGTTCATCAGAAACATAAGTCTAGAACTGAGGAACTTTAAATTTATTGAGGATAAAAATAAATTGGTCAATTGATCGTCTTCGCAAAATAAGAGCTCTGCGTCGAATGCTCAAGAATGCACACTTCTTTTATGTCGCACCCAAGAGCGGGTGATCATGTGGCTTTGTTCCCAAGAGACTTAAGATTATTCAGCATTGGGACGAGAGTGAACCTCGGTCATTTAGATTAGCTCGAAAACAGGCAGCAATTTAGTTATTGGAGAAGTGAAACTATTCTAGAGCTGGAAAATGAGGCTAAAAATTAGTATTTATGCACCGCTAATTTTGAGAGACGGGTAAAAAGAATTTAAGTCGACGAACACTCCTTTATATCTG
>CM063505.1:179806557-179819057 GCA_032207245.1 Pardosa pseudoannulata | reverse complement strand
AATAAATCTTTGTTTAAAAGTAATACATTAAGTTCACCATAGCGAAGCACGGGCACACTTGCCTATATATATAAAAATGAATTTGTGTCTGTCTGTCTGTACTCGATAGACTCAAAAACTATGCATCCAATCGCAGTGAAAATTTGGGAAATTCTTAGGTATATCCCTGGGAAGGTTTTTGTAAATTTTTAACGTTCGAAATCCATTCCTTCTCCCTTTTTCGAGCATTTCCTATCATCATTCCAAGCATTATTTTCCCCGGTTAAACGCAAACGATTCATTTTTTAATTTATCGCATCATAACTAAGTGAAAGAAGCAATAATTTCTAGCAATTGTTTTAAGCGCCGTTTTCCTCGGTTAAAAGCAGGAGATTGAAATTTTCACTTTATCGCATAATAAATAGGTGAAAAAGATAGTTTTTTTTATCATTATGACGTCATTCCTTTAAATATCTCATTTATTCATTTCTTTTTTTTATATTATTTAAACATCATCTGCATAGTATCCATTCGATTTGACCTGGAAATTGAAATATAAAGTGATTAACTTTCATTTCTATGTGACGCAAATTATAGCATTTTTATATAAGAACTAATTTTAAATTGAATTCTTGGTTAATTTTTACGTTACAATGAAATGTTTATCAACAATATTCTAACGACAAAAAGTACAAATTTCAGTGACTCTCATGGACAAATAAAAACCTATCATTTTATATAGTTATCTTTATATCCATATGGTTGTCAATATGAATGCGTGTTTCTGTTTCATACAAAACCATGTGGTTTGTCATAAATTTCCTTAATTTTAGACAACATTTATTTATACCACCAAAATTGCACTGTTGCCGTCAAAACCTCTGCTTCCTATTCTATCACGTAATATGGCAAGATCTGTTAACTTTGCTAATCAACGTACAGTAGTAATACAGTAATGTAATTTAGGGTTAAACTTATATTTTACCATAAAAAAAAGTTTGAGCAAATTTAATATAAGACACAAATTCGATTATAAAAACTGAATAATGTTATAATATGCCTATGATAGAAATATATAAATATGCCAATGACTCGAACTGAACTATGACGAATTTAGAGAGTTATTTACGAAAAATAAATCTTTGTTTAAAAGTAATATATTAAGTTAACCGTAGCGAAGCACGGGCAAACTTGCTAGTTAAATATAAAGATATAATAAGAGATTTGAAAAAAAATTTTCAATTTTACAACTCCTCTTCAACCTCCACTCAAAATACAGTTTCTTTTAAGTCAAAGTTTTTTGCTGGATGAGATCCCGCCTACCCTCCCTCATCCCTTTGGACTAACTTTCTCTTGGTATTTTCCAATTTTTTTTGTGAATTTATTTCTATTAACAATTAAATTTCGTTATTATCGATGTTATTTTCATTTCTCATTCGTTCCATTTCCTCTTTCGCTGCAAGATTACATGGTCTTGTACCAACTAATTCAATTGGATTTAATGCTTCAAGTCTTACGATCCCCTCGCCAGATTTCAAACGCCACGCTGCAAGCACGCCACGCACGCAAGCTGCAAGCACGACAATTTCGCCAAATGTGGTTGAAGCACCAACAAGATCCATGATTAGAAACAGGAGAGTGGGCTAAGAAGAGGAGTTGAAAAATAAATATTTTACCATAAATAATATATTTTCTTGGTAAACGTAAACAAAAAGAAGTAATTGTTTCGAATCATGTTTTTGCTTCATAACAAATTAAATATTTGATTTCACTGGATGTAAAGGACCTCAGCGTCATGAAACGTTTCGATTCAATAAGTTTTAAAGCAAAAATAGTCGTTACACATAACTATTTGGTACGGAATGACCGAAAAATAATATGACTAATGTTTTTGTTTTGTTTTTAAACCCGTGAGTCAAAATTAAATTTTTTCGACCTCATTTGGGATCGTGATTCATCGTTCAAGAAAAGCTGTTCTAGAGGATGAATGCCGTACTCTTTTTAGTATTTATATTAGATTTTAAATTAAAAAGATAATGAGTCATATAATTGTTCAAATTCAGCCTTTGTAAACAGGAGAGTTTATGTTGTTGCTTATGTTGCCTGTCTGACCGTAAAACTACATCAAGTAAAAAAAAAAAAAAAAAAAAAAAAAAAGTGAGATTAATGTGGGTCTGTACCAGGGTTGGCAAAAACACGGGTTTTTTCAGAAAAAAACCCAATCCAGAGGGTTTTTTTTTTTCAGGATTTTTGAGGTTTTTTTCGGGTTTTTCAGGGTTTTTGGGTTTTTTTCGGGTTTTATCATAGTTTTTTTCTATACTTTAAAGGGTTTTAGATGCTTTTTTGGGGATTTGAAAACTATTCAGGTTTTTTGTTATGTAAGAGGACAGGATATATAATTAATTGTATGATTGATTAAAATAAATTTAAAATGTTAATCACTTTTTAAAATTAAAAATTTTAAAAATCAATTTTAAATTATGCAGAAGAAATTAAATGGAGTTTTGAAATCTTAAAATAAATTTTTTTCATATTATAAAACTTTTCTAACATCAAAAAACTAGTTTTGAATGGCGATTATTTTATACTAAAAGTTGGCTTTGAAATAGTTGCATTTGAAGTTTTTTCTTTTCGATAAAATGTATTAAATTATTGCTCTATATTTGTTAGCAGTATTGTGTTATTAAAGCATTCAGAAGATATTTTTTTAATTAATTTGTAAGTTATATAGGATAAGTAGCAGAATTAATTATATATATTATCCCCATGTTTATTTATTTGCAGTTGTTATACATATTTTTTCCCAATTTTTCTTGTCCATTTTTCGATTAATTTTATCACATGTAATACTTCAATATTCTTATTTTTTTCATCATACATTCTTATTAACTTTGTTTAATTTAGATTTTATTGTATTTGTTATACGGATAACTATTTTTCCCTGAAAAATTTTTAAGTTTTTGTTTTTTCAGCAGTTTGAATTCCTTCAAAGTAAAAAAAAATTCTAGGATCATTGTCAAAGATGAAATATGTAATATATCTTATAGATTTAATTCAATATATTTATTATTAGTTAAATATGTGGAATTTTAAATAAAGATTTTGAGAACCTAATTTTGAAAAAGCCCACTTGGGTTTTTTTAAGTGGGTTTTTTTTTTAAAAACCCGCCCGGGTTTTTCGGGTTGGGCAAATGAAGCCAACCCTGGTCTGTACAATCTTAACCTATGGAGAAAATAAATTCCCGCTGGTCGGCTCGCATTTAAAGTAGGGATGTAGCGGATGTCAATTTGGCCGGATACCGGATATCTGGCCAGAGTTTCAGACGGATATCCGGTCGGATGTCAGTATGTTTCGCACATCAAAATTAGATATTCTGTTTGTCTGACGAGTAATTAGTGAATATCTTAACCAGTGTTAGAAGGTCCCAGATCCTTCAATCTTGAATCGTCGTATGCTAACACCTAAACAAAGCAAAGAGACTGACATTAATAATTATAATTTATAACAAATTTCGAAAAAGACATTTTAGATCTATCTGGTCTTTTGATCCTTCGTATTGAGTCACTTGGCAATCTTTTAAAATAATAAAAATATAACTCTTTTGATTTAACTATAGTTAAATTCAAAATGAGCATACCGTCCTTTTTAAATAAAACATTTTCACAGTTATGAATAAAAAAGTTTTAGCTAAGTTAATATTTGATTAAAAGTTACTAATTAAAGCATTAATTAAAGAGATTAAAGTGCCTTGAATAATATATGCTGCTATATGATGTATGTAAATGGTTGTTTTGCTATTTAAGATGGGCACTTCTTCAAGAGGATAAGAGATTGCTACGCTAATGACACGTATTATAAAAAATGTTATAAAATGTTACAGATATCACTTAATAGAAATATATTTTCTTACTTTAACATTTTAAGTGGAATAGTATTAAAAAAAATGCGGAAATTGTAGTCACTGTTTACATGTGTGGAAAGTGTATATTTTCGTCATAAATGTGGATTAACTTTTATTTAACTTGAGTTATATGTAACTAGTTTTATATTACTATAGTTTTATTTAACTTTTATTTAACTCTTTTAACCAATGAATAGCTTGAAGGCTGATTTCTGAAAATAACTAAATATGAATATACAAAATATCAAGTTTTGTCAATTTAGATTAATTAAACAGTATACTAACGCCTGTAAAAAATTTTCATTTCAAAAAGTACTTTAAATCTCTTAAAAGTTTGTCCTAAACGTTAACAAAATTCTCACAAAAAGATGAAACCATCAAAATCCAGGCCTTAGTAATGACAATAATTGTAAAAATAATTTGCCTCGTAAGTAATATTTATCAATGCACATTAAATTCTGATAAAACTCATGTTGCCAATTTTGTTTTCAAGTGGGCCTAAATGAAAAAAAAACAGGGAGGATATTACCGGTATACTTTAGTGAACCCTATTTCTTATACACAGAAAAAAAATTTTTTTTTCATTTTTATTTATTAAAGTGTTATCCAAAATACTCGGAAAAAGAATGAAGGAGAATTTTACAAAAATAAATTTCTGTTAAATAAATAGATGGATAATATTTAAAAAGTTAAAATAAAGCCGATATAAATAGATTATCCACTACTCTATATCAAATATGTTTCATGAGAACTGTGCAAAATACATGTCTGGCACGATGCGTTTTGAATATAAACAGAAAAAAAAAAGTTTTTAAAGTTTAAAGCTTGTCGCCGTCAGCGATTTGCCATGCATCGCAGATCGCTTATAACAGAGCGTGTGCCGCGAGAGTAATTAATGCAGACTGTTCATCAAAGTTCCATGCTTCCAGTCAAGTGAAAAATACGAGCCTGCCATCTTCAGCTTTGTCTAGACTATAATGAGGAATTTTTCACTGATGCCCCCCGGACGTGGTTTTTGTAGAATTGATATGAGTCATAGAGATCGTACAATATTCAGTAAGTCTGGAATAAGAAATGGAATTTTATTCAAGGAAAGAGTCGCTAAAATTTAGTGTTAATCGATTTCTCCATACATTAACCATAGATTTATTGAAAATGAATCATAGAGAACATACAACAAACTTCCAGTAAGTCTGGAATAAGAAATAAAATTATATTTATTTAAGGAAAGAGTCGCTAAAAATACGCTTTCATCGATTTCTCCATAGAATAGCCATCGATTTCTTGAAAATGATTCATAGAGAATTTAAAACAAACTTTCAGTAAGTCTGGAATAAGAATTAAAATTACATATATTTAAGGAAAGAGTCGCTAAAAATACGTTTTCATCGATTTCTCCATAGAATAGCCATCGATTTCTTGAAAATGAATCATAGAGAACGTAAAACAAACTTTCAGTAAGTGTGGAATAAGAAATAAAATTACATTTATTTAAGGAAAGAGTCGCTAAAAAATACATTTTCATCAATTACTCCATAGAATAGCCATCGATTTATTGAAAATGAATTATAGAGAACACACAACAAACTTTCAGTAAGTCTGGAATAAGAAATAAAATTATATTTATTTAAGGAAAAAGTCGTTACTAAAAATACGTTTCCATCGATCTTTCCATAGAATAGCCATCGATTTATTGAAAATGAATCATAGAGAACATATAACAAACTTTCAGTAAGTCTGGAATAAGAAATAAAATTAAAATTTATTTAAGGAAAGAGTCGCTAAAAATACGTTTTCATCAATCACTCCATAGAATAGCCATCGATTTGTTGAAAATGAATTATAGAGAACACACAACAAACTTTCAGTAAGTCTGGAATAAGAAGTAAAATTAACATTTATTTAAGGAAAGAGTCGCTAAAAATACGTTTTCATCGATTTCTCCATAGAATAGCCATCGATTTCTTGAAAATGAATCATAGAGAACGTAAAACAAACTTTCAGTAAGTCTGGAATAAGAAATAAAATTATATTTATTCAAGGAAAGAGTCGCTAAAAATACGTTTTCATCGATTACTCCATCGAATAGCCATCGATTTCTTGAAAATGAATCATAGAGAACGTAAAACAAACTTTCAGTAAGTCTGGAATAAGAAATAAAATTATATTTATTCAAGGAAAGAGTCGCTAAAAATACGTTTTCATCGATTACTCCATCGAATAGCCATCGATTTATTGAAAATGAATCATAGAGAACATATAACAAACTTTCAGTAAGTCTGGAATAAGAAATAAAATTAAAATTTATTTAAGGAAAGAGTCGCTAAAAATACGTTTTCATCAATCACTCCATAGAATAGCCATCGATTTAATTGAAAATGAATTATAGAGAACACACAACAAACTTTCAGTAAGTCTGGAATAAGAAATAAAATTATATTTATTCAAGGAAAGAGTCGCTACTAAAAATACGTTTCCATCGATCTCTCCATAGAATAGCCATCGATTTATTGAAAATGAATCATAGAGAACGTACAACAAATTTTTGTCTAGAATAAGAAATATAATTACACTCGACAGAAGAGTCGCTGGAAATAAGTTTATATCGGATTCTCCATAAGCCATAGATTTATAGAATTGTTGTACGATATATAAATCATAGATATCGTACAACGCTCAGTAAGTGTTGAATGAGAAATGAAACTATATTTGACGGGCGAGTCTTTGGAAAGAATCTATAATTGAATTCTTTATAGATTAATCAAAGAATATAGACCGGGGAAGGAGGGAAGGCTCCACAAAGATAATGTAAACTCGCCTATGCAAAAATTGATAGAAAAACGGCTTTTTAGGTTCCTGCTGTCACTTATCTTCTTAATACCTCTTTTAAGTTTAATTTTGATTTAGTTTTTTAAATACTTAAATTGAGATTTTTTTTAATACCAGATTTGTAGGTTTCTGGTATGAACTTAAAAATATCTATATAGATTATATATAATCATGCTAATGCCATGTAGATTATATATAAAAGCATATACTCATAGATTTGTTATTTTATATATCGCTTCGGCTTAAATTAAAAAAAAATTCTTCATACAATACTAAATTTATTGGATTGTAGTACATATTTTGTCTGAAATACGAATAGATCCTCTTTAAAAATGATGAGAAATTTTCTTTATTTACACTTCCAGTTTATTCCTTTATAGATTTTTTTAAATGTATATCTATTTAAGGTAGATTGAGATTACCCCCCCCCCCTCCATCTTATACTAAATATCATGGATTAGCTAGTTCTATAGGGTTCGGAGGTGAACTGATTGAACTGATTTCGAATCTCGCCCTTTTAAATATCTATGTTATTAAAAACAAAACATTTTTTTTTAACTCGTTTAAGAAATACGGCTTAGAAAATTGATTTCACTTCTGATTGAGAATACTAGCCGACTGAAAAATCCAGAACTTTCATCAGCATATTATTTATATGTTAGTCAATAAGCTTAAAATTATATTTTAAAACTATTATTGAAGATGTTTCAGAACCAACATTCACGATTTTGTAAAACAAATGTGTGTTAGGTTCAATAAAATATTATTATATTCAATAATAGTTCTTTTGATATTGGTTCTCATCTTTTCATGCAGAAATTTGTCTGCCGTAATGATACTGAATATTGATTATCATAATTGAATTTTGGTTTAAGTAAATACACATATGTAACCAAAAATTAGCTATAAAGATCAACAGTCATTAATTTCTAAATTTCATAAATTTTTAGGGTACTCTCCTCCCCACACGGCCGTAGCCAGAAATTATATTCGAAGGGGGACATTGTGAAGGATACTTGAATAAAAAATCAGGTTTTCTTATCCCCTATATAATAATAGCCTAAGTTGTCTGTCCACGAATTTATGAAGCGGTTGTACCTGGAATGGATACAGGCATCCGTATTGGATTTTTTATAAGTTAGGGTTAGCAAAATTGAAAGCGAGTTCGAAATCCACCTCATCCCCCCTTTTCGAGCGTTTAATGCTATTATTTCAAGTCTTATTCTCCCTCTTATTCTATACTAAATTCATTCTTGATAGGGTGGCGAGGGCGAAGCGTAATATTTAAACTGGACTGTGTTTACTCAACCCTCATATACTCTAATTAGTTCCTTCACTATGCGTAGGCCTAGCACTTTCGGTAGAGGGTCTGCCCATTTGATCATCGTACTTCTCGGTTTGACGGTTCTGTCCCCGAGACAGCCAAATTTTTCTAAATGTCTAATTAATTTAATATTTTCTGCTTTTTCTTTTAAATTCTTATTCCTAAAGTTGTTTTATTATTTTCAAAATTGTTTTATTATTTTTAAAATAAATTATTACTATTTTTTCAACTTTTTACGACTTAAACTTTCTTCTCGTAACGCAATAT
The DNA here is from genome assembly GCA_032207245.1 of Pardosa pseudoannulata. NCBI lineage: Eukaryota > Metazoa > Arthropoda > Arachnida > Araneae > Lycosidae > Pardosa > Pardosa pseudoannulata. The sequence goes on along the minus strand of CM063505.1, from coordinate 179,810,756 downwards.
AAGATATCTGTCTGTCTGTCCTCGAATTTATGAAGCGATTGGACCTGGTATGGATAGAGCATCCATATTGGATTTTTGATGAGTTAGGGTTAGCAAAATTCAAAGCGAGTAAAGTTTATCTTTTTCTAAACTATATATCCGATTTGAAAATAAATGGGTATGAATAAGAATCATATCACATCGAAAAACACTGTCATCTCTAAAACGTTCGAAATCCACCTCGTCCCCCTTTTCGAGCGTTTAATGCCATTATATCAAGCCCCATTTTAAGAGCAGGATATTAAATTTATCAATTTATCCCATAATAAATAGGTAAAAATAACAATTTTTCTAGCATTATGACGTCATTCCTTTAACTATCTCATTTAATCATTTATTTTAGATTATTTAAATACCTTCTGCATGATTTCGATAAGTTTTATCACTAAACTTAGATATTCCGTAAATAATTTTCTTTTATATTTGGCTTAAATAATAAATTAGGTACATATGAGATAATTTTAATCGATTATTTTTGTTGAAAGATAATTTTCAGCCAAAAAACAAACCATGTTTTTACCTGACTCATAGGGTATCTTTACAATTCTAGAAAATTAAAAATTTTGCTGATTCCGTCATATGACGGGGTATATGTATATTTCTAATAAATATTATACAATGGGATTTTAAAATATCAAAATAATTAAAACATGATATAGTGAAAAAATTATAGCCTTGAATGACTAATATAGTAACTACACAATGTATTTAATAGCAAAATTAACATTGAAAATATATAAACTATACATGATATTAAATTCTAATTTTTAAAACAGGAGTATAACTAAAGAAAAAGAATAACTTTGAAAGAAAATGAAAATGTTCCAAATTTTACCTGTATATTATAAAATTCTTTAGAAATATTTGCCAAAAATTTTTTTCCAATTTCTTCCGATTGTGCAACAATATTGTGATCAATTGTCAAAAGTGCCAGTCAATCTGTTTTTACATGTTGAATCCAATTTGCACTAACTCAACATTACTGTTCTAAGCCCACTGTTGTCTATGCACAGCTAGGCAGATGACACACCCACACACATGGTACATTTTCTTTCCACGAAATGGTTTTTAAGAATTTCGGAGGGGGACCGGTCCCCTAAATCCCTTCCCTTGACTACGGCCTTGCCTCCCCACACCTCCTAAAAATAAAATAAAATAAAATTCCACTCTGTTCCCCGCACTTATTGAACCCCGGCTTGACTTCTACTACGAATTCATCATGACGAAAATTTGCAAGAAATAGCCACTTATAGTTCATAGCACCTTTAGTCACTTGTCAAATTATAGCTTGTCAATGTACAGTGGTACGTGAGAAGTCGTTAGGTGGTATGCATATAGAAGGCTGTAATGGTTGAAAGTGTAACAAAATAATTTTAATAGATTCATTGGAAATTTTATAAAAATGTTGGCAGAGATTTTTATTAATATTATCAGCCGTAATAGTGGTCACGCTATCAGTAGAATCTTCAATTATAGAGGAGTTGCGTCCGTTTTGGGGTTCGTCGCAGTCCCGAATACAATGAACTGAAAAGCTATAAGGCTTTTGTTGGTTTCATTTGATTTGGAGCGCTATGGTCTACTTTTTTCCTATACGAGGAATAATGTAACTGGGACCTACTACTTAACCCTTTCTTGGGCCGTGGGAAGATTACTTCCCACCTACACGATCTTACAAAATACACCTGTGGGAAGCCCAAAACCCGTTATAATATATTGGTCTTGTTATTGAAACGACGGGAAGACAGATTCCCGATTCGGTTTTGCGCTGTCGTCAATTGTTCGATCGATTGAATAAAATTAGCAGCTCTGTTTTGAAAATTTGGAAACGTGGAGTGAGAAATAAATGGCCCACGAAAGGGTTAAAGTCGATTTCGAACTATTGACGTCTTTGCCATCAGTGGGATTCGAACCCAAGAACTCCGGTACCGAACATCAGTGTCCTACCATTCAGCGATCGATCAGCAATTGAAATGCTGAATTCAAGACAAAATGCATTAAGAATATTTCATTTAAAATATATAGTAACTTGAATTAAAAACTGACTTATAGCCAGCTATAGTTTAGATCGGGATGTAATGATTTAAGTCTAAATACACGTGTTCAATAAATCTCTAAGTAATACAGTGTTTTGGATAAAAGGAGAAAAAATGCACTTATTTACATTACCCGGATTGTACTTTAAGTTCGTTAAAGTTATTGAATTACTTTGATACGGATCACGTTATTTTATAAAATAGCAATAACAGAAGAAGGTTAACTGTTGAACAGAAATTTATTGAGCATACATCGAGGACCATTAAGCTGATGTTTGAAATGCGAAACGCTCTTTTTTCTCTCTTTCAAACTGTACGCATGAACTGTTTTTATCGCATTCTTTTATGACGCATGTTATTCCATCGCGTTTTAGGATGCTTCTCCGTAATGAGTCTGCCTTGCGTCAGGCCCGTTTGTTTCTTTTTTATCTCGCGAGGCTCACGCATTTGCTTATCCTGGAACACGTAACGCGTCCCAAACTGCATGATAAGTATGTGCTTTAAGGAATGGGTATTGAGTTGTATTCGATTTGTATTGCGTTTGCAATTAATTTACAGTTCGCCCGTCTAGACGACTTTTGGAAAAAGCATAAAGTGCTTTTGATTTCATTTTGGAAATAGAAAACTTGACATTTTTGGATAGAGAAGTTATTTCTGAGGATTGATTTGAGGAAGAAATTTGATGGAATGTTTAGTCGATGATACAGTATGCTTCAGACAGAAGTATGCTAAGAATGGAATTTTCCAGTTCTTCGTCATGCTCCTTTGTCTTCATTATTATTCATGGCAGACGTCCTCGGTAGTAACCGATGATGCATCGCGTAAGGAGTTTTTTCTAGAACTGGTTTGTAGCAGTTAACTTCTTAGAAGCTGAGCTATAAGTACTCACACTCTGGTTATAGACCCGAGAGTCGGACCTGTGTTTACTCTCGGGAAGTTGAGCTACTGGACCGTTAAATAATTAGATATTCGGAATTACCACTCATGTTCCTTAAAGCAATACTTTCAAACGTATGGTCCGCGCAACCTTAAGGAGAAATTGAGGGAACATTTTTGTTAAGTTCGTCATGAGGAAGAAAACAAAACAAAAAAGTATTTTTTATTTTTCGCAGTGAAGTACTTTTTGAAGCAATTAGTAAAAGAGTTAAAAAAAATAAATGGTTTTTTCATCTTTCACTTCTTTGCGAGAAAGTAATACACTGGGGTATATACATTAATATATCCCAAAATGTTATATACATTGGAACCTAAAATGTAATTTGATTTATCGTACCTGCATTCGATCCATTAAAAAATAGAGAGGGTTAATTAACTAATTTATTTTATTATTACTTAATTCCGCAGAAAGGATGGTTCTCAAATGTTGCATCCCACGGAACTTTTTTTTACCACGTATGTAGTAATGTAACCCCTAAAAGAATATTACTTTAGGAGAAACTAAGGGCCTATTATTTATTACTAATTACACTTAAACATAAAAATCTTAACTACATAAGCTACATATTAGTACCATATATATATATATATATATATATATATATATGCTACTGTTTTCCGCTAATGAATATAATCAGAGATACTTACATGCTTTTGCTTAAAAAAATGGGAAAAGGGAAAAATGAAATTTTGCAGGTGGTCATATTAATATGGCCAGGGATATGTGTGTGTATATGTGTGTGTAGAGAAAGAGAGAAGAGAGGAGCGAGTATAAGGTGATAATGAGAAATGAAATGAAAGTAAGTAAAACATAGAACTGTAAAACATAGGTGAATTTTGTATTTTCAGAAGTACCCATAAACATCATTGAACAAAAGAATTATGCCTGAAAATGGGATCAATTAAAAAGAATCTTAGTACTGTAAAATTCTTCTTTAAAAAAAGAACAGAAAAGGGCAATACTATAACGCAATACAGAGATGCGCTAGATCAGATAACAATTAATGAAGCGAGCCTCAAGTCCTGTCAGTAGATTGGAAAAATAAATCCATAGAGTTAAAATACGAGGAACAACATACGAGTTACAAGCAACTTAATGAGAAAAAAAAAACAATTATACATCTTTATCAAGTCAAACTGAGTGTCCACTATTTGGAGTGTCCCTTATTTGAATGTTATTACAGAGGAAAT
>CM063505.1:179699057-179801557 GCA_032207245.1 Pardosa pseudoannulata | reverse complement strand
ATGTTCATGTATTATTTGGTTAGGAGTACTGTGGACAACATTTTACGAAGCGAAGACACCTTAGACTGAAACCTATTGTTTAAAGCTGTTTCTGAGCTGCTAAAGTTTCTGTACCAGCAACGAGATTCGAAACACAGTGCGCTGCGTGTTCGCTCATCATCATGCATATGGTTTTGTGTGTGTGTGTAAATAAAGTTATTATGCAAAATATAAACAATCGTTTCGTCTGTCCAATATGTTTTTTTGGTTTGGAGCGCTACGTCTATTTTGCAAGACGATAATGAGACCGGGACCTACAGCTTAAAGCCGATTACGAACGGCTACGAACATTCATGCCACAGTTTGATTCGAAACCACGAAATCCGGTTCCGAAGGTTGAACTCCGGTTCCGGCCCTAACCATTCGTCTGTCCAATATGTTAAGAGTAGAGTTTGTAATACCGATAAATTGTCAGATATACCCCTCAAATGTTTACCGATATTTCCCATATAAGAAATATACATTCGAAATTACTACTAATCACTACGCGCCCATCCTACAGTCTAGTCTAAATATATACACGACAGGGATAGGTTCCCTTCTCTGGGAATGTCTCCCACAACGCAAAAACCGAAATTTGACTTTTCAATGCTTTATATAAAATCCCAAGCATCGGAAATTTTTTAGACAGGTCAAATAGTTCGGTTTCTTGGTTGGTTTGAAACGCTATGGTCTACAGTTTTGATACACGAGGGCTAATGAAACCGGAAGCTACTGCTTAAATCAGAGGTTACGAACATTTATGCCAATAGTATAAATCGAACCCACAAACTCAGTACCAACGGTAAACAAATGTGTAGCAGTCGCCATCAAACCGTTGATGCAGACGGTAATCTGCCACTGCTGTAGCATTATTACGTTGTTCTGTTAGTATTTATCTGCAAGAGGTCTCTAAACGATCCATCAGTGCCACGGGATCAAGATTCCTATCGTATCTTGCTGTCAGCAATTTATTTATTTATATATTTATTCTTTTTTGTCTATATTTAGATTTTTGACTACCCAAATTTTTTTTCTTATTCTTCTACCCTCTTTCACCGGTGTCGAAGTGCAATGCCCCGTACTGAGTGCAGTATTTCAGAAAGAAGTGCTTTCTTCGCGCATCCATCTTTAAATTTAGGGTCAAAAACATACATTGTTAAGTCCTCGTTGAAATCCTCTAATTTTTTTATGAATCCCTGCGACATCGTCAAAGCATATTTAATCTCATTTATTTGAAACGTTTCGGTGTACATATTTGATTAACGATGGCTAACAAAAGAAATTTCTGTTTGAGGTAGTTTTAATTAGAGATATCTCCAGTAAGAAGATGAGGTTTAAATTTCATTCAGTTATGTATAAATATCAAGATGCCAGTTCAGAATGATAAATAAATGTATATAAAGATAAATGTAATAAGTTTAATAAGTATAATTTGCACTTTAAGTTGAAAAAAGTGATTAAATGAGAATAAATGTGAATAAATACTGATTAAATAAGATTAAAATAAGATTATATGCGATTATATGAGAGTAAATAAGAGTAAAAGTCTAATAGCATAAAATACGTAAGAAAGCTTGCACAGGCGTAAATCGGATCCTGGCAGGCCTAATTTCTCTGGTACAGTGTGGATAAGACACCTCATTATTTTCACATTAAGCTAAGTTTTCTTGTTCTGCTGTTTAGAATTTAAAAATTTTTATAAATTTCTGCGAGTAAGCAGATTCGGAACAGCTACCAAGTGGGGTACAAACCTCAGGAATCGTAGCTAAGAATAGCGCGTTACCAATCTGGTCATACAAGGTCAAGGTCAATTTAATTGGGTTTAACAGCAAAGTGTAAAGTCTTCACTTTAACCTCCGAACGTAAACCAGATCAAAACATCAAATTAGGCCTCTAGGCAAAAAGTAATCCAAACAAAAATTTAATACATTCCAGCTCACAAGAAGGCGAGGAGGTGAGAACGTTCTCATAAAAACTTATGAGTAACCAACGCGTTGTCTAATTAGGGGATAATTAGACTGGAACCTTGACTATGACCAGTAGGTATGGTTAACAGAAATGCATAGTATTCAATACAACGTGAATTTTTGGTCATACGTCATATGGCTTAACGTCATTACAATATATATATGGTTTGCTTGACGTTCTACGTTGAGGAATTTGTAATACGAGGGTTCATGAGATTGGGGCTTTCTACTTCAATTCCGAATGACTACATAAAAACCCAACCCAATATTGGATTTGAAGCCGAGAATTCCGGAGACAAAGATTGTCCAGCTGTCATCTGGCATTTGAAACTGATATCGAGGTACGAAAACTAAGTGCAAAGCGTACCGCTTTGTAAATCAACATATTTCTGTTATAACATGTTCATCGCTGAACAAAATTCTATAAATTGTCTCCTTTCCGTATTATAAACACTTGCTTGCGTACTTTTAAATTTTAAAGCAGTGTGCCTCAAACGGTAAGAGGCAACCTACTGTAACGATCCGTTACATGACCCCAAAACGAACAAGGAGCCCAAAAGGTGACCTTTTGTCGTGGACTCACGATTAGCCGATAATAGAACCAGGTGGTCTAAAACCCGTAATTGAAAAACGGTGCGTCGACGGCTCCGAACTGTCTGAACATTGTAACCTGTTGAATGGACCTTTACTGTGTACATAATTGAGTGCACCTTGCCGCCCATTAGCGGTTACAAAAAGGCCATTAAGTTGGTTAAGTTAATGAATCTGAGAATTGCTACATCTGGAACCAGGACAGCTGATCTAAGACTTGGGAGTGACCGCAAGATTGCGTCACCCTGGCTCGGGAAGCTTCTCGAAGAACCGAGAAGCGAAGATATTGTGGAGTATAAATGGAACAGGACCGGACTAGAACGGGGGCTTTTTGCTTTGTTCTTCTCTCGAGGCTTCTACCTGCTAGAGCCTGGTCGATCGAGGACCGCTCTTATCTCCGTGTCTGGAGTTTGTTTTTTGAGACCGCCAGCGTCTCCGTTGCTAGATAGTCGAACATTCGACTTGGGAATTCCTTCCCCGTTATTGCTGATTGATAGTTAACTTCTTGCATAGAAGTAGTCAGCCTAGAGTGACTTTGCACTCTAATTTTGGATCGACTTGCATCCTGTGTTTTCTTCACGAATCCCAGCGTGATACGCACTCGGAACCTCCGAACCTGCTGTGAAAGCCAACCGCGCTAATCGACTGACGGAGTGATCGAGTCAACATTAGTCCGGCACTAATTAGTTTCCAGCTTTTGTGTTTTAAGCCCTAGCCATACTGTTCCGGTATACGCATCCTTGTATGTGCCTATTATCTCTGTACGAGATCCCTGAATGTTATCGTTTATTGAATTTGTACATATCTGTACATAGTTTATTCTAGTGAATAAAATATTTAGTCAAGAATATCTAAATTTCTAGCTGTTTCATTGAAGGCCTCGTAAGTACGTTACAACCTACCACTCGGTCGCAAGTCATTTTTGACTTTTAATATACTATACAGAGAGTTAAACTCGTATGCTATGATTCTTCTGTTCAGTTTGTGATTTAAAAAATGAAAAACACGAAATTTCGATAATTTTTTAAAACTTAAAATATTAAATAAAACTCTGAACGAATATTTTTAAACAATGAATTTTAAGCTTTACTCACTATTTATATTCAAATAACGTAGCATAGATTTAGGTGAATAAGGTAAAAACCGTCAAAGTCGTACACTATATGAAATTCTCAATTTTAGAATACTCTAAAGCAGAATGTTTTCACTTTAATCCTTTGTTAGGTGTCCTCAAGGACTTCTAACGTGTTCCAAACGTGTGAGCACAGATCGAACCACACTTTCATAGTTATGTTTACTTATTTTATTATATTCTAAATTTTATATCAATCACCAAATTTCAATGCTATATATGATTTGTGGTATCTGTTAGAAGTTGGGATAAGAAGTCATCATATTTCTAGTAGAAGTAACTTATGAATGGCTCTGTTAAAAGAATAAAATAAAGTCAGTTAATGTTATTATGAAACTCTCATTCGATCTATGTCAATCAGTTTGGAACACATCATACTAGCAAAAGCTGAAATGAAAATATCATATTTTTGTGTTTTCTGAAACTGAGAATTTCGTATTGTGTACAAGTTTTACTTTGACTCTGTTTCTTCCATAGCCAACTAACTCAACGATGGTCGGATGGTAAGAGTGCTGATCGTCGATATCGGAGTTTATGGGTTCGAATCCCGCTGTAGTCAGGCTTGACAAAAACCCGGGTTTTTTCAGAAAAAACCCAACTCAGTGGGTTTTTTCAGGGTTTTTGGGCTTTTTTCGGGTTTTATCAGGGTTTTTTCTATACTTTAAAGGGTTTTAGATGCTTTTTTGGGGATTTGAAAACTATTCAGGTTTTTTTTTATGTAAGAGGATAGGATATATAATTAATTGTATGATTGATTAAAATAAATTTAACACATTCGCTGCCGATCACGCGCCAGCGCGTGATCAACATATAGGAAAATGCATATATGACGTCAGGTTCGGCAGCGAATGTTTAAAATGTTAATCACTTTTTTTAAAATTAAAAATTTTAAAAATCAATTTTAAATTATGCAGAAAATTTTTTTGTCTAAATTAAATTAAGTTTTGAAATCTTAAAATAAATTTTTTTCATATTATAAAACTTTTCTAACATCAAAAAACTAGTTTTGAATGGCGATTATTTTATACTAAAAGTTGGCTTTGAAATAGTTGCATTTGAAGTTTTTTCTTTTCGATAAAATGTATTAAATTATTGCTCTATATTTGTTAGCAGTATTGTGTTATTAAAGCATTCAGAAGATATTTTTTTAATTAATTTGTAAGTTATATAGGATAAGTAGCATAATTAATTATATATATTATCCCCATGTTTATTTATTTGCAGTTGTTATACATATTTTTTTCCCAATTTTTCTTGTCCATTTTTCAATTAATTTTATCACATGTAATATTTCAATATTATTTTTTTTTCATCATACATTCTTATTAACTTTGTTTAATTTAGATCTTATTGTATTTGTTATACAGATAACTATTTTTCCCTGAAAAGTTTTTAAGTTTTTGTTTTTTCTAGCAGTTTAGACCCCCTCAAATTAAACAAAATCTAGGATCGTTGTCAAAGATGAAATATGTAATATATATTATAGATTTAATTCAATATATTTATTATTAGTTAAATATGTGGAATTTTAAATAAAGATTTTGAGAACCCAATTTTGAAAAAACCCACTTGGGTTTTTTCAAGTGGTTTTTTTTTTTAAAACCCGCCCGGGGTTTTTCGGGTTGGGCAAATGAAGCCAACCCTGACTGTAGTATGAATGTTCGTAGCCATTCGGAATGGGCTTTAAGCAGTAGGTCTCGGTCTCATTAACACTTGTGTAACAAAAGAGTAGACCATATTCCTTCAAACCAAGCCAAATTCATATCCGTCTACGTGTAAAGTTCAATTCATTTAGTAAAGATATTTATTAAGATTTTTATTTGTTATTTATGTAAAAAAAATGCATCGAACTTACGTGTTTTATACTTTTAAAATCTCAAGTTGAACATGGAAAAGCATAATGTACGAGTTTTACTTTGACTCCCCGTATATACCTTATTGGAATGTGCACTAGTACAATATTTTTATTATACTAGAATTTGCCCAAGAGCTTGTTGGCTTCATCAATCGACATGATAATAAAAGGACAAAAAATAGCAGAATTCCTATGAAAATATCGTTTTCTTGGTAGTCAAATAACTCTAAAAAAGTTCAATACATCGAGGATAAAGTAGTTTGCCATAGATTTTTGTTTGCTAATTAAAATAAAAGTGGAGTGCAATCTGTAAAAGTTTGATAGACATCTTTTAAATTATTAGAATTGTAAAAAGATATATATTATCCTCTTTTTTATGAGGGAAAACATTACACTTGTAGTCTTATTTTTTTTATTTCGGATTTTTATTCATATTTTCTGCGTCTGACTTTCTCAACAATTTCCCAACATCATTTGAACAGATTTCTACTCTCAGATTATACAACCGTACTGTTTGTCCTCAGTTGTCTTCTATTTGCACAGCTTAAACATCATCTACCGAGCATTGCAGCACGTAGGTATGCCAGTTCATTTTGCATTCCTTATTGACTGCATATCATATTCTTTTCTGTCTTAAATTTTATTCAAAGACAACAATTACTAGTTGACGTGAATTATTTCAAACACATAAGAGTAATAAACATATGTGCCGATTTAGTCCTTGTATTTCATCGATTTTATGTTTTTGGGGAACTTTACACTAACAACATTTCACTGACTGAATATAAATTTTAAAAAATGGTAATGATAACCATCCAACCACTACTTAGTGTCAAGTATCCGATCTGGAGATTCATGATACTTTCGTGCTGAGTTCGTCAACACGACGTGTTGTAAATTTTCCAGAACAAACTAGATGTAGATTTAAAACGGAAAATTCTTCCAGGCTACTGATGTTTTCGTGTGTTCCTTGGGAACACAACCAAAGGCGAAATCAAATCCATAAATGTGTGTGAATAGCTGAATGTTGTAACTGGATATGTAAAGAATACGGAATAACGCTGGAGGTTTAGCACTCTGTCGGGCTTTCGTCTCAAATGCGAAATAGAATTATTGTCCATTTTGTAACAGAATTTTTGGTTCACGACCGTAACCGCTACAGCAATGTTTTTTAATTTGTTTTTTTTTTTATCGTGGTACCCTTAGAACACTTTTCAAAGTTCACCGAACCTCTTTATAATTTTTCATAGACTCATATATACGTTTTTCGTAGTAGTTTGCCATAAACAAAATTCTCTCCAAATTTTGAAGGAAAAACTCCGATACTCCCGTGAAACTTTAACATGTGGTCTAAATACTAGCTTTGTAATGGTATATTTAATTTAGAATTAGTCAATATTTGTTAGACAATGACATTAATTGTCCATCAAAATCACAATGGGCCAGTCCGCTTCACATGGTTCCTAAGAAAGATGGTTCTTTCCGATCATGTTGCGATTATAAGCGTTTAAATGCACAAACAGTGCCAGAAAGATGGTTCTTTCCTCTAACAACTTTACTGTAGTTAGTTATAAAAATGCTTTAAAGTGCTGTTAAAGTTAGAATCGTTTAACTTGAACAACGTTTTTAGGTATATTTTTTTAACCTACTAAATCGCACCAATGATTTATACCACTACGTACCACAAACTTTTCATGGAACACTACGGTCCAGTGGTTTACCAATAGGAAACCGTTACACAAATCTGAGTTTTAGACATCTTATTGTCTTAGAAATCCATGGTCCATAATTTGCAGTGTTTATTAAATTTCGGTTATTTAATAGTTATCAATTTTACTTTTTTAATGCATTAACTGTTTCTTTTTTTTAAAGTATTAGTTCCCAAAGTCCTATAATCACAGAGAGTACTATATATAAATACACCTTATCCCCCCTTGATTTAGTAACTTTATACTTCAGACCCATTATTCATTTTAAAACAGCCTAATTCCGCTATAATTATTCATATCAAAGCAAACGTCTGCTATTTAGATTTTAGCTTTGTATCTAAGGTAAGGAGAAAGGTCAACGGTGAAAGTTAATTGTTATCAGAAAGTACAAAGAAAGGTTGATAAAGATTTAACTCTTTGTTTCCTGGATTAATATACTAAATTGGAGGTTTATCATTTCGATAAAGCAAAAAACCAGAGCAAATTGATGATAATATAATCGAAAGCAGTCATTGTTCTCTAATAGAGATAAGTCCTGACGTCTCTTTATCAACAATGGGGTACCCTTTGCAAATAATATAAGCTGACGAATTTTAAAAAAGTGTTTATTAAAGATATTAAGGCGATGAGGAAAAAGAAGCATAGAAACTACATATACATATAATTCCTTTTTTTTTATATCAGTTGATTCAGATAAATGAAAAATAATCTAAAGCTATTGATAGCTAATTTGAGGTATTTCACTAAATCAAAAAGTATAAAACATGCACACACATCGCTAGAAAGATAATTGAATAGATATAGATATGTTTTTTAAACTTGATTAAATTAAATTAAAAAAGAAATGCAAAATGTTTGGAATTGCCCAATTTCACCTAAAATTGTCAGATTTATCATATTTAATAGACTCAAATAATTTTTGTTAAAATTAAGATTTCCTCTACTTTTTACAAAAGAAAGAAAACAATGGCAAAATATTAAGTAGCACGAAAGGCATGCAGCAGCTTTGCTGTCTTATTTGTGTATTGTCCGAAAAGTAAAAACATGTTCTTTGATAACCAGATGATTTTCATTTAGTTTTTATTAAATATTTCCGCAAACCCACCCGTAAATCCGGCCCTGCAATAACCTTTCATGTGAAGAGATAAAAATGGAAGGAGGGTATAAATCCTATACTAAGAATATGTACAAGAGCACTATGACTGTTAATATTTTTTTTTATTTTATCAGCATCAATAACAAGTGGATGAGCGTTACTGAAACAAATTAAATTTAACAGAATTGTACGATAAAGGATATAATTTTTAAATGTTAGGTATCGTGAGGTATCATTATACAGGAATGATCGAATCATTTTCACTTTATCGCAGAATTAATCAGGAAATGTACTGACTCTTTAAAAAAAACTTTTATTTCGTTAAAAATTATATAAAAGTTGAAATTAGCCAAGCTTAACTTCTGCGTGTATATATGTAATACATCAAAATTATTTCACTTTAGTACCTTTTAAAAATTCCCCTCTTTCCCATTCCTTCAAATCTGTTTTCTCAGTCACAAAATGTCTTAATTAAAAGAGTGTCCGTGACTTGATTTTCTTCCAACCCATTTCCGAAAGCTTTCTCTGCAATAAAGGAAAATTTTCTGCACACTCTCCATATTTTTCAGCTGTTCCTGGTTCACTTTTCAATGATCTAAGTTCCTTTTTGCTGTGGAGAGCGCTGACTAGCAGCTCTCTCTTGGGAAGATTTTGTCTCCGCGTATCGCTCTGGGGTCCAAACCTGTCATCCACACGTTTCCATGATCATTCTATTGTCTGCCTTTGATAGAGCCACATATCATTCTCTTAACTCAATAACAGTTTAAGACCTTTTACGGATTCGCCGTTCCCTTCAATGTGCCACGACTGTTTACTTCAATAATCTAGCTGCTTAGGTTTCTCTTTGCTCAGTAACCCGGGCAAGTAAAAACAATAGGGGATACAAATTTATATGACCGGAGAATTAAATTGTGCTGGTTTACACAACACACACACACACACACACGTGTGTGTGTGGGTGGGTGCGTGCATGAATGCATGCATAATGCAGCCGAACTCCATTATAGTGAGCTTTCTCCGGACTTTACAATAGATTACGCAGATAAATTTGGAACCATAGATTCATTATAATCGATGGTTAAATGTATCCGATTTTGTTGAAACATTAAAATTTCGTATCATTTGATGGAAATTTTAGTGGAATCAATCACTGTGATAAGATGCAATTTACTACTAAATTATTAACTAGACAACTTACCATGTTATTACATACAAAGAATTTGCATTTGAAGAATTTGGAAGTGTTGTATTTACTTTTATTTATAAAACATATGAAAATATTTTGTCATTTTACATCGATTACATTTTGATTTTAATCAAGATTCGACGATTTTCTTATTGACCTATAGGAAATATTGCTATTTTAATCCACATTTTCCGTAAAAAAAGAAGCTTCACTTCAAAAATTGAAGGCATTAATATCCTTTTCTTTTACCCAACGTGAGGAATCATTTTATTCACCAACCGCATCGCTGTTTTGTTTTGCTTCTCATGCAATGCCATCGTGATCTGGATGGCTTATGCCGGGGCAGAGTTCCAACATACATACAATGCCATCGTCACTATGTATGTTTGAAATGCACACCTCATTATCACACAATTCAAAGTATTCAATTTCAACTCTTGGAAAAACATCTTCAAGCCTTCCAGCCACATAGCGATCGGTAGGTTTTCATTTTCGTTTTTGTCATCCGCGGTACTATCTTTTCTTTCTCCAATAGATGAAAAAGACCCGAATGTCGAAAGCAGTTAGAAATTATTGCAGCTGTGACTTGTCTCTAAACCTTATGAGCAAAGCGATTGCTTTCAAAAGACAGAGACATGCTTTACCATGATATCAGTTTGCTTCAAATCTTTCCAAAATATAGAGAAAAGACTTCTTTCTGTAGAAATATTTGAGGCTGCGAGTAACATTTTGATCCGTTAGTTACAGCACAGAAGTTGTATTGGCAAACAAAGAAACAATCTTGGTGACTTTAAAATCGTCAGAGGTTTTTGTGTGCTAAATTTCTCCTGCAATTTCAGATTTTAAGCATTTTTAAAATTTAATTTTTGTATTAGTTTACAAATTTCCGGATATCTGAAAAAAGTTATCAATCAATGAGAACTGGTATAAAATATTTAAACTGAAAAACTATGTAAACAACCAAAGGTTTCCAGTACTTTCTCAAACTCCTTAAAGCCTCTCTAACTCATATGCATGGCCATTTAATAAAAAGTTCTCTTACTTTTATAAATGATATTATAGCAAATATAAAAACATCACGCAAGATAGATTCCTTAAATTCTGTACAAACTGTTAAACGTTATATGATGTCAATTAAATCTACAATATGTGTAAAATGCGTTTGCGAAGTTCTCCAAACTACTCCCATGGATAAAAATTTAATTTGATAAAAGAATGTTGGGTGTAGCTGAAACGCATACCAACAAGACTTAAAAGTGACAGCTTTACATAGCAATAGTTCTTTCGCTGAATCTTCTAACTCTGCAGCTTTTGATTCAGTTGCATTTATATTTAAGAAAGGTAGATGCAATCGTTAAAGAGCAAGAGTTATTCTTTTACCAAATACGTCTGTAATTCCTGTTTCTAGAAAAAGGCGACTATTTTCTTTAAAATACAATAAAGTAGAGAAAAATAAAATTGGAAACTCTTTCAAATGAACTTTTATATTTTAAGCATTATAACTATACTTTAAAAAATCAGTATTTCGGTCCTTTATTGATATAACTGTATTATTTATCTCCAATTAAAATTATTAATTCTTTAAGCATTGTTGAAAATTTAATTATAAAGTGTACCGCATTATTTTAAATTATAAACGCCAAACAATTTTTCAGGGTTTTTTTTTCCCAAGTCTTGCAAACACCTCTAAATAGATCTTTGAAAGAAGGATGAGCAATTCCACTGTTTGTCACCAGCACAATTTTGAACTTTATTTTTAATAATTCACTGTTCCATTAACGGAGATCTTCAAATAACTCGGCAGTCATTCAATCATTTTAATTTCATATTGTAACTTAGTACTGGCATCTAAGGGATGTTTAGGAACGCTGTCTTTAAGAAGATTTCAGTTTAAGTGGACATTTTTTTACTATAAGCACTTTATTATAAGCATGTAAAATAACTAATTAAATAGGAACTCAATGGGGATAAATAAAAAGATCTCTAAAATTGAGACTTCACTGTAGAAAAGTTCAATTGTTTGTGCGTGTAAAATACTAAATTATGTTGCTTTTATTCCATTGTAGTTTGCTGTGAAAATTGTCACAGCCTGAGCATAGAGGAGACTAACAATCTCGAGAAAAGCGAATTAGGTTTGTTTAGAAAGAGAAATTGTGCCCGTGGGCCGATAAACATCACAAAATTATGTTTTAAAAGAGTTATATAGGGTGAATTAGTCAATTGGAAATGTTCAGAGGGATCACACGGGGACGCTACTTACATCACTGCACGTATCAGGCTTAGATGATAATAAAAGGAAAGTTGAAGGGCAGAAATAAGATTTGAAGATGTGGCGCTCGCTAGTGGAGTTATTGGAGTAGAATGTGAGAATGAAAATTTCGTCAAAGAATCGGAAGTATTGTCTTTTAATGTATAGAATCCCCCCCCCAAATTATTAAATAATATAATTAAAATTCGTTAATTGAGAATATTATTAGATAGTTATTATAAAAGTGTGTTTGTGTTGCAAAGAGATAGTGGGGGAGGTAATCAAATTTAATCGTACAGTTATTTATTCAATAGTCTAAAGTATGCATTAATCTGCGCTGAAGATTCAAAAAAGCAGTTAATAGAAATTTTTATATAACTGCAGTATTAGCTACGCATTAGTTGAGTTTGACAAGTTAATCCTGTTTCACACGGGAACAATGAATAATTCTATTCATAAAATAAGAGTTCTTCAAAGTTTCTCATATGCCAAAAATGAGACTATTTTGTCTTTTATGATATAATATGTGAACTGAAAACTTGTGTGTAGATGTTACCTTTACTTTAAAATTGGAAAATTTGTCATTTAACAGTATGT
Source organism: Pardosa pseudoannulata (assembly GCA_032207245.1). Lineage (NCBI taxonomy): Eukaryota > Metazoa > Arthropoda > Arachnida > Araneae > Lycosidae > Pardosa > Pardosa pseudoannulata. The sequence continues at coordinate 179,789,155 of CM063505.1, read as the reverse complement.
TATTCTAAACATTGAAATATGTGCGTAGCTATCTTTATCTTAAAATTGGAAAATTTGTCATTGAAAAGTATGTTTTTCCCAAGCATTAAAAAATGTGCGTAAATACTATCTACTTTAAAGTTGGAAAATTTTTAATTCATGAATATTTTAAATTCTCATTCTGACTCATACTATTCTATTTCAACTTCCAAGCATGTATAATAGATTAATTAAAATTACGCTTTCGAAATGTTATCTATACTAAGAATATAATGAATATTCGGCCACTTTACGATATTCGTCCCTTTTGCCAAATATTTGGTGTAACCGAATAATGAAAGAATATATCGCCGAATATCTGTGGATGATTATTCTTAGATATGTGGCCAAATAAATTCAAGATAATGGGAAAAAGATATTTTTAAACTGTTTTTTTAATTATTAATAAACAAAGAATATTACAGAATTACATGTCACTACATTAATTAATAGAAAATCTTTAATTTACTCAGTTTAAGTTTAACACATAAGTGTATTTAATAATGTTACGTGATTAAATTTTTTTCTTGTTGCAAATTTATTAATATATGTATTTAAACAAGCATTGAAACATTTTTTAGTAAAGTGCAAATATATACAGTTTGTGAGCTATAATTCTGATTACTATTTGAATCCTCAATTATAATTTCTTTACACCAATTATGAACAATTTAATAATGAACTATTAAAATTTATTCCCTGTGTAATATCAATATATCAGTAATATGCAATACAAATATATTATTATATATTTATAAACATGAATATATCGTAATATATCTTTGAAAAACTGTCACCAACATGAATGAACTGAATACTGAAATTAATGTTGGAAAACAGATGTTAATTTGGATTGTTATACCAACACACACACACACACACAAAAAAAAGGCAATAAAGCTAAACATTTTACTCTATAAAACACTAATTCGACCACTGGCTGCTCAGGAGTGATTTTAATCCGAAATTTTCCGATATTTCCAAAAATTTATATGGGCTTGTTCCGAAAATTATAAAGAACAGATTTTTTTTTCCAAATATTCTTTTCGAATTTTCGTAAAAAAATAAATGCATCCCTTTCACTTAATATATCTATTATCATAGAAAAAAAATATATATAATATATCTATATCTATCTATCTATCTATCTATCTATATATATATATATATATATATATATATATATATATTGTTTCATCTAATTAATTTCTGAAAATTTTGAATAATATGCATTTTAGATCCAATAAGTAGGGAAATGATTATCCTTTTAAAATAAATATGGTGAAATTTAAATTTATGTATCAAGATTAAGAAACTGAATTTTTCTTTTCTAGAAAATCAACACACACATTGATGTATGTGTGTTTGTATTATTTTCTACAATACATTCTTATATTTGCAACTCTATAATAAAGTGATATATATTAGAACATATTGATATATCGGTATTTGGTAAACGATATATCACAATATTAAAATTCAGATATCATCCAGCTCTAGTTCCGACGTCTGGAAATTACCCATAATTACTTTTTATTTTAAAATGGTAGCTCTTGCTTTTTTAGAAAATTTTGTGTGCTGGTCAGAATTTTTTTTAAACACAGAATCACCCATGGGCCCTCTTTAGGAGCGAAAGCTGGACATTCAGTAACCATATCCAAAACTGACTTCTTATATTTGAAAGATTCGTTTGGTTCGGAGCGCTACAGTCTATTGTTTTACTCTCGATGGCTAACGAGGTGGGTTCTACTGCTCCGAACTGCTACGTACATCCATGCCAGCAGCGGGATTCGAAACCGCTTATTAAATAGAACAACCGACGAATTTCAGTTCTTTGCTACATAGAAACAAAATACTCTTCTATTGTTCCGAATGTTTTTTTTTTTCACATTTATATTTTCTGGTGATGAATCCCACAATATATTCTGCTTAATTATTATTCAGTTATACTACATAAAATGTACTACTATTATTTGTTCTGTATTATATTTTATAAGAGTAAAATATTGAGGCAATGATTATGTTTTGGTTTGATTTGGAGCTACGGTTTACTTTTTTGTAACACGAGGGCTAATGAGATTTGGACCTACAGCTTAAAGCCGATTCCGAACGGCTACGAACATCTATGCCAGAAGTGATATTCGAACCCGCGAACTCAGGTACCGAAGAGCAGCTCTCTACCATTTGGCCATCGTTCGGCTCTTATTTTTGAAAGAAGAATACCACGCAAAATGTTCGATGCAGGCCGAGAAAATAACGTCTTGCGAATTCTTTACAATCTATTTATAAACTATAACTAAATTTATAAACAATATAAACAGTCAGTCATTGTTAAAGTTATTCAATCAAGACGAATAAGGTACCTTGGACTCTTATTTAGAACTGAGAATAACAACCCCACTAAGCTATTTACTTTCAACTAACCTGGAGGCACTAGGAAACGAAGACCTCGAATGAAATGGCTTGATGATGTTGAGGAAAATTTAAAAACATTGAATGTAACTAAATAAAAACATATATCATCTGATAGACTACAGTGGAAAAAAAAAAAATTGTTGGAACGGCCCTGTATTTCTGTAAGCTGTAGTGCCAAGAAGAATATAATTATATAATATATTATATATTTATAATTTATGTATCAAATTTAAAAAAATAATTAAATATATGAAAATTAAAAAAGCAATTTTATTAATATTTATTTAATTTTTAATTGAAAATTATTTATTATGACATAGTGTACTGAAACAATTTCTTCCTTGCAAGATAATTATTGTTTTTAGTAATGATTTGAGGAACTAATGAAATCACCTAAATATCGGTAGGAAAGAAAATCTGAAATGGGTTACACTTGTGTGTTTTCATTTTACTCTTTTCTTTTTTAATATCCTAGTTGTTGCTATGAGCGAGACATTTTTGTTATTCAGTTTGTTCTGAAGGAATATCGTATCCGGGTTTTGTCTTCCCAAAATATCACGAAAATTTACGTTCTATTCATGCAAAACATAACGTGATTTCGACTGTTTTTTTAATAAATAGCTGAATTCGTCGCGACCTATTTAGCATCATTTGAAGTATAACTTTGTTTTTCTAACGATGGTTTCATTAATATAGAGCATTTTTCCATGCGTCTGAGTTTTTTATGTTCTTCTCAAAGCAATACGTGATTTGTCAATAATTCACTATTTTAAGTATAAACAAAATTGTATTATCTTTACATCCAAAAATGCTATATATCATAACAGAAACAAAGAACTAGAACAGTTAAATTTTTGAAAAGTTAAAGTTACAATTAAACATTTTCAAAATAATAACTGTCTAGTAGAATACGTAGTTATGCATTTGGCTAACTATATTATGTCTACAAAGGAACGAATATTAAGTTAGACCCAATTATAGTTTAAGTTTGCATTTTATTTCAATAACATCTAACCGATCAACAGATTTGTTTCTTACTAGAAATAAATTAGGCTTTTTGGACATTTTTTAAAACTTTATTTACTTATTCTAAGCTTATACGAGTGCAAAAATTTCAAATTATTTTTTGTATGCTATTTTAAACATTTCTTGTAATGATACAACTCTCGGATAAGATTTTAAAGCTGTTTTACTGTGGTTTTGTAAATGTACGATTCTGTCCTCGCCTATCTTTTTAGCAATGATGAAAATCATTGAATCATAACAGATGCTATGAAAAGTTCCAGATCAGTGGTTCTCGACTTTTTCTGTTTATTTTATTAAAGACTTTTTAATAATGGCTAAGCATAAAATAAGTATAAAATAACAAACTTATTTTTATTTATTAGTTTTTAGTCTATTTTTGTGAATTTTAAAACAGAAGAATTGACGAATTTCAGTTCTTTATTACTTAGAAACAAAATACTAGTATATTGTTCCGAACGGTTTATATTTTCTGGTGACGAACCACTGCTTAATTATTATTCAGTTATACTGCATAAAATATACTACTATTATTTGTTGTGTATTATATTTATTGAATAAGAGTACAAAATTGAGGCAATGATTTTGGTTTGGTTTGATTTGGAACTACGGTCTACTTTTTTGCAACCGAGTGCTAATGAGACCGGGACCTACTGCTTAAAGCCGATACCGAACGGCTACGGACATCCCTGTCACAGTGGGATTCGAAACCATGAACTCACGAGGCAATGCTTTTAAACGAAACTTTGATTTACGTAATAAATAATGATAAAAAATAATGTATATAACTATTATATTAGCAAGTAAAATTGAAGCAACCAGTTATGTGTTTGATAAGACTAACAGGGTAATTCATTACATAAGTACTACTATAAAATCCTTTAAATATATATATATATATATATATATATATATATATATATATATATATATATATATATATATATTTATATATTGCCAAAAGTAAAAGTAAAAAATCTCTTAGAAATAATATGATAGTTTTTAAATAGCCACTGTTGAAAAAATAAATGTAAACATTGTTAAAATGATTTCTTCCTAATGTTCCCACAATTCCCGGGTTTATTCCTATCTCTTTAAAATTCCGGGGCTCTATCTAAAAGACTTACTCATCCTAGTGATGCTCTTAGCCTCCGGTTAACGAGTTTGGCCGGCCAAGTGCCATTAAAAAACATTATGTCTGTCCGGCCCTTTTTTAGAGATAGCTAAAAAATAGTAAGTAAAATTTTTGTGTTTTCTAGCAACGAATTTTCTTTTTCCTTGAAGGTAGAGGGTAATCCTATACGTAATTTTGAAGAATCTACTATTATTTATAATTTTCCGTATGAAGCGATATTTCATATTTTTTTAAACCTCGGACATAATCTAGAGGTTGATGTTTTATAATCTTTAGCAGATACTTCGACAGAAATCATGACAAATATCTTTATCTATTATAAAGTTTCTCTTTACTTATCAATTATGAAGCTTCATTGTGTTTACATATGATAACAATTAAATATCTTTCTCGAAATTTTTTACTTTTTATTTTTTTTTTTTATTTAAAAGGCATCATGCGATGTTTAAAATGAAAGCTGATTTCTATTTAGGATCTCCGATATAGGTAACAAAATGCTTGGTTCTCTGGAGTTCACAATAACGAGTTTGGTCTGATTGTGCTGAAAGAGTTTAAAAAAACTAGCCTTTTTAACTCTTTATTTATTATTTTTTACATACAAAAGTGGCATTATGTGATATATAAAATGAAAGCTAATCTTTAGTGAAGACTTCCGATATAGCTAACAAAATCTTTGGTCTTTGGAGGCTCGTTATAACGGGTTTGGACTGATTGTGCTATTATTTTGTAGATATGTAAATAGCATCATGTGATGTTTAAAATAAAAGCTGATTTCTAATGAGGACCTCCGATACAGCTAACAAAATCATTGGTCTTTTGAGGTTCGTTATAACGAGTTTGGTCTGGTTGTGCTAAAAGAGTGAAAAGACTGGCATTTTTAACTAATTGTGCAAAAATAATTTTAAAAAAATTTCCATTTTCTTTTAATAAGTTTCCAAGACACTCTTTCTAGAATTATATAAGGGGAATGACATTGATTTTAATTTCTAAAGCTACGCGTTTGAATCGAATGTTCGTTCACCCAAATCTCAGTATGTTTGGGTGTAGTCAGAAGTAGCCCCTTTTTTCTGTGTGTGATTTATAAGATTGCTCACCGTTCTGCTTGAGTATACCTCCGTGACAATTGCCTCGGATGTTTCTCTTTTAATCGTTCTCCGACAGCGTTCTGTAGAAATTCTTTCACATGGATTCCTTACGCGATAAGGTTTTCCTAATAGCAACAATACAATCGCCTGCGAATCTCCTGACCTGAGGTGTAGTTCTGTCCTTTCTTGCCTCACCTATTTGATCTGCCATTGCGGGGAAGTTTTTATTATTATTATTCAACTTAAAATTCGTAAAATCCATTGGATTATACTCATTTCTAATAAATAAAAAAAATCTAATCGTTACCATTGAATAAAAACCGCCACAATTCAATAATTGTACCTTTTTTTATTTGCTATAAATTATATATTTGCTCCCGCATGAAACTATATCCACTTTCAAGCAAATGGGAGAGCGGTACGGAATTAATCATTTGTGCTCCAAATTAATTTTCCTCATTCTCAGTAGTCTGGTCCCAATTTATGTTTACTTCAATTTATTGCTGATCTAGCGGTTTAATTGAGTTAAACAACTGTTAACAATATTTCTTGAATTTGAAAACCGTGACTGCCACATCCGACGCTGTAGCACCGCGTTGTAGACAGGATCGCAAAAAGTTTCTAACGAAAATCTCCCCTTTTCTGAAGATGAATAAAATTGAAGGCAATCTCCAGCGTGGTACTAGGAACGCCTTACTCCAATCAGGTCTGACTCGAGAAGGTTTGTCGCCCCGGAGAAAGGTGTAAAAAGCTCTCTACTCCTTACTTTGTTTGCAAAACAATGTGCAAACATAAGAAAGATATTTATTTAACTCATCTCAAAAACTTGACCTCTCTTATTACTTATTCTTGTTACCCTGAATTACCTAGACCAGAGGTTTCAACCTTTTACACTATGGGTAATCATTTGAGCTTATCATTCCCGTGAAGGAATCTTTTGATCAAAGAGCAGAAAAAATAGGCTATCACATCTTTATACGACTCATACTTACAAAATTATTATTGCATCTTTATCTTTTAACCACATATCCATTATTGATAGAGTAGTATAAATTACAAATAAATAACAAGAATTACCAATTAGGATATAAAAAAATAACTCTCATTTGTACGCTTGTGGGTGACTGTATTTAAGAGACAGAAGAGATTAACAGAACTAATATGTTTGGTTTGGTTTGGTAGTTGCGGGATATGCTGCAACCCAAGGGGTCAGCTGTATCCCAGATAATCAAAATGCGTAATCATTTTCTGAAAAAAAAAAAAAAAAAAAAAAAAGAAAAAAACTTATATGTGATGTAAGGCTTCTCGATTAATGTTATTTATTTTCCTTTATATTTTATTTCTACTTTTCCTAAAATTACTTTAGTTTAAAACCATGTGGTAAATAATGGAGCGTAAATTAAATATTCTCCAGTATTTGCTAGGTACATTTAAAACAGAAAAACTTAGACCACAAAATGGAAGACACAGTGTGGTTTCAAATATATTTTTTCAAGTTACAAGGAAATTCCGTCGAGCTTGGATAATTCGTTATATGACGTATTTATGTATGCAATCAAGACTATGTATGTATGTCCTTTATTACATTGTATGTGTGTGTATCCCCCCCTTTTTTTGAGATTGAACGTTTATAATATTTTGGATAAGAACTTTAGAGCCCCCCTAAAAAAATCTGGCTACGTCATTGGTACTAGTTCCTACCAAGAAGAAATTTTGGCTGCACAACTGGTCGAACCTCATAAAATTCTTCCTCTGGTCGTAGGTTGCTCACCCTTGGTCTATGTCAAATATTCGTAAGAACATCTGTTTATCAGTTTGCCGTCTTTGTTTATGAAGTAAACAACTTAAATGTTATCTTTCCTAAATGCTAAGCACTCATAAAAGCACTGAATAAATGAACAGATAAACAAAAAGCCGGTATTGCTTGCGAAAGATGTATTTCTGTGCTTTTTGAGAAAACCAGTTCCTATCCACTGATGCTTTTAGTCTAGTTTCAAATCCCCTCGTTCTATTGTGTGACGTTTTTGTTTCCCCATTAAATGAAGCGTACAATTTGTACCTACCAGAGAAACATTGTTTGTGACCTTTAACTGACTTTCAGGATTTTAAAACGACAGTTTGTGTTAGGATGATTCAGTGCAGATGACTCATCGCAGTAGGATTTTTTAAGAGTGCAGGGTTGCCAGAAATGAATTTCAGGGAAATTTTTTAAGGTCCAGTTATTGTTGATCTGGGACGACGTTAGCTTCGTTCAAGAACTGATCAGGGATGCTTACTTTTCAATTGCTGCAGTTAAAGGGACTCAGTACCCTTTGGACATTTTCTTTAAATTTAAGGTTGTTTTATTAAATACTTTGAATATCTTAAAATGATGTTATATATCTGGATTTTGTGGAACAACAACAATTTTTTTCTTCGGTAGATTTTTAAAAAATGCAGTTTTTAAAAACTTTTTCTTATTTGATTTTTAATATTTTACCTTCATTTTTTTGTTACATTCAAAATATTATTCTTTATAGCTGTAGGGAATAAATTATGAATTGAATAATTGACGAAAGTTGTCCACAGCTAGCACAAAAATATCGACCAGTATCAAAATTATAATTCCCCCCCCCCAATAAGTTATATACCTCCGTATCCTTTCTTGATATTTAGCAATGTTGCTCAATGTTCTCCGATATCGCTGAATATCATTCTTTGGCATTTAGCATTGTTAATATATCCCCGTTATCCTTGAATATTGTAAAGAATTACTACTTCTCTTAAACTATCTATGGAACTAAAAATAAAATAATAACAATTTAAAAAAAAAGTACTACGACTTCTACTTCTTGCGTAGATATGTCTTTTCGTTTTCGATGAGTGTGGTGTTAAAAATTCGTTGTTGCACTCTATGATGAGCCGATGTAAATTTATAAATTTATTCTTAATTAAAATGTTTTAAGATATTAATTGTGTAGTGTTATAGTCGACTGGCGTGTGTTTTTGCTAGTCAACTCATCTAAAATGAATAGAAAGTACCGTCATTTCATGACACTATAACTTTTTTGATATTTAACAATGTATGGCAATATTTTTCCGACACCCCTAAATATCATTTTTTGATACTTAGCAATGTTCATCACATGGTAATTTTTGCCTTGCAAACTAATTCATTTATTTCTTTAAGTAAGGCTTTTTCTATTTGTCTGGAAGCAAACTCTACGTCTAAAATTTGTTTCCGTGGCATTTTTCCTCAGAACAAAATTTTACAACAGTCCAAGTCTACTTTGCTTGACTCACAGCTTTCCGGAGAATCGCAATAATTGCAGTTAATCGTAATGCTCATTTTGTTGTCTCGCGCGTGGTGGAGAAAAGGAAGGATTGATTCATTTCCGTTCACATTCAGCTAATGTCGTATTGTGCTTTGAGCTGACTGTCGTGAGATGACATTGAATGTATGTCACAAGGTGATATTTATTTTTATGAATATAGATAGATATCGATGAATATTATTAAAATATTCTTATAACACTGTTAACAACATTAAGAAAAAATATTCAAGAAAGTGTTTCGTAAAAACTGGCAAAATTATTAAATTTCATTTTTTAGAATAATGTTTTTTCTCATAATTTAGTAATTCTTATAATGAGGATCAAGTTTGTTTAGAATCTTTGCGTATCAAATTTGTTTTACTTGGCATTTTCACCCAGAACAAAAATTTAATGTAGTCAAGTTCTGCTTATCTTGTCGCTGAACAATCACAGTAATTACAATTAGTCATAGTACTCGTGATGGATAAAGGACAGAATCCATTCATTTGCGTTTATATTTAGCTAATTTTGCTCTGAATGCTGTGAAATATCATTGTCGGTTTGGTTTGGAGCTCTGCGCTGTACTGTTTTGTTCACGAGGGCTAATGATACCAGGTCCTACTATTTAAACCGATTCCGAACGGCTACGAGCATCTATGCCAGCAACAGGACTCGAACTCTGATACCAAAAGGCAGCGCTCTACCATTCGGCCATCGTTCGGCAATTGGGTGTTAGAAAATGTTATTTATTTCTACGAATATCGACAGATAACGCTGAATATTATTAAAATAATATTTTTACGACGTTATTAATGTTATTTAAAGAAACATAAAAAGCGGGTTTTGTAAAAACTGGCAAATCTATTGAATTTCATTTTTTAGAATAATATTTTTCTTATAAGCTATAAAAAAACTTAAATGCTTTCTTTTAAACAGTTTCAGATTTTAATTTTACATTATGTTGGTCAATATCGTTAGAAGTCCGAAATTTGATGTCAAGCATTCAAAATATTGACCAACATTTGAACAACATTGACCGAAATATTTCTGCTAATCGAGTAGTGAATAAAATTATTTGCATCGTAGGTCAACGCTTATACAATATTGAAACTACAAGACTTTTTCTAACATTTTATATTTTTTAGTTTGTATGCCTGATATCTTACAAAACATTCCTAATAGCTTCATGACATTTTGTATCCCAATGTAAGTATATATATGTTATGACTTATACGTCAAATTAATTAAATTATTACCATTATAGTTTTAAATTTTTATTTTTTAATGTTAAAAATGTGGGCTATTTTCTTACATTATAATTTCTAACATGAAAATCATTTGCATTAATCAACATTGAATTAATTTTTAATTTTTAGTTCTGTACAATTTACTTTATCACAACTATTAACTACCAACTCTCCTAAAATGATAACTTCTTAAGAAAAGCTTATTAACCAATACAAACGGCTTGAACTGTGCATAATATATATATATATATATATATATATATATATATATATATATATATATATATATATATATACATACATATACATATACATATACATATATGTGTGTGTGTGTGTGCGCGCGCGCGTTTATGTGTGTGAAATAAAAGTTGTTTTTATTGACCAGTGCAGAGTGAGATATTTGTATTCAAATTATTTAACAAATTTTCGTAAATAGAATTTTTATACGCTTAACATTACTAAAATTTGGAACGCTCGAAAAATATATGAATTTGTTTGCATTTTATACGTAAATGGGAATTATCATCTTATTTTCCTCTCCAGACAAAAGCCAAAAATTGGGATATTTCGCCAAGAATTGTTCTGTATTTCATGCTTCAAGAGCTGAACAGATAGACCTTATGAATAGAATTCAAATACCCGTCGCATGCCTCCAGTATATATCAATGAAAAATAAAGTAAGAATGGGGAAAAAGAACGTCCGTCGTATTCAGAAGGTTTAAGTGCTAGTCTATTATTGGATTCTATTCCATCGCCATATTCATGCCATCTAAAATTGGAGTCATGTGTTTGAGCTTCATTTTGCTTGCCACACTTTCAGATTACTTACGCAGTTTGCTCGCACTTTATGGAAACGATTTTGATAATTAATTTTTGTGTATAAAAGCTGTATTTTTTTTAGCGATTTATTTCTATCTGATAGCCATGGTTCTTTTCAATAGTTGTCGTCGGAACATTTCTTAGTTCTGACTATACTAATATATACACTGCACAGTCATATCGACGGTGGGGCGGAATGCGGACCCGCCGGTTTGTCTGAACGAGGGGGGGGATACAGAGCCCCTGAAGGATCTTCAGCTTTTACTTCTTCGTAAACATAGCATAGAGAAAGAATTGTAATGGTCCATAAGTTCAACCTCGAGATTTTAATTGATCTTCCCGTTTTGGACTCTCCCTGAGTCCGAGCATACTTTTTTTTTTTTTTTTTTTTTTTTTTTTTTTTTTTTTTTTTTTTGGAGTTTAGAACAAGGGTGGGCAAAAGCCGGGCTCGCGGGCCGGATCCGGCCCTTTTGCTTACTTTATCCGGCCCGTTGAAAAATCCTGCATGCAATTTTTTTAATCTCTTATATACGATTTTGTTGAAATCAACATTATTTGTATGCGTAGTGTACATATAAATAATGAAAAATATATAAATAATAGAGAGTATTATAATGTTCGTTCATCAGAAATCAATATTAGACCACCAGAAATTTTTTAAATGGTAGTGGCAATGATCATTAGTTGGATGGAATATTGATGTTGTTACTTACTCCCCTGGTATAGGAAAATCTGCCCCAGATCCACTAGACCCCGTTGCAATACACGACTGGTCCATGGCTAAGGGTGATATGCAGATTCATCTGAATGAGAAACCATGAGGGCTAAAAACTGAATAAACCTCAAGGGGGTCACCTTTCGTTTTGATAAGCACCGCTTGTGTGAAAGAACGATTTGACCTCAATTTAGAAGCAAGTACCATGCAGAAGACCTTAGCCTGCCATCTCCAGAAGTATAGTTTGGGAACTTGGAGGACAGAACGACAGCGAGCCTATTTTACGTTCCCCTGTCGCCATTAATGAATACAATGGGTCTTAGGCCAGCTTAAACCTCGATTTTATCTCGATCTAGCATTAATTTTATCATTTTTAGTTCCTTCCCCCTGTGGCTACCCTGTTTATACTATTAGTACTTCCCTCCCAGTTTTTATTGTTTGGGATTTTTTAACAGTGTTAATTTTTTTGTCATTCTGTTTATATTCATTGATATTGCAGTCAGATTTCAATAAAAAATGTTTGTTTTTACATTTTTCTTAATAATATTTGTTTATTATGTGTTCTATACAAGATATAATGTTTGACATTCAACACTATTTTGCATTATTAAACATATTTTAACTCTGATTTTGATATTACTAAAAATAAATTTTAATCTCTGTGTAAAGATTTCTATTCTTAAAAATGTTTCTCACTGCACTTTTATAAGCCCTTCCTTTCTCCCTCATTGGCTTGGTTGGATCCTGGACCTCTCCAGAAGTTTTCTTCAGGCACCTCAACATTTGGCAACTATTGTCGAGTAATTACCCCAAGACTTTAAGTCATCCGCAACATAGTCGATCCATCTTAACGGGGTCAAACCCGAGGTCTTTTTCCCATGGGCTTTGCCAACAAGACTTTCTTACAGCATCGGTCTTCATGCATTCTTGCCATATGGCCTGCCTAGCGCTGAATCTTATTGAATTTTACAATGTCAGGTTCTTTAAAAATCCTGTGACCCTCAAAATTATTTCTTCTTTTCCGCGAACCATTTACTTGGACCCCATCAAGTGTACTTTGCAAAATTTTAATAAGCCCTAGTTACCAAAGAACTTTTTGACAACTCGCAATGGTCCACCTAACCTGACAGGTGTAAAAACACTCATGTTATATGGAGATCCCCTTAATTTTGATCATCCGTAGGAGTGGGATTTTTCTTCCTAATTTAGTTTTTCTCCCATTTACCAACCTCTTAGTCAGAGGATATTCAAACTCACAGAATTTTTCCGCACGTGCTTTGGTCATACAGGGAGATGTTTAGTGTGCCTTCCTGAACCCGGATCCCTAGATTCTAGATTTTGCACGCTTATTACCAGGCTATGTTCGGCAACCTCCAAAAAACTCATCCCTCCCAGTCGGGATTCCGATCCTGTAAGGATTATGTCCGTAGTAAATAATTACATCGAAAATGTGAAATATTATCACTAATTCCTTATAAGAAGTATAAATAGAAAATAATTCCCACGAATTATGAATGCTGTCTGTAGTGTTTGAAATTATCAAAATCATATAAAAAAATTATATTGTCAGATTTTTTAAACTTCGGGTTGAATCGTTATCGTTTTTATTACTCACACACTATATACGTTTTATGTTTGTGTGTAAGTGTGTGTAGCTGAAATAAAATTATCCAATTTGAAAAGTATATACCATAATAATGTTATTAACTATTGATAACTTAAAATAAAAATACTTTTTTACTCTTTATTTTATTTATTTATTATTTATTTATTTATTTATTTATTTTTTAATTAAAAAAAATACGGCCATTACAGAATTTTTAATTCTGTGATACGGTAAACTTGTTTGAAATTTTTATAAATGTGACATCAACAGTAGAAATTTTTTTTTTACCGTACTTTAATATAGTATTAAGTGGATAAGTTATGAAATACACTCAAATCACCTTAATAATTTTCTTTACTGTAGTTTCTATAGAAACTACAGTAAAGAGAATTATTATAAATAGCAAGGTCTTATAAGATCTTGCTATTTATAAGAGAAATGTCCTTCAACTCACATCGAATGAATCCAAAAAATCGATTTTATGACAAAATCATTTTTCCGTAAAAGAAACAAATATCGTGTCTTAAAATGATCTATCGCTATGGATTTTGGACTAAAATTTTTTAAGTGTTACTAAATGTTGATATGGAATTACCTTGGATTACGTCGTTATCAGAATTTTAGGCATTCAGAATTTCTTTTTGTCTTGGATCGAGCTGTGTACTGTAACTAGCATTTACACACTTTCTTTTTCAAATTCAATTGATGAATTAAAGAGGACATTTATCTGAGTTAATCACCCTGTTTACTTGAGGCCAATAACGTCTGATAAGATAAATAAAGATGACATCAACTACAGCTGGTAACTCGTGATCTCGGAATTTGGGTATGTAATGCGTACCGAATCTGGCAACATGAGTTATCACGTGATTCTGTTGTTTTTATCGTAAAGCAGATTACTTGATTCAAAGATTATGTTGAAGTCCAGTCCTGATTAACAGTCTATTTAATACGCTGATTGGGAATATTAATTTACTAGTCTGGGAGTTTTGTTTCTTTCTACCTGTGTCAAAATGAAGGTTTTATCGTGTATACTGGTTACGATATTTTTCGGTAAGGAAAAATATAATATTTTAGTTTTGTGGTAGTAAATGTTATGATTTTTCTTAAATCATTGTTATAAGCTGCATCCAGAAATTTCAAAATCTACCCCTAGCTTGAAAAATTTCCCTAGTTCAAACTGTTTAATAAATACTTTATATTCTCAACCGGTATATCATTTACCTCTATACTGAAGTTAATCGTACCTCAGACAAATTCGCTTTTTCATTTTAGTATGTTTTCATTAGTAATCGGTTTTACTAAATTTGTAATTCTATTTCATACATACCTAATGTGCATTGTTAAAATAGAGAAATGATCTTAGTTTGGAGCAAAATCTAAGCTCATCATAGTTTTTATTGTATTTAAATAATCTCTTATCCAAACCGTGATTTCAATTAAAGCATTTGCAATTCGTAGAGAATATTAATTTCTAGGTATACAACTTGTAGAGGTAGTCTGTTTTATACAAATTTTGAAAATGACAATGTTTTGAACTAAAGTTGGAATCAAAGTTTTAGCTAGTTGAATTCTACAGATTAAAATTGGAAAATGAAATTTTTTTTATTTATCTAACATTATAATATATATTCTCAATTTGTTTAACATGATGTGTTTTTAGTAATAACATTACCATGATGTAAATCATGGGAAATATTTTAATTATTTTTACAATATGCTATTCATTATATAATAACTATTTATGTATTGAAAGCTGATTAAGTACTTTACAGTAAAAGTAAAATCAGTGGTTGGTTGGTTGATTGAAGTTTAATGGCGCTAAATCCTCTTGGGACAAACTGCGCCAAACAAGAGTAAAATCAGTGATTTTCCAGATTTATGATCTTTCACATCTTAGTGAAATGCTTGTTTTTTCGCATTTAGAAATTTAATATTAAAATGAATTTTTGTTATATAAATTAGGAATGAAGTTAATACAAATAATTTCAGTGAAATTAAACACATGCATTTGTTTTCTCTAGATTTTACACATTTTATTTTTATGATTCGTTATTTTTCACTTCATGTTGACACTATTTTACTCTTAAATATACTCAAAAATTAATGTATGTAGTGTGGTTAAATGTTTCACATATATATCTTTTATAATAGTAAGTGGAAATGCCTTTCCTACACCAAAGCAAGATTCTCCTCCTCAGTGTATAGATCCAACTTTTGCTTGTCAAGATCTTCAAAGTGCTAGACTGTGTGGAGTTGTTTCAGAATGCATACATGATATCTGGTCAAATTTGGGTGCTCCAGAGGATAATGTGAGTAGTAAAAATTTATTCTTCAAAGTGTCCATTAGTATAATTACTAAATACTACAATTGATGATTGAACTTCTACAAATATGGCTCCTAATATATAGTTGCCGAACGATGGCCGATTGGTTAGGGTAGCTAGCCTTCGGCACCGGAGTTCGTGGGTTCTAATCCCTTTGTGGCATTATGTTCATAACCGTTCAGAATCGGCTTTAAACTGTAGGTCCTAGTCTCATTAGCCCTTGTGTTGCAAAAAAGTAGACTGTAGCACTCAAAACCAAACCAAATCTAATATATAGTTAATCCACTTTTGTAATTTTATGTACATTTGTATTAAAGAGGAAACATGATGGATTTCTGCCTATCTAGTTGAATTTTAGATAGCCGGTACCTCACCAAATACAGAGCTAATAATTTAGGTATATAGACATCACATTGCATATTCAGAAGTAGAATTTTTTTACCCTCAGTCAAAAACTAAATTTTTAAATTAAGTGAATAATCAATTCTTGAAATTTTAATGAATTATTAACTTATGAAAATTTTAAATTTAAAATAAAGTTGGCTAGAGGATGTTTGAGAAATAGAAAAAAATTACATAGTAGTATAATGGTTGGTTTATTTTTAAAACCATTTTGTCATCAGTGAGAACACAAGTTGTTCTCAAATGTTAAAAGAGATGGATGAGGGCAAGAGAATAAGATCAGAGTGGCTTTTCCTCTTCTCTGAGATTTTATGGCTCTGGAATCTTGAAACTAAACCAAAGAAGGCTAGCTCCCTTATTTTTTATGTCTTTGTTACTGCAAGTCAGCTGATAAAAGCTTTTATAATGACTGTCCAGCTATAACAAGAAGCTGCTTTCTGATAAGTTCTATTATTTATTCATAAACTAATTTTATCTACTTATAAATCTCCAAAAGATATTTAAATCAAACTAAAAATGACTTTCCATATTTTTTTAAAAAAATGTGAACTAAATTTATCATTTTGAAAAAATATGTATGAGCAAAGTATGCATTAATAAATTTTATTTAATATATACCTTAATGACAGTATAGTATAAATACAAAAGGAGTATTTTAATTTTAAATTATTTCTGTTTAGGGATATTAATAAATGTTTTTAAAGAGTCTTAGTAAATTAAATTTTGATACATAAGTGTTTTTTAAGTAATGTATAAAATGTTACGTAATTTCATAGAATGATATATAATTCTAAGATAATGAATTACAAAATATGAGAAATAATTTTTATACTTAATATTCAGTACTAAAATATCTGAATCCAGTAACTGAAGTTTTGATTGAAATTTCATATATTTTAAATTTGTAAAATAAAAACTAATAGATTAAGAAAAATGGTTTACTCTTAATACTTTCTCCTGATCACATTGGACTATGTTCTTCACCTTCTTATCCTCATTTTAAAAGCTTTCCTTGTTTGGTACTGCTTGTTAATAGCATATTTCAAATATATTACACTTTCTGTCTGATACAAATAGAACATTAAAATAGATTTTGTCTTTTACTTTTCTTGAAGGGTATAATAGCTTTTGTTAGAATTTGTACAGTAATGATGAGAAAAATGCCAATATGACATGTAAATTAAAAAAATAATTAAGTTTTATTTACAAAAATTAAAACAAAGTACGTTAGTGTTATTCTTTCAAAAAGTACTACAATAAAAAGCTCATATTGTATAGTTTTTATATCTATAAATTTATTACCATATGTTTATTATTTCACTAGGCTATTTCATTAATGCATTTGACAAATATTTTATTAATACATTTGACATACATTTTGATTGTAAATATTTCAGTATGTAGTTTTTTGTTTTAACCTTGTTAGAGAAATGCTATTCTTATATGATCTGGTAAGGTGGAGCTACCAAGGAGACAAGCATCTATTTTTCTTTCATTCTTGTACAGCATGAAAATATTGTTCCTATGAGGGAAAAATATTTTCTTTTGTCTTCTAACCATTCCTAAAAAGTATAATTTAATAAACATCCTTAATTTCATAAAGTAATGTGCTTATCACTAAATATTCAGTAGACTCTAATTGACCATTTATCTACTAGTGACAACAGATTAACATAATAGCTTTTTGACTTATTTGTGAAGGTAAAAAAAATGTGATAGTAATATGAACTGCGGAGAAATTTGCCAACCATTATTAATATTTTTTATGTCATTAGTTTTTGAATATTTGCTACTTTTACTTTGTCAGGAACAGAATGTTTAACTATTCATGAATAAAGTAAATCAAGCTTTTTTTTCAGATTTGTCTTTCATATGCATCAATAAATATGTTTTGGTTTTAATTTCATTCTAGGATGAAATCTGTGATATTTGTAAAGAAATGGTCAAAGAAGCAAGGGATCAGCTGTTGAGTAATATGACTCAGGTATGCTTTTCTAAAAGAAATGTGTTAAATGATTGAGAAACATCTCTTTAAAGTTTATTAAAGCTATAGTGGGTGTTCAACTGGGTAAATTGACCTAAAAATTCAATATTTCTATCATTGAATTGGGAAATATAGCTGAAAATAAGAATCAAAGAGGGTGTTTAATACCCATTTCTTTATGATTCGTATTAATTTGTGTGACAACAAATTTATTTTTTATGAATAACTAGTTTAAGCAAGTTTTTAAAGCAGAAATATTGTTTAATAAATATTTAAAACACTTAATGGACAATTCTAACTAGGTGTATTTTGAAATTTATGGACAAATCACCATGTAGAATATAAAATAAAAGTTAAAATTAATGTATTTCCACCAGAAAAAGTATATCCTTTTTGAAATTAAAAGAATTGTGATACATATTTTGTACAGAAAAAAATGGATATTTTAACTATATTAGTAGCAAATGATTATAATTAGTTTTATTACAAGGTATCATTTGAGTAAAAATAAACATCATATATTTTAAAAGAATGTTAGAATATATATGGAACATTGATAGTAATGCCTTTTTTAAATAAATTTTAAAATATATGTAGATTTTATCTTGAAATGTAGGCACTTTCACATAAATAGATTGCTAATAGTATATTAAATTTTCAAGCATATTAGTCAAAAACAAAATACGGTAAATTCGAAAGCCAGCTATCCACATAAGGTTGGGTCTGTTACTTACCATATTGGATTTTCCACATTCAATGTTAGTGTATGGTAAAATTTTTTTTTTTTTCTGACTAACATTTTAATAATTCCTTTAAAATTATGTACCATGTGATGGAATGGCAAATTTTTAGGATACTTTATATTACCTTTTTTTAAAAATTAAATGCTATTAAATTGTTATTTGTTTTTATTTGCACTTAAAAAAAGTATACTGAACTTTCTTACAAATAATTTAAAAGGAAATATATATATTTGTGTTTTTAAAAAAGGGTATGAGTTATGATCTACTGGTATTATAAGAACATTTCTATATATGCATATCTACTTAGTGATTTTTCCATTATTAAAGCAAATGAAACTGACTGATTTTAATTGAATGTAATGACTGTTTTTTTAAAATTCAATCGTATTTCCCATTAAATCTTATACTTATTTTAGTGTGCTTTATTTTTTGTTTAATAAAAAGATAATGATCTATGCTACTTTTTAGCTGTTAATTTGAACTATATCAAGTTGTTTCACACATTTTAATAATTTTTGGCCTTTTGTCATAAAATATGTAATTTTAAAGCTATTTTTTTTTTAAATATTTCATTGGATACTGCCAGTAGACTATCAGTTTTGATTATTACTATTTTTTTTAACCTGTAATTATGTTTTAACCTATAACCTGTAAATCTGGCAATATGTATTTTTTGCTGATGTTGGATTATCAATGTTTGTATATGTATTTTTATTCGAATTTTATTTTGGAACCATACATGTCATTGTTTTTAGGGATTCATTTCATTTGCCTCTAAAATATTACCTCTGGCAGGCAAGTCTAATTCCCTTTTTCTACAAAAATTTAGTACCTCCTCCCCCCTAAAAATAAATATATAAATAAAAATTCTAATATAATAAAAGGTAACTTCAGATTTATGTAGACAATGGTCTTTTTTTTATCCTTCTCTATGTATTGTACTCTGTTGATCACCTAAAGTTAGTTCAGTTCTCCTTAAATTATGAAATATTTGTAGTAAAAATAATGTACACTTGAAATAGGCTTTTAATTAGTCCTTATTTTTCTCCAGGAAGAAATTAAAGAAGTTTTTGAAGGAAGTTGCAAATTACTGCCTATAAAATTAGTTGCTGATGCTGTAAGTTTAAACTGATTTCAACATTAATTAAGCAGGTAGTAGTTAAATATGTATTAGCTAAAATTACTTTTTGTGTTTCAGTGTATCAATGTTGTTGATGAAATCATTCCTCAACTAGTTGAAATGTTGGCCTCTAGAATGGTAACTTACAGCAATTACTCTTTTTTTCAATATATCATTCTAATCTAAATCATTATTGTATCACGCTAAAAGTTTTAGGATTAGGTAAAAAGTAATGTGACATTGATATTGGTCTTAATATACATTTTATAAAATGTCAACACTAATATAGCTATGATAAATATGTTTCAAGAAAGATCCATGTTTTTACATTTAAAACAATTATGACAATAAGTGAATCATTTATACAATTCTAAGTAAGTTGGGTCATATGTAACACCTGACATCAGTTTATATACACTATTTTTCAGTTTTAGTGAATGTTATTAACTTAATCTTGGAGTACTATTGTAGATGCTCATCTTACATGTTTGAAGAATTTTTTTTTATTATTATTTAAAAAGGAAATATTAAATTCTGTGAAGGGATTTGCCCAGAGGTCTAATCAATTAAGTATTTTTAGATCCTTTATAGTCATTTCAACAAATTCCAGAACAAAAAGCAAATGTACATTTTAAGAAAACAGATTTTTGCAGTTTTATATTTCTTTCTTATTTAATGATGTAAAAATATGCCACAATTCTACCCAAAGTGACAGAGTGAAGGGAAGAGTCTCCTCTCTTCAGGAAGTATAGTGAATTCCAATTTAATAAAATGTTAGCTGAATTACTGTAGATGTCTTTAATGAGTGTTATTGGTTTCAACCGCATTTGCCTGCTCTCATCCTGACTGCATCAGTTTTATGACAAATATATATATCCAGTGGTAAGGCGAATGGAATAATCAGTCTTTCTTGTTTATAAACACTTCTTTATTTAATATTGAGTTTCCGTTTTAGGCATTACTTGCGCCATTTCTATTTATTTGTGGCAAAACCAGGCGTGGAGTGTGTTGACAGCTCTACGCCTACGTGCAAACTGTCAACTCTCAGTTTGCATGTTCATCAAATTCTTCAAATATCTTTCTGCTTGACCAGATGATCCTAAAAGCTTATGCGAGTGTGGTTTTTGTTTAATTTGTTGTTACGAAAGAGTTCCCTTTTAAATTGTTCACAACTTGCTTAATTTTTCGTACGCCCTTTTTAGACCTGACATATATATAAAAACTAAAGTAAAAGCTCTGTAAAAAATTGAAAATTAAATAAACAAATAATTAAATTGAATTTTGGAAGTCATTTCAGACTGCAGTGAGGTGTAATTAAAAATATTTTTATATAAGATTTCGTATATTGTTGTATATTATCATCCTATGCTATTACAGACTGATGAACCTTGTTTTATTAATGTAGATATAATACATTCTTTTACAGGATCCAAATATGGTGTGCACTGTGTCTGGTCTATGCAATGTAGTCCCCTCCTCTGATGTAAGTATTTTTTCGAGATATAATTAAATTCTACTATGAATCATTTTGTATGTAACTAATTCTTATATAATATATATTGTCTTTATTCTAGACTCTTGTTTCAAAGTTTCTGAAAATGATTTTGACTCTTCGTAATGATGATGAATGTACAGAGTGCACTACCATGATGACTGATGTAAAAACCTTTTTGAAAACTGCCTCAGAGGTATGTACTTTCTATAAAAGCTTAACATTGTAATCTTTAAAAATATTATTTGATGACATATGTTGTAGTTAATGCAGCAGCTAGATAGAAATGTCAGCATATGTAAAATTACTTATTGCTTTAAAATAATTTTGTTTCTTTACAGATTCAAAATTAATTTATTTTGACAAAATTTTAAATTTTTGTTAAATGTTTTTCTTTAGGAATATATAGCAAATTTTGTTTAATTTTCACATTTTGAAAGAATTTTTTTTTAATTTATTTAAAATTTAAATTATGTTGTAACATGTATATGTTTTATCTTGTTAAAAAGATAAATGGTGCTAAAAAATTACTGAGAACTTTTTTAATCCATAACCATACTTAGACTATTTATTGCACCACAGATAACTAGGGAAAGTATTTCACTCTTTAACAAGACTTTTTTAAATTCACTTTTTAAATCATTTTGTATTCTGTATCAATTATGAAATTGGTACATGGAGATTGACTGTGATTAGTAGCAGGTTTATTACAGTGGCAGATAAATAATATATTTATTTGTTGTCATTTCAGGATGAAGTTAAAAAATATGTTGAAAATATTTGTGATGAGAAAGTTCCCTCATATTTGGTAAGATATTTTTGTTCTTATGTTAATTATTATTTCTCTGTCATAAATAAATTTCAGGTATATGAACAAAGCAAGTGGAGAAATGAGACTGTTTATAACCATTTTACCTCTAGAATCACTCTTATGTTATTAAATTTAAAAAGTGTTAAATTGAATTTCTGGAAATCTACTTGCAGAAATTCTTTTATTTCTTTTTACATAATTTGCTAATGCAATCCACTCTTTTTATGTAGTATTCAATATTTTTTATTATACCTTTAATACAGGGGTTATTCTGATTCAAAAATTTGTGTGAATCTGTTCTGAAAATTATAAAACAAGCAGTTTTTTTTCCTCCCAAAAATTGAAAAGAATTAAAAAAAAAAAATTTGTTTCTTAAAATTGAGAAAGAGTTTTTTAAAACTATCTTTCACTTCAAATAAAAATTATGTGAATGAATTTTGAAGATAATCAGAAGGTTTTTATATTTTTTCTCAATCTTTTTTCTTTTTTGATACATCCACATATCTTTTTTTCTACTGAAGAACAGAAATAATATGTTATGTGATTGTCCTTCTTAAAGCAGTATGTTGAAATTTAAATTTGTGTATTCAGATTAAGAAATTAAATTTTTGTTTTCTAGATAACCAACACACACACAGTCATATGTGTGTTTGTATTAATTTATACAGAAAATACTTATATTTGCAACTCTATAATAAGGTGATATATATTAGAACATATTAATATATTGATATTTGGCAAACGATAAATCACAGTATTAAAATTCAGATATCATCCAGCTCTAGTATTGTCATCCAGAAATTAACTGTAATGTAGATTTTATTTTAAATTAGTAGCATATACTTTTTCAGAAAATTTTGTAGGATGTTCAGAAAATTTTATCTTACTTAGAATCACCCATACTGTAACATATTTTAAATCTGAATTGTGCCAGTTTTGTTCCATACTAATTTCCGAAAATTCCAAGTAATTGAGATTTAATCTGAAAAGGAAAAAAATGATTTTTTATACATACATATATTTATATTATGCATGCTAAATTTTTATACAAATTTTATGAGTGGATATGTAAAAGTATTTTTCTTTATCAGATGCTTTAGGGATATTACATATATTTCAAATTAAGTCTTTTCTCATTGGAACTGGAATTTTGTGTATTGTTATTACTATTTTGAAATACACCCCTCTTCCTGTGTCAGAGTTTTAAATAGTCCTGTATCAGAGTTTTAATTCTAACCATTAATTAGACCAAGGGCCCTGGGGTGCGAAGCATATGTTCCGGTTAGGTGGTCAACCTTACACAGAACCCCCAGTGTTTAGTTCCCAAGCATGCTTGGTCCTCAGTTTCTCTACCCACTGAAGGGATGAAAGGCTGAGTCAACCTTGCCCAGCCTGGGTATCAAACCTCGGACCTGTGGCATGGGAACATGAAGGGCTACCCCAACGCCACTGGGGCTTCAAAATAAAAAGTAGGTTAATAAAATATGTTCTTCTGATGAATCCAGTGTATTATTAGAATATTTACCATACTTAAAAAAAGGAACATGTTTAGTATTGATATAACTCACTAAGTTCTTTAAAAATATAAGTCAGCATTTTAAAAAAAAATTATTTATTTTTTAGTAATTCATAAATAGGTGAAAAACCAAATGTCTTCTGAATAACCCTGCCAGAACACAGATCTGTTGTATGTAGCTTGTTTAGGTGAAAATCTATATGTGTCACTCATGCCTTGCCTCAAGATAAAACAAATGAATTTTATATGATGTAAATGTGTGCATAAATATTATGTATTGAAATTAGGATGAAATTTGAACATTTGTTATTCATAACTACCTAACTGGATGTGTTGGAAATTTCTTCTGAATTTTTATCCCCCTTCCAAATATTAAAAGAAAATGTTCTTTTAGACAGTAATGTCTCTTAATTAGTAAGGCATAAAAAAGTTTTTAATTAAAGCAAGTTATTATAATTATTTCATAATTCTTTTTTCCTTATTTTGTGGATGAGTTTGTTATAGGAAGTTATTAATGTGCTTTGAAAATAGAATTTTAAATATGTATATAAGTAATTCTACCCAATCGCAAATTATCCTAATTACCTTAATATGATTGTATTTAGTGATTTCTCTATTTCAGTGTGATATGATTATGGATTCTTACTTCCCGGTTTTGTACTCTTATGTCATCAACACTGTGAGTATATATTTTCAAAATCCATTTTGATATGTTGTCATATTTTTTGCATAGAGAAAATTTTAAAATTCTATATACTGTACGTGTAAACTTTTAACACAAAAATAATTTTCTTTCTGTAGGATGCTAAAACTATGTGTAGTTCTGCTGGAGTTTGTCCCAAAGTGTGTGATCCAAAAGTAAGTAAAACACATATGATTATAGATCTGTTGTATGCAGTTTATTCGGGTCAAAATCTGTATGTTTCATGCTTTTGCATCATTATAATTAGTGTTCATAACTAGAGTATGTGAGTCAGAGTCACTTTGTTAGAATAGTAATATATTTTTAAAGTAGCTTTTAAACTGTTGGTGTTAATGAAATTGATCTTAAATAATAAAACATAGACTTGAGAATTCTTCAGCTAATTCAATTTATTAGCTATTTGTGTATTAATACATTGGTAATTTTTCAAATTGATAATTTCTTAAAATAATAAATTTATTCTAAAGAAATTAAGGACATAATAGAGGCTTAGTTTTTATAGTGTAATTTCAATCTGTGTTATATTTATATAAAAAAATAAACTTGCAGTTTAAAAAATATGTGCTTTATTATTTTCTTTTATGGACAAATGAGCTCTTTGTGGAGTTAAGTGTGGCTCTCATGCTTATTTTGTTAATCCATTTATCCCCTATATAATAATAGCCTAAGTTGTCTGTCCGTGAATTTATGAAGCAGTTGTACCTGGAATGGATACCAGCATCCATATTGGATTTTTCATGAGTTAGGGTTAGCAAAATTGAAAGCGAGTTCGAAATCCCCTTTTCGAACGTTTAATGCTATTATTTCAAGCCTTATCCTTCCTCTTATTCTTTACAAAATTCATTCTTGATAGAATGGCAAAGGCAGAGAGTAATATCTAAATTTCTGGACTGTTTCTACTTAAACCTTCATATACTCTAATTAGTTCGCTCTCAATTGGCAGGTGTTGTACGTTTGGCAGAATATCCGTCGTACTTCTCGGGTTGACGGTTCTATCCCGACGCAGCCAATTTTTTTTAATGTCTAATAAATTTAATATTTTCTGCTTTTTCTTTTAAATTCTTATTCCGAAAGTTGTTTTATTATTTTAAAAGTCGTTTTATTATTTTTAAAATAAATTTTACCATTTTATTACCTTTTTATAATTTTTATTATTTTTATTTTATTAAATTCACGCATTGCTTTACCAAGTCCCTGGCCACATAAACATTTTATGTTGTGTATCCTTAAACTTTCTTCTCGTAATGTAATAATAGCCTAAGTTATCTGCCCGTCTGACCTCAAAGTTTTGAAGCGGGTGGATCTGGAATAGATACACACATCTATATTGGATTTTTGAGGAGTTAGGGTTTACAAAATTCAAAGCGAGTAAAGTTTATCTTTTCCTAAAATATTGATCCAATTCTGAAGTAAATTGGTATGTATAGGTTTCGTATCACAGCGAAAAATACTGTCCTCTGTAAAACGTTCGAAATCCACCCCGTCCCCTTTTTGAGCATTTAATGCTGTTCCGTCTTGGAGATTCAACTACAGCGCCACAATGTTGGTGTGGTGAAATGCCTGTAATTCACATTAGCACAACGCTCCCCGACCCAGCGGGATGCAAGCTAAGCGCTCTCAACATTACCCGATAAAGCAGTAATAATAAATTTATGTATTGATAAGATTCTTCGAGTCTTCATTTAAACTACGAGAATACAGTCCACATCACAATTAAAAACAAATAATACGACAGGATCAAATGCAATTATATCAAGCCCCATTTTAAGAGCAAGCGATTAAATTTATCAATTTATCGCATAATAAATAGGTAAAAATAACAATTTTTTTCTAGCCTTATGACGTCATTCCTTTAACCTATTCATTTTATCATTTCTTATTTTAAATTATTTAGATTATTTTCTGCAATATTTCCATACGTTTTATCACTAAACTTAGCTATTACATAAATAATTTTCTTTTTTATTTGACTTAAATAATAGATTGAGTACATATGTGATAATTTTAATCCATTATTTTTGTTGAAAGGTTAATTCTCAGCCAAAAAAACAAACCACTTTTTTACCTGCCTCATAGGGTTCTTTACAATTCTGAAAAATTAAAAATTTTACCAATCCCGTCATATGACGGCTATATGCTAGTTTACAATATTTTTTGATAGATCATCAATTTTTGAAATGATACTTATTGTTGAAGCTGCAGGAGAACTAAAATTATTTGAAATGAAAGAAGCATTATAAATGCAGCTTAGATCAATTTTAATAATTGAGTTTTAGAAACAATTAACAGAATCATAATATCCACACTACTTACTGTCTAGTTTCAATTTTTGATAAAATTTAATGGTGAATTTAGTAAAATCAAATTATTCACAGTTTACTAGTCATCATTTTACAGAACATCTGTAGATGTCTGTAACAAATTTGGCATCTTAGTTAGATGTTTTACATGTTATAAATGCATTTGTATCATATTTTAATTTTATAAAGAGTTTTAAGATAATTATTTTGTACGATATTTTTCTTTTAATCATGGTTTATTTTTGTGCATTATATCACTTAAGGAATTGTGTACCAATTTATTTAATTAATTTAAAAAGCAGTTTATGTATACTATGTAAATATGGTCTGGCTTTTTATTAGATTTGTAAAACTGAAATAGAGCCCTCTTTAACTTTATATATGAACACTACTGCTATATTTAAAAAGATACATTGGTCTAGTCTCCTTTGTTTTGACTTCTTAATTTATGAGGCTTGATTTTAATAATGAAATAGTGAATTTATTATTTTTATGAGGACAAAAAATCAGTTATATCGTTTTTCCCTTTGTTTTATGTATTTTTGTGTCATTTGTAGGAAGTGACTCGATTTAATGATGAATTAACTTGTGAATTTTGTGAACATGTTCTTCAACATATTAAAGATTTGGTGACCACCAACACTACTGTAGTAAGTATGATTTATCATGCATTTTTATTTCATAAATACATGTTTTACTAAATGTTTGTATAATTTGCAAATGATCTGCTCTGGGTTCAATAATTGTAAATTACATCCATGAAAAGTATTTATTTATAAAAAATTTGTTTTCCCACAATTTAGATCTTTTAATTGAATTTTAGGCAGTTATGTGACTAAGAATGCATTTAAGCTCTTAATTTTATAACTAGCTCAAAATAATTTCAACCCCTTTCCTTTTTTACTTTTTTCTCACTTTTAAACTTTATGGCTGACTTGACTTGTTCAGTTGTTTATAAGTACTCAGATTTCTTAGAAGCTTAAAAAATTAAGCTGTTAGTATTTTATTTATTTCTATTATAATGTAATTAATTAGCTAAATGAATTATTTATTAAATTGTACTTGTTATTCTAGGAAGAATTCAGGACTGCCTTACTTAATTTCTGTAAACATGTTGGAAGCTTCTCTGATAAGGTAAATCTTTGACAGTCTTATTTATTTTTTTTTTTAAATTTAATCTACTATTTTATAAGCATTATCAATTCCTTTTATTTTTTTTAGTGCACCTCTCTTGTTAATGATTACTATGACATGCTGTTTGATTACATAAGAAAATTGGTAAGATATACTTATTTCAAAAATATAGTTAATTGCTCTTGAGAATCTTATGGAAACATTTTACTTTTTAATTATATTATTCCATTTATTTTATATACAATTTCTGAGACTTCTGTATAAAGTTGATATAAAATCTTCCATGCTTATTTCTTAGTAAAAACCAAATAGAGCAATAAGCAATACAAGAAATTTTACAAATTAGATTTCATTCAAAGAAAAACTCTTGAAGCTCCCTATCCACATCTATTTTAACACAACCATAATCTTTGTTTGAATTTGATTTGCATAACTATCTATATTTTGCTTTTCTATGGTGATCCTGTTTTTATTAGGTATTTGAAAGATTTTCCTTTTGCCCAGCCAGAAAATATTATTGATCTTCTATAACTAATATATGCATAATTTTAAATTTTAATGCCATTTTGCATACCGTTTTTTAAACATTTTTTTTTCTTCAGGTTTACTTAACTACACTACTAGCTCAATACATATAGTTAATTTGTAATGTTAAAATATAGTAGGTTTTTTCCTAATTTTTTCAGTTTTTGTAGTTATTGATTGGATTAAGTTCTTATATCTTTTACGATATCTTTTATACTTATATTACTTTAATCACAATCTATTTCTTTTCTTTTTATACAGGACACAAAAGGCATGTGTACTTTGATAGGACTTTGCAACAATGAAAAATGTTCTCAGATACCTCTGATCAAATTGATTCCTGCAATTGAAGCCCGAAAAAGTGTTCCCATGATGAAATTACAACCTGCAGTTGCTATTCCCAAAAATGTTTACCATCCATTAATAAAGCTTATTCCTGCAAGTGTTGCTAACAAAAAAATTATGGTTGAAACTAACGACATTTTCCGTAAGATATTTGTTTAAACACTTTTATCTCATGTTGAAATATTGAACTATCTGTGATAATTTTTGCATGTTTTGAAAAAAATGTATCATTTGCTGATATTGTGTAAAAGAATTCGACTTACCAACATTGAATTTGATTTCTGTACTTTCTGTCTTCTGTGATTTTTTGCTAATAAAGTAAAAATATTTGGTTATTCTAATTCATTACTTACTTTCCAAATTCATTCATAGCTTTTTAACTTTCATTCTATCAATAATTAGAATTCTTTATTTTCCAAGCTTATGAGAATATATCAACCTGTATCAATTTTTAAAGTATAAATGGTAAAATTATACTAATTTAGGATTCTAAAAGTCTCAAATGTAATTTCATTTGTTTTTTATTAGCTTTGCCATTATTGTCCTATTTTGTATGTTTGAGGAAATCTCATATGTCTCATATAAATCATTTTTCCTTTGTTTGAGAATTGCCTAATTTCTTTACTCTGTCTAGCTTTCTAATCTTATATCTATTCCTGCATCTTTTTTTGATAATAGAATTTATTTTAAAGTATTTGTGTGTAATTAAGTTAACTTTCTGTAATTGAAAATGTTTTTTCGTCTCTTGTACATATCCCTCTACCTTTTAAAATAAATACCCTTTCGTTTTTGATACCCAAATGTGATATATATATATATATATATATATTTATGTTTTAAACTTATGTTTAACTTATACTTCAAACATTTCTTTCACTGAGAAATTACATGTCATATTGTAAGTTTCGTGTTACTTTTATTAAGGAAGTATCAACAAGTACATGTTTTAAATTTTTAAAATAAGTGTCAAAACGGATATCAAAAAGTTAAAGCAGTAGGTTTTTAATGTGAGTTGACTACTGTATTTTAAGTTATAGGTAATACATTATTGTTAAAAAAATTAAAAAGCAATTTAGCAAATCTTTTGCCATTTATATAAAAGTGTAGTAATATATTATCTTTTCACAAAATTTGCATAGCCTTATTGTTTTTTCATGTTATTAGTATAACTCTTCAATCTGTGTTTTTACCCTATTGTTTCACCTGCTTTATGTTTAGAGATTGAATTTTGTCAAGACTTTGACTTACTCTTTTCTGAATTATTCTGAAGCTTTGTGTATCAACAGTATCTTATATTTTTATATCTTACTTATATATATATATATATATATATATAGAGAGAGAGAGAGAGAGAGAGAGAGATAATTCTTATTTAGATTTGAAATAAAGCTTAATGCATGAAAACAAGATAAGGGTTTTGTGAGTATTGAGCTGCCTTTTTGTAATGGAATCTGCCAGTTTGAATCCTCCTGACATTAATTTTTGTAGCTGTTCAGAATTGATTTTAATCAAAAAGTGCCCCATTAAAGGC
Source organism: Pardosa pseudoannulata (assembly GCA_032207245.1). NCBI lineage: Eukaryota > Metazoa > Arthropoda > Arachnida > Araneae > Lycosidae > Pardosa > Pardosa pseudoannulata. The sequence continues at coordinate 179,758,863 of CM063505.1, read as the reverse complement.
CCTCATGTTGCAAAAATCGACCTTTGCTTTCCAAGCCATGCAACATATCACTCAGAAAATAAAATTTCTGTGTATTTACCTTATCATCAAAGTCTTTTATATAAAAGTAAATATTTATTTTTAGTAAAATTTTCTTTTAAAGTATAAAAACTAAAAAATACAGAAAGTAGAATTACTATTTTTCTAAATCATGTGCAACAAAATCAAATCAAAACATTTAGTCTACATATTCTATGTGTGAGTGCACAACACTGAAATTGGAAATTAGTACTAGCAACCTTTCTAATTTTTAATTTATGAAGTAATCTCTATTGAGTATTGATAGCAAATGAGGGAAAAAAATGTACAATCATTTCATTGGAAGTTTAACATTTACTCTCAAGCCTTAGTAATTTTCTTTCACTTTTAGCTCATGTTATCTTATTTATCTAGATGAAGTATATACATATATGTATAAAATTTCTTCTATACAAAAACTAACTGAAATACACATTGACTGTAGTAGTATATAAGCACTTCATTTTTGTCCTAACATGCCAGAGAAATAATTTAATGATCTCTAAAATCACACAAAAAATTTTGGATGTAAAGTGCATGCTTAAATTGCTTCTGGGAGTGTTTATATTTATTTTAATGGACACATTAAATGCATTGTACTATTACATTTTAAAAGTTTTGGTTTTGTAACCACTATTGCCATCATCATGTGAATGTGGGATAATACTCTCATCCTCGTTTGAAAATTAGCAACTAGTTATTAACAACAAGTTTATTATGTTTTAAGTGTTATATGAAAAAAATGATATAAAAGGTTTTATTTGGTGAAAGAGACAGCATCAATAGTGATTTTATTCAATTAGTACTTTTGATTCTTTAGTGAATAATAAAAATTCATAAGTGATAAACAATATTTTTACAAGTGACTAGTACTTTAAAATTGCCATCCTCCCCTCTTTTTTTATGCCTGTGTAAGTAAATTATCACACTTCATAAAAGAGGGTTTTCTCACATCTAAATAGTTTACTAAATATTGCACATATATTAGTGAATTTGTGAAAAATATAGCTTTGAAAGTATAGAAACTTAGAAATGGAATGATTCTACTTTTATAAACTTCTATAACATATTTTTAATCTGTGACCTTGACCCAGTTTATTGTCATTTTGATATTAAAAATAATCAGCAGTATTAGCTCTGTTGTTTTAGTTATTCAAATCTTATCACTTCTTTATTCATTGTATCTCTTTGTGTTGTTTATTATAAAAATTCTTTCATTGTATTATGATAATTATAATCATTTGTATTATTTCTACATATATAATTTTTATGAAATTTATTAAATTCTTATTCTTATATTTCAGTTTTTCTTAAATTCTAACTATCAGTTTTATTAATTAGCTTCTCCTGTACCCCTGGAAAAGTATATTCATCCACAAATAGTATTCCAAAAGGATACCGAATGTGCATTCTGTAAAGCCATTTCTTTCTATTTGGAACAAGACCTTAAACAAGACAGAAGTGAGGTAGGGTGTCATTAAACGTATCACTATATCAAATTCACAAATTTGAGATAATTATTAAAGTATTAACCTTTTTGTATCCTTGTGTTGCAGATCTTCTTTGTATCTAAAAATTTGATCATTTACACATAGAGCATCAGAGTTTTACTGATTGTTTCTATATTGCAAGACTAACACCATTTGTAGAACTCAAATTAAATGGTGATAAGTAGAGGGTATCCACAATTCGGAATTGTCAAAAGTTTTTTTTTTTAAAAAAAGAGAAAAAATATGGAGATACTAGAGATGGATTTTACACAAAATTAGTTTCAAATTCTTTATGTAACCAGGATTTTTGTGTAAAGTAATTTATAATATTCATAATAACTAGAAATTTTATTGAAGTTGATGTGAAAATCCACCTCTTTCACGTCCCCAGTTCAATTTTATGTTTATTCCATCCATTAATACACATATTATTAAGAGTTTTTACTGTACTTATAAATTAGAAAAATTGTTTTAATTTATTACTTATTTAAAAAAATTTTTTTTCTTGTCATATTGCGTTTTGTATTCGACTATGCAAAAAAAAATTTATGTTTTTATAAGAACATTTCTGTTAAAAAGTTACCAGTTAAAGGATTAAACTAATGTAAAAATAAATTTTGACAAATCCATAAATTTTAAATTAATAATTAGAAATTTTGACAAATCCATGTATTTGAATCTTTGAGTTTATTTTAGTAGATATGATGTAGATTTTCATAGAAGTTTTATCAGATCTATTTTCAGGTTTCTAACTTGTTTATAAAAGAGTTATTTTTAAAAATAGCATACATATGTATCATCTTTTTTACAGGATGCTGTAAAAAAATCTTTGGATAGCATGTGCACTAGGTGGGTAAAAGATTTCCCACAGGAATGTACAGATTTTTTGAACAGTTACTCCTTAAAAATACAACATACAATTTCTCAAGGTGTAAAATTGGAAGACATTTGTGAATTCACAAGAGTCTGTGAACTCGAAGATGGAAAATCTGGTTAGTGTAAAATCTTTTCTTCACTACTAGCATTTGAAAAATAATATTGTAGAAACGATTGTTTAAAAATTTCTGTAATTCAGTAGAATGCAACGTTTTCATTTAGAAAAAAATGAAAATAATAGTATGAGTATCAAACAAACTTTACTCCTATAATAAAATAACTTTAGTATTCTCTGTTTTATAAGAGTTTTGCTGCTTTTGAATGCATGTTTAAATTAAATAGTTCATAAAGTTAGTTTCTTTTGGGTAATATATTTTAATGAGTTTTATTTTATTCAATTAAAATTTGTTAATTTTGGCCATATTTAATTTTTTCTTACAAAAAGGGATTTTTGCTGGGATAGTGGCAAAAAAATGGTAAAAATCCAATCTTAAAAGGGAATGAATTGAATAGAATTTTCATTTTCATTGTGTATTTTATAAAATCTTTACTTAATATTGCAGACAAATCTTTAATGAAAATCTTTAGAAAATGTTTAACTTAAAGAATATTTTCAAAATGCAATGATTAATTTAATATTTTTTTTTTAAATACTAATACAATTTAGAATTTTTATGTTAATAAAACAAATGGTATATTTATTTTATTTAAAGTAGTAATTGCTACATTATGTAAAATATTTTAACTTTGTGTTGTCCCATCCCACCCCACCCTAAAAAAAGGAAGTAAATATGTAATAAGGTCACAAAATTTCTTTGAAATATCATAAACAGATGAAATACTTTTTTACTATTTGTAAACTCTAACTGATTGAGTAACATTAGTGGAAAAGTATGTTCTAAAACTGTAAAATCAATATTTTTATTTATTTATTTATTTTTAAGAAGTAGCAGGATCAATTTCTTATAATCACTTTCATGCATATTTTAGAAATTCTATCCTGTTTCAGGAAAATTGCAATTTTTAATGCAGCATTTTCACTGTGCAAGTAAAATTGTTTTGTATTTTTTCATGAAATTATAATTTAAAGTAATTCTAGTGTAATTTTAAAATACTAATAATTTTTGGTGGCAAAAACTGTTTTTATGAGGATAAGTTTTTTATTTTTATTTTCTCCTGCTGTTCTTCTACCCTGGCAAAAATTTGCCAATCCTGATCATGACAGTACTTCTAACTGTAACTTAAAGTTCAGGTTTTAGAAACTATTCAAAGGAAAGATTTTGTGGTGGATTATAATAATAAAAAAATATGTGGTAATACAGATTATTTAGTTAATAGTCAGATTAAGAATAGCATTTAAAAAGGCATTATTATTATTATGTTAATAAAATGATGTGTAATTAAGAGCTGTCGTTAGATTTGTAAGTAGATTAATTATTTGTATGTATTTAGAACTCAAAGTAAAAGTTATGCCAAGTGCAAAGAATGGCCCATTTTGTGACTTATGTAAAGATGCAATGACTCAAGTTGAAAATGAATTAAATGACCCTGCTACCAAAGTAAGATTTTATTCATGTTTATTTGTGTGCAGATCAATATACTTAATAATTTTAAACATTTTCAATTTTTTTTATATATTTCTTCTATCATGCAAAAAAAATTAACAATTTTTGTGAAATGTTACAATTTTTTAAATCCTTAAGCTATTTAAAAAATATTAATACTTTAATTAATCTATAAAGTTTCTTTTTAACATAGATATATTGTTCTATTTCTTTTATTAAATTAAATATAATAAAATTACTAAATTTTATTTTGTAATTTTTATTTTAAAAAAATTCAAGGAATTATAAATTTATTTGTCTATATCATAACTAGCTTTTGTAACAATTTTTTGATGATTGATTTCCTAATATATCTGTTAAATTCAATTCCTCTATTAGGTCACACTAAGTATTTTATCTTTCCAAGTTCACAGTAAATTAAGTCTAAACCTTATAAAAGGGGGCAGACTTTATATATATAATTTTTTTTCTCTTAAAAACCAGATAGAGTGTTTAATCTGTATCTTCAACTTTTTGCCATAGGATAATAAAAGTATTGTATGATCACAAGTTGTTTCCTTTATATGCAATTGTAGACTAGCTTGTGAAATACAAATTAAACTATTTATTAGTCATTTAATTTTTTTTTCAAAATTAGCTTTAAAGAACAGTGTGAAATTATAAACATCTAATAAAAATTAGGGCTGCATTCCTTAAACAGATACCAGTATATTATTAATAATCATATTTGCAATTTAATGAAGAAAAAAGATCTGGGATTTTAATTCCTATACTGAGTATATTTTTTATTATTTAAGTTAACTTATATTTAGCTGTAATATTTTTCTATTAATTAGGTATTTTATTTTTTTAGTGATTATTTTTAACTAAGAAAATGCAGACTGTTAATTAATAATTTATAAATTTTTTAGCAAAAACTTGAAGATCTTCTGGATCAAGCTTGCAGCATTGTACCCCAATCTCTCAGAGATGATTGTACAAATTTTATCAACACTAATGTTGATGCATTGATTCAAATCCTTCAGCAAGAACTAAAACCTGATAATATTTGCCCAGCTCTTCGGTTATGTGATGGTAAGTTTGAAATATCAAGTAATTTTTATTTTCAATAGTTTGTTTTGCATTGGTGTATGGAAATTAAAAAAAAAAAAATGATCAATTATTTTATTACTAAGCATCATTAATGAAGTTATGATTCTTACTCTCCACTTAGATTTAAATCTCATTCTTGTTCATAAGCTGAAAAATTTTATAGATGTATGTATGTGTATATCAAATTTCTTCCTAAACTGTTGACCCAATTCTAAGGTATTTTTGTTTAAAAGAGCAATAAATACTGGCTAATTGAGAATTTTTAAAACCTGTTTCTTCTTGCATTAAAAAAAGTGTTTATCTCATTAGTTTAAACATTATTTTCACATTTAATTAGAGTCAATAAATTTGTTGATCATAACTTATGACATTATAATTTAGCTGAAAATTATAATGTCAACCTGCAAAAACCTGCAAAAGTGTTTTCAAAGTGATTAGTGATATCACAGAGTACATCATAATTTTTATGGTTTTCCTATTATTTTAACACTATGATGTCATGCCCTTAAATATTTCATTTATCTATTACTGTGCCTACATTATTTAAACATATCCCTTGTGTCCTTTTGAATAATTTTTCTCTCAAATTAAGATATCACATGATTAATTGTATGTTGTATAAGAGTCCCAGTAGCTCAGGACCTTATGACCAGAGGGTTGTAAGTTGAAGGCCTGAGCTAAAAATCATCATGTTCACTAATGGTAACTGGGGCATGTACTAAGCAGTACTTCTAGAGGGGCAAGCCAAGACTGGGGGTTTTCTGCTTGGATCCTGCTTCTAAATTATGAGGATTCACTTTTCTTTCACTCTAGTGGTGTTCAACAAACTGAAAGACACAACATTCACCTTAAATAGAGTAGTATTTGGCTTACAAGTTTGGTTTGTTCAAGAGACATTAGAAGCAGCAACAACAACATATGCTAAAAATCGTTCAACTATTTAAATTATCACATTGCTAAACTATATAATTTGTTTGAATTTAAAAATTACCCTTGATTAATTTTTTTATACAATTAAAGTTTTTTTTATCCATATTCCCTCAACAAATTTTGTCTTTAAAGTATTAATACCAGGCAGATAAAATTGCAGATGTATAAATGTAATTATGTTATTTTTATGAATAATATATATGTTCTGTATCTAATTAAATTTTTCAATATGAAAGAATGATATATCTAGTAATATTTCTAGTAATATTTTTTTATGTTGTTGAAAAAATATTCATTTTACTTCAAAATTTCATTACCTCAAAATCGTTGTATCTTATAAAAAATTAAAGAATGTACTCTTAGGCATGGTCATATATCTTAAAATAAAATTTGTTGTTTTAATTGCTATATATAGAGGGCTTTTTTGCTGCTGGAGCATAGGTGCCAGAACATTCAATTCATTAATGTCATGTAGTTATTTTAAACAGAATTTGATTAACATAAGTGCTGAAATTGCTTTTGTTTTCAACAAACCTTTTATTGGCATAATATATATATATATGTGTGTGTGTGTGTGTGTGTGTGTAATATATCAAAATTATTTCACTTTAATATCTCTTTGAAATCCCCTTCTCTCACATTCTAATTCCTTAATATCTATCATCCCAGCCACAAAATGTCTTAATCAAAGGAGTGTCTTCTACTTAAAATTCTTCCAACCCATTTCCCAAAGCATTCTATACAATAGATGCACATTTTCTGTCCACTCACCACATTTCCCAGCTGTCACAAGCAAATGACTCAGCTTTTCCCTTGATCTAACAGTTAAATTCACTAAGTTTCCACTTCTCTGGGAAATATTTCTTTTTTGTCTCGCTATGGGTTCAAACTCTGTTCCAGCACATGTTTTCGTGTACATTTTCTTGTTTGCACTGACTAGTGAAGATGTTTTTTCCAGCAGCTCTTAAATAAAATTTCAATTAGACTTGTATTTGTGTGTTGTTCTCTTCAATGTGGTCCGACTGCATCTTACTTTATCACTGCCAGCTGATATATGTATAGAGAGGTGTATGGAAATAGAAATTGTTTTAAGAAAATTTGGTGTAAATTATATACTTTTTTCTGTAGGAAAATCAAGAATTGGAGTATCTCTAAGAGTAAAGGATCTTGAATGTGACGTGTGTAAAGATGTTGTTTCTTCTCTGCGGGAGAAGATGAGTGATCCTAACTCTGAGGTAAATAATACCCTTCCCTTTTTTAGGTATAACATTCCAATAGGCAGATCTCTTTCTTTAGCTCTATGTAATGGAAGCTTTTGTATTTTGGTTAGTTTGGACGGCTAAGAACAGCATTTGGAAACTAAAATTCCTTTAACACATTTGCTATTGATCACGCTCCAGCACGTAATACTGAAAAATGCACTTTTAACAGTGGGTTTGGCAGAAATTTGTTAAAGATTTTAAAGTAAATAGCCTATGTGTGTGTCATGCATTCATAGATTTTTCTTTTATTTGTAATTTATTTGATTTCAGAGGAAGTAAATAAAAGGAGTTTAAGGTTTTTAATTATCAGTATTATAAACACAAAAATTGCTAAATTTATTTATGAATTTTTAGGTATGCTTAATACATGTAATATTTTGATGTAAGATTGTATTTTTAATGTAAGATTTTTACAAGAACATTAACAAGACTGTTACTTATTTTTTATTTTATTAATTTGTTTGGCTGATTGTAAATGAAATTTGGTTAGGATTCAAATATTTTTTTCTTTCTTTTTAATTTTAATTTATTAGCTGTAAAATTAATAGAAATAATGTGTATTTTATTGACTCATTGTCATATATTACAGAAAATTATCCTCACTTTCTTGGAAGAAGGATGTGCTAGGCTTCCTGGATCTTTAGCTCAAGAGTGTAAAACTTTTATTGATGAAAATATTGATACTGTTGTTTCTATGATTGTCCAAGAACTTGATCCTGACACTGTTTGCTCTATTTTGAAGATTTGCAATGGTAAATGATATTTATATGACTAGCCAATTTTAAAATCTGTGTGTTTTTCTGATAGTCTTCAAAATATTTTTTTTAATATATTTGTTTGACCTGAGTTATTTGTATCACATAAAGGGAAAACAAATTTCATTGTTTAATATTTTGAATCCGTCAGTGTGACAGACAAAAAAAAATCATTAAAGAACTCTTTAATGATTTTATTTATATTTGCTTTGTTACTGCTTGTATAAAATTTTTGTGTTATTTTTCAGCTACAGTTAAAGTGGAGAAACCTAAAAAAGTGAAGGATATTGAATGTGATTTGTGTAAAGAGGTTGTTCAGAAAGTTGAAGATTTAGTTAAAGATAAGAAAACTGAAGTAAGCTATTTTGACAGATTTTTAACCTTTTTATTTTTTATGTATTTTGCTATAATTATATAATCACTAGAGATCTGTGAAATTTTTTGCATCCATTAGGCCCATTATCCTGCTTGTAGATACCTTAATTTCTGTCAGATCATTTTTGTAACATATTAAGGATTAATGAAATTTATTTATTTATTTATTTTTTTTAATATATATAGGGAGTTATCATAAAGTTTGAATTTTTACTAAAGAAACAAAATAGAAACTTGATATTTGTTTATTATTAAGATTTCTGTTAGTAGTCACCTTTCAGAGTTATACATGTTCCTGAATGTTTTTTGATCTTCTGAAAGCTGTTGCTGTATAATCATGGTACAATTCTATATCTACACCATACTGTAGTTTATTTCTATTTTTAGCTTCCTAAAACCTAACAAATCATTAATAGCTGTAATTTACAACATTATTTACATAAAAATAAATTAATAGGCAGAATAAATGTTCAGATATCTAGTTTATTTCTTAGTAATCATTAAAACTTTGATATTCCTACATGTTTTAAAAGGTTTGATTCTATATTAAATACTTGCTGCATACTGTTGCATCCTGTTTTGTACTACATATTTCTTTTTTAAAGATATCAAAGAATATTAAGATTTCAATAACTGTATTTAAATAGCTGATATATTTAATAGCTAAGTAAACATATAAAAATTACAAGTTCTTATTTTTAAATTTTCACATAAGTGTAAATTTAAATTCTGCTTTGAAATTTCATTTATTAACATGAGTAGGTGACATTTTCTCACAACCAAAGTTAAAACTACAATTCTTGTTATAGTTTACAATATTCTAGAACATTTTAAGTTTTGTTTGATTCTTTTTGCTGTGTTATTTTGTCATTTCCGTTTTATTTCTTGTCAATTTGGATTTTACATCTTGATATGCTTGTCCTTAAAAAATATTTTTAATCAAAAACATTCGAATTTGATGTATATAAAAATTAAATTCTCTTTGAAATCTTAGAAGGAAAAAAAAATGACCACAGTTAAGCAGTGTATATTGCTTAGTATTAAGTAGAAAATTGTAAAATTCTCCTTTCTTATTTTTAAGAAAACATTACCCTTTTTAAAAAAAAAAATTATTACAGTAACCATTGTAATTATTTTGTATATTAAAAACTAATTTGAAGTGTATTTTGGAAAATAATGCCTGTTTGAACATTTTGTTTAATTAAAATAAAATTTTATTAAATCCTTCAATTACCAAATGTTTTTTTACTTAAACAAAATTTACATTTTTACACAAAATTGGGCCGGAATTTTGAAATAGCTCAAAAATTATGTTTCATAAAAATATTTTATTGTATTGTATTGTACAGTGGGAAAACAGTGAAATTTGATAGTTTCTTTATGTATTTGTATATAAGAACAGAAATAAGCACAACACTTGTATTTTAAAATACATAGTTATATATCATGGGAATAAAAGTTAAAAAAAAAAAAGAAACCTTATGATGAAATAATGTACAGATGATCTATGTATTTATAATAACATAAATTTAAAGCATTATATTAAATGCTTCAAGATTCCATCTTCAAGAAAAAAAATTATGTAATATAAAAAAATGTCATAACAGTAAAAAAAAAATTAAGTAAACAAGAACTCCTCTTGCTTTAAGATTTTTATTTATCCACAAATCTTACTGTTAATTCCATGCATAGTTTTCCTCTATACTCTGTAGAAAACTTGTATAAAAGATTTAAAATTACCCCAGCAATTATGACAATTGGCTGATGGTGCATCCCTTTGGTATTGCTGGATGTAAAAATGATAAAAAGTATATTCAATTAAATGTTGATATACTTTTTAAGTTGTATTTTATGTTCTATACTCTAGTTTAAGTTTGCATTTAATCCCTATTACCTTAAATTAGGAGGAAATTAAAAGTGCCTTAGAAAAAGTATGTTCATACTTGCCTTCATCATTGTCTGCAAAGTGTACAAGCTTTGTTGACCAATATACAGAAACTCTGATTACATTATTGATGGAAGAAATGGATCCTGATATGATTTGTGCAGCATTGAATGTGTGCCCTTGTAAGTTTGCTGTCTTTATCTAAATTTATTTGTATAATTATTGTTACTTTTATTTTCAAGTTGTTAAACATAAAATATCTATAGAATCTAGCTATGTGAAATTGTTAGTAGATTTTTCACTTTAAATCCAAGTTATGCTCTTTTTATTGTAATTCAATTATTACTTTGCAATAAAAATTCAGTATATAATTGTACACTGTAGTTTACTTTTTAATGATTAAATTGGTTGGAAGTACCACTTATGTTTGTTAGATATTTAATTCTAACTAATTCATCTATAGTATGAATGTAGTTTTTTAGGTCATTATGCTACTAAATTTCACTAGTATTTGTAGGTAGGCATAGAAATTTACTTAATTTTTAGTTTACTACTTATAGTGCACTTCTGTTTTATAATGTAATATAAACATTTATTGTGTTTAATCCATAAATTTATACATAGTTCATGATTCAAAGTATTAAAAATGTTTAATGATTTTGAAATCCCTACAGATTTATACATTGATTAAACTTTTAATTTTTGTGTATTGATTGATTCTAAATGCACATTTTTTTTTTCTAGCTAATTCTCAGTTTCCAGCATGGCAGTCAAAAGGTTTAGATATTTTTTGTACATTTATTTCCCACTAACCACATTCTCATACTGATGGGCTCTATCTGCTGCATGCCTGTTGAATTAAAATTGAACTTTTATCTCAGTTCAATATTACACTTCCGTGCTTGCTTATTAGTGGGTTCCTATTACTAAAATTTAATAGATTAAAATTATTATCAGACGGCTGACAGTCAGAAAAGGCTGTCAGCTTCTTTGTTACTCAATATAATATTTGTATAACATCAGTTGGCTTCTTAACCAAGATTTATTTCTACTGTGAATTAACAAATATCCTCCTTTTACATAGGTTTGATAGGTAGTCAACTATTTTTAAACTAACACTTGAATGATTTTAAGTGCAAAAATTTATGTGTATATTGATTGTAGTTCTGTATGCTCTGTGTTTCATTTGAATAAATGTTTACCTAACACATACTGTTAGTTTTTTTTTTCTCATTTTGTATTATTAAAAATTTTATAAATATTATTTCCTCTTCTACAGCTCAAGACTTGGAATGCCAAGGATGTCAGTATGCACTGCATTTTGTTCAAGATCAATTAAGTAATCCAGACACTCAGGTTAGAATTAAACTATTGTAATTGTTCTCAGCACATTTTTTAATTCCTAGATGAATGCATTTTTAGATTTGTCTTTTCTAATAACAACATACAATGAAATTTATCCTAAATAGTACCGTTATAACATAGAAAACAGTTGTTATAGGTAGCATTCTATGGGACCAAAAACTGTATTATTATAGACAGTTATATACAGGTTTCACTGTATTATAAAATTTTAGCATGGGAGAAAAAGTATAATATAAAGTAAAATAGCTTTTTTTAATCATTATTTTCATAGGTAATTGATATGAAAATAGGCTAGTGTAAACAGCTAGTAATCTAAATTATCTTGTCATGGATTACAAGAATTATCATTGGTCTACACAGTTTTTTGGGGAAAGTTTATTGTTTTATTATATTAGTATTTAGAATCAGTATTACTGGTCCCTTCATATAATTTTTATTGTAGTGTGTTTAAACATTTTGTACCAAGGCATATTTGTCATTAATAGGTTTAAAAGTATTAATAGACCTAATATTTAAAAAAAATTATAAAAAAGTAGTATTTGTGTTTAGAAAATATTATAACAGTATATTTTACAATCATTTTCCTGCATTTATAAAAAGGACTTGAGTGGGTCTCTTCAACTGAACAATGAACATATCAGAAAACAGACATCTCTCTTGCATTCTATTAGTAGTCACTGCAATTTGTGTACTTTTCAGCAAGGAAGCTTTAACAAATTTCCATTGGTGTAAAGTTGACCAGGCCTCTTCCTCCCTCATTCTTGATTTTGCAGGTTTTACAAGAGAAGACATTTTAATAAATGATCCTTCTTAGTTGAATTTTTTCAAGTTTTTGTATTCATAAAAGATGACTTATCAAATCTGGGATTAGTAACAACTGTTATGTATATATTCCATTGATTATGATACAATTTTCTGCTTTTTTAATCAGAAACCGTCCTTCCTTGCTGCACTTCATATGTGCTAAGATTATCTGGGAAAAGAAATTCAACATATAAATGTGCATGATACTATTTTTTCCTCTTATTGTACATACTACAATACTTAATATATATATAGAGAGAGAGCTATGCCTTCATGGTTAACATTCTTTGTTTCTTAAAAATTTGCTAATAAGTTATTTTAAATGAGAGATAGTCCAGGCTTCTTCCTTAATTCTATATTCATTTGAAGTAGAATATTTATCAGGCTTATATATGTATGTGCATGTGGGTAACTGGTAAAATTATTCTTCGCTGATCACATTTGATATAACCGATATTTTATAGTTGCTGTGCATGCTTGGCAATGCAACTTTACTGCAGTCATGTAGTGGAAAGTAACTTGCTAGATTGCTAAAATCAGGCAAATATTTATAAAAAATTCAATATTTTCATCTGAAAGTCAGAGCATTGATGAATATGTCTGATACAGGCAAGAGAAAACTATGCATCTAATTTGTGAAAATACTGTCTGGAGGAGGGAAATAATCATGTGTTTAATTTTCCATGAAATAGAACTTGTGAACTATAACTTATATGTGGCAGAAAATGTACATGCAATGACATAAAAATAGCAAATATCCACAGTTTTCTGTGGAAATGACAGCTGGCTCGGAAAGTGTAAGAAAGGTCCACCATAGTTTTTTAATACAGTCTTTAGTTTTGAAAAGTGTGAAAGGAACATAATCTCAATGAATTGTGTCCTTGATTTCATTTAGGTGTCTGGAAAAGTTAAATTTTAAATAATGAACATGAATTGGGAGAATTTAAGATCTTTAGGGCCAATAATTTTTGATATATTACATATTTATTTGTTTACTGTGAAACCTCTAAATGAAAACATGTTGGGTCCAAGAAATTAATCAGATGTATAGAAGTGTTATGTGTTTCAAGGTTCAGAAATACAGCATTTAGAAAACCAAGTACTTAAAAAAAAAATTATCATCGTATATTTTATGCAATACAAATATATATATATATGTGTGTGTGTGTGTGTAATGAGACAGACTTCTCGATGGGTGGTTGCAATTATGGCCATAAAAATGATACCGTTTCAGCTAAAGACCTTTATTAAGATAATGTTGGAGGACAGGTTCTCACTTCATCATAGGGATAGGACAAACTGAAGGGTCAGCTAGCATGAAATTCTATGTACAAGACACGTAACACCTGGGTCAAAATCTGTGGGAAAATATCTCTAGAAAAATCTGTCTCCGACAGCGTGTATAAAAGTGAAATAAAGATATGACTTCTAGTTCTGTGGAAAAAAGATAATGAGTACAATTGATTCGAAAAGCGTTTAGCCACCTCTGGTGTTGATCACAGCAGTTACTCTTTTAGGCATAGAATTAGAATCCACAAGGTTTTTCAAGATTCCTTGGGGTTAAGTAAGCTAATTTTTTAGTAATTGTTTACTTATGAGTTTCTTGCTTCCTGACTTGTTTTGTAAGTTTCATAAGTAACTTTTTTTTGTACAAGTTTTAATATTGAAAATAACCTTTTTATGAGATACATTTGATAGAGGGAAGTTTAAATATATTCAGTATATAAAAACAACTTATTTTTGTTTATTTTTTTAATATATATATACAGTTGTCCAACAGAAAAATAAACTGCCTTGTTTACAAATTTTTGAAAAATAGCAATTTGGGGAGGGGAAAAAAAAAAAAAAAAAGACAGGCCCTAGATATTTGTCTCATTTGTCTATGCAATGATCCAACCCTGATAAAGTGTTTTGCTTTGTTAAATACTTTTTTTTAAGTTCAGTAATATTTCTGTGTCTCTTATCTTTCAAATAAATTACAGTTCAATTAAGTTTTAATTTATGTAACATTAAATTGTTATAGTGGGTCATTTAAGAAAAAGTAATACAAAAAATTAATTTACCTAATGAAATTGGAACTAACATCACAAGTAATTATCATCTAATGAATACAATGGAACTTTCATGTACATATATATTGCAAATATTTTCATATTTCATTACAATTTTTTAATCTTTATTTTTGCAGGGAGAGGTTAAAAATTTAATGAAGAAAATTTGTGATGTGTTACCTTCAGCTTATGCCAAGAACTGTGAAGCTTTTGTTGATGAATATGGAAGTTCTTTGTTAGTTTTGCTTGCCCAGGAAATAGATCCCAGTGTTTTGTGCTATGAATTAAAATTGTGTACAGACCAACCCAAAATTTTTGAAAAACCTGTTGGTAAGTATTAAATTTTTGTTATATTATCTTATAAACTAATTGCAAAAGCTAAGATTTGATTTTTTTTTTCAAATATGAAGAATGCCATTAAAAATTAGTTCTCACTTTTTAACTACTAAAAAGCAGGAGGCTTGTAATTTTTTCAGATTATAGATATATTTGAAACTTCTTAATCAAAACTTTTTTTTCTCCAGTATGAGAGCACTTGTCTTTATTAACATTGACCTATAACGCTGCAGATTTTGTCAACTAATTTATTATGAGAGCACCCTCTAGGCAGCTATTATTACTCCCTATGAGGGGACAACACAAGTACAACTAAGCCTTACATATATGCAAGCCAATCAGGTGGAAGCACAATACACTAACCACTATACAGTCTTCGTGGTTCTTAATCATAACTATTGAGGTCCAAAGTTTATTCAGATTAGTAGATGTTTAGATAATCTAGAGTGGCTGTTAAAATATGTAGTATAATTTATATGTATGTAGTTTGTGTAGAATTATATTTTCTTAGCTAATTTATGAGCAAGCATCTGCTTAATTTTAGATGCTACCAAGTCTTAAATTAAATGATACTGCACATGCTCTTCCAGCTTCAGTTAGTTCCTCATGGGTATCTAAATGTATAAAATTGTGAAAAAAAATATATGGTACTACATTTTTGTTGTATGTTTTCTGAAAGTTATATGAAAGAAAGAAATTTATGTAATAAATTAATTTTTTATCTGTTTTCATATCTCGATCTCGTATGCAATACTTGAATACTGGCCTTTCACATCTAATATTGGAGAATAGAAGGCTATTGCTATTTGAGAATACTTTCAAGCAGTAGTTGGTGTGCAGGTCTAGAATCCTAGGTTGCCAGGTTTCTCAATGGAAGTTAGTAAGTGGAAAAGATGTACTAAATCAAGCAATATTTACCCCTTTCTTGAAGATCAAAATCAAGGGGATTCTTCAATAGAGCATGATGGATGTCTTTTACCAGGGGTAAGCAAGCAGCCCATTATAAAGTATCAAAAGATGGAAGAGTGGTATGGAATTGAAAGCAAAAAATACATTATCCTGAGGAAAGTTGAGATCTACAAGAATCTAGAGTATGGTTTAACAAATGTTTTGCATACATCAGGGTAGGCACCTTGTGAGTTGTTGAGCAGTAGATGTTAGTTTCAAGCAGTAAACAGTTGCCCATAGTGCTCTAAGCCAAGTCAAAACACAAGTTTTACATTTAATAAGAGAAACATGATGTCACCTTAAAGAAGCATAAGCTAGTCTTTGTTTAAAAAATAAAAATAATAGTTTCATCTTTTAAATATTGATAAATTTGTAGATATTCTTGTAATTAGTTTCATTTCCCCCTTCATTAGGCATTTTGCACCCCTTTAAATCTGATGAATGTTCAGTCTGTACTACTGTTGTTGATTATGTTGACAAGCTGTTAGAAGAAGATGATGTTGATCAAGAGATTACAAAATTAATTGAAAAAGTATGTACTGTACTTCCATCTTCTTATGCCAGTTCTTGCAGTGCTTTGCTGGAAACATATGGGCCATACATTTTACAGATGATTGGACAACTTGCTAATAGCAAACAAGTATGTCAGGTAAGTGTATAATACTTTTCTTCTATTATTCTATTAAATTATCTATAGAGGATGGCTACACATCACAGAAAGTAAAAAAAAAGTAGGAAATTATCAGACTTTCAAAATTTTGCAAAGATCAGTAATTTTTTTTAAATTTCACAAACTTTCAGAATAAGTGTTTTTCATTTACCAAAAGAGCAATTATCACACCAAGATTTAAAATTTCAACTGTTTCAAATTTAAAGGAATATTTTTACATTTTATAAAATAGCTTTAAAGGGTGCTATTTTCTTTTGAAATAAGTTAATCTTCTATTTTAATTTTAAGGTAATTTAATTCTTTTCTAATATTTATTTTGCATGTTAAATTATTTAAAATTTTTTACTACAATTCAAGTTTGTTTAAAAACTTTTATTTTAGTTGCATCATATATAAATATGTATATGTGTGTAGATTTAAACTATTTGGGGAGAAATTGAACTGTAATATAGACACTTCATTTGGAAAAGAGACTCTCTTTGACTTTAGGAATTTGACTATTTTAGCTGAAAGTGGTGAAATCGCTAGAAAAATTAGCTATCTGATGCCTAAAATTAAGTTTTTTTTCTGATATAAATTTTAAAAAAATGCCATACCTCACCCTTAATAGATATGTAGTCTTTACTGGATCAAAATTTATCACATTTCTAAGAAATGTTGTATGACTACAATATGTCAGGGATTCTTCAGAAAAGTATCAGGGTACTTTTTTTCCTAGATTATATACCCAGAAAATTGAGTATTTTTATCAAGCTTGTCTCTGAACTATCTTGATGGAAATTTTCTAAATTGTACTTAAAGGGATCATCAAGATTTATGCATTGTTGCATGGTTTAATGTACATTTTTAAAATACTATTATATTTATGAACATATATTTTTCTTTTTCTAAGAAACCAATAATTTAATGTTGGATATATTTTCATTAATTTTAAATTGGCATATATTATTCCTGCTATAAATTTTAAATATTTGAAAACAATGTTTAATGACTTCATATCAAAGTTATACATAATTACAGTCTAGCTTCAACCATGAATGATTATTAAATTCATCATTTAAGAATGTGTCTGTAGATTTTAATAATGTAATGAGTTCTCATAGACTCTCCAGTACATGTGATATTTCATTGACAGATTATATTTAATTTACAACTGATCTGAGATAGCTTCAGATGTGTCGACAAAAATATCTAAATGGATAATTTATTTTCAGATTTTATGACCTTATTTAAATTTTGATAACGTTTGTTTAGCCAAGCATTTATTTTTAAAGTTGAGTAAGGACCAGTTATAAATTTAAATTTAACTTAGTAGTAATTTCTTTGCTTATTCCAAAATGAATATATATATATATATATATATATATATATATATATATATATATATATATATATATACATATACGAGAATCTTTATTTTTTTAAACAAATCCAGATAGTTTTATGTAGAGTAACTAAATTTTAGTATTCTTTGATACCCCCAGATGGTTGCTGATAATATAAAAACATCTTCTGCTCATCCTGTAATATGAACATATTAAAAAATTCGCAGTTAGCAGTACATAATTGATAATGCTGTATTTTACACTTGAAAAATATAGGTTAGCTAATTCATAACTTAGCAACCAGTAATTTATTTCAAGATAAAATTGATTACTATGTGTTTTGAAATATATTTTGCAATGTAATTAAATTAGAGAAAAATTATATTTAAAAATATTGTATGTATGCAGATATAATGAAAATTATGCAGAAAGAACTTAACTGAAAATTTAATTGGCCTTCCCAAATTCTTCATAATTGTCCAATTTTAGTTTTTCTGAGAATCACTACTGGCAGCTTGAGAATGACCTGTGTCATACTTAATTTTGTTTTATTTAGAAGTAGCATGAAAATTGAACATGATTATAATCTTAAAAAGAATCCATTTCAATTAGCTGAGTAGACTGACTAACTGTAAATATTACCAAGTAAAGTATTTTTATATGTTATCACATATTAGAAATTAAAACATGCTGTTAAAGGGTTTTTAAAAAATCACATAGTGCCAGTAATTATGTATACCCAAACTAAAGGCCAGGTTCAAAGTGGCTAGTAATTTTACATTTCTAAGTAACACATAGGATACCTATCATTTTACATCAAACACATAGGATTTATCATTTTACATCAAACACATAGGATACCTATGTGTTTGATAAATATGAAGTTTACATTCTGAGTTTTGACATTTATAATTTCTGTTATCCAGAATTTTGAGTGAAAAAACTAAGGATCAGTAGTTACAACTGAGTTTCATGTCAGAAAATTCTGTAAAAGTGGAGTCATATACACAAATCTGTTTATTTCACTGTTATTATTTACATAATAATGTAATAGTTGAAATAGCCATGTAATAGCTGAAAATGTTTTAATAACATTAAAAACAGGAGGGAGGGAGTAATGATGAATATTTTTATTGAGAAATAAATATTTTAAGCATTTATTTTTGATTTATTAATTTCATTTATATTATTTCAGGAAATTGACTTGTGTCCTGCTACTCCTGGACATGTCCATTTACTTGGTGGAAACAAATGCACTTTTGGACCTTCCTATTGGTGCAAATCATCTGCTCATGCATCTGCCTGCAAAGTAAGATTTACATAATTTTTCAGGGTTTATTTTATTTTATTTATTTATTTATTTTTTTAAGATATAGAGTAGATGGCTTTATGTTTTTATGCCTAAAACTGCAGTTAACATATGTTGAAGTTTTTATAATATAAAACTTTATAGTATCAACTGTCGTAATAAATTCAAGTAAACAAATTTAATAATATACAGCTAAGTGGATTTGCCAACCTTTTGTAGGATTCACCAAAGCAAAAGAAAATACATAGACTTGTTTGAATAATATCTTTATATATATCATTTATAAATTCAAAATAATAACAAAGTATCTGAACTATCTTTGGATTTCTGGAGAAGTTATTTTCTCTTACTATTTTCTATGTACTTTGAAACTAAATAAAAGAATACAGCATGTTCTGTATGACTTTCAAATGATTTCCCAACTGCTGTGATACATTCTGCTAGACTCCAGATTTTAAAATAACAGGTTTAAACTTTGTAAACTACTTTGACAACACAGTTCTGGAAAGTATTTAGGCAAGGATGATTTATGATTTTGAGGGTTCAGTATACTTTGAGATGAAAACCATGGAGATTGTGAGACATTACAACAATTACAGATTATAACTAAATGATTCACCATTTTCATTGAACATGGGTAAAAAATAGGAGGCAGTGATCTAAACAGCATGCTTGTCATATTAGTTATCTAAAATAATAATAATAATATAAAATTTTTTTATTAATTCCAGAAAATCTTTAATTATGGGGGGAGGGGGAGTAAAATTTAATTATTTTAAATATATTTAGCTTATTTTCATGTCTTAAGTTATTTTATTTTATTATTTTAAAGAAATAATTTAATTATCGCTCTCCCTGCCAGTCTGAAATATCTTTCATTAATACTTGTTTTTGCATCTGTAAAATTTTCTGGAGATTCTTTTTCCATCTATAAACACCCTTGGTGATGTGATCTTGCAGATTACTAATCCCCCCCCCAAAAAAAAAAAATGACAGTTAAAGATTTTTTAATTTATTGTAAACTGGTAACAATACTATGATATCTATCAAATTTGGGGTACAATGTTAATGTGATAATTAAGTGGAATGTTCTTGAAAAATTCAGGGTAATTCAATAAGAGAAATTAAATCAAAATGGAAACTACATTACTATTTTATATTTTTAATTTGGACAAAATTAAAAATATAAAATATGGTAGATAGTTTAATTAAAGTAAGTATAATTTTGATTTTATTTATTTTCTTCTTGATAATAGAAGACTTCAGCATTTTTGCAAGCACCTAGTTTACTTCTAACATATCCTCTCTAACACACATCTAATATTTCAATGTTAAATTGAATTACTTGAACAGTTCTTAATATCTTATGTTATATATTGAGACATATAAAGGTGCTTGAGTAGCTTTTCATGTACAGACATACCACTTAGCATTTTAGCTTGTTGGGTATTTGAACGGAATATTATGCTTTGTCCTTGCGTGCATAGCAGTGATGCTCTATGTATGAACATGTTAATAAAACCAAACTAATTAATAAAAAAATTGTTTAAATTTTTTTTTTGTTCCAATTTATTTTGTTTTTGGAAGATTGTTTGTTATATCTCCTAAGATTAGATTTAAAAAAAAATTATAGTCATTCCCACCCATCATTATGCATATGTACTTATTTTTTAAAAAAAGTGCTAAGTATTTTAAGTAAAATCTAAAGCATGAATCAATATCAGAATGCTTTAAAATTCTGATTCAGTGAACTTATGCAATAGTATAATAGCTGTAATTCAATCTAAATATGCATTTTACTCTTTCAGTGTTAGAAATTGTTAAAAGAATCAAAATAATAAATAAAATTAAACTTTTTAAAAATTATATTTTGCAGATCTGTAGTTGATCAGGATTTACTTACGTTTTTGTTTTACTTTTAGGCTGAGATGTTCTGCAAGGAAAAATTCTGGAAGAATTAAGCTTTCAAATTATTAACTAATTGAAAACACTGTATTTGCCATATTGCTACTTGATAACACTTTTTACTAAAAACTTGGACAATGCAGAACAGAAACTTGCAGTTGTGAAAAACTTTTAGTTTTTAATTTCTTTTTTGTACAATGTAAAATATGCAGCTAATTATTCTTAAGTATTTGTGTTTGTATTTAAACTTTTTTTTATTACTTTTTGTTTGTGATGCTTTGTCATTTAATGTCAGCTGTATTAAGCAGTGTGTTGTATGTTCATTGAAGTTTGAATAATAAAATGTCATGAAAATAGTGTTGTATGTTGCTACAACTTATTTTATATGTAGTTGTATTTAGAAAAACATTATGTCAATGGCATAAATCAGTTTGTTTATAAATCTAAATTTATAAGCTATTGATTTGGGGAAGTTTTTAATGTATTGGAATTCTGTTGTATGGGATAATTGGGGCTGTCTTTTGTGTAGAAACTTCTATTCTACTTTATATGAGTGAGTGGGTTTAGGAAATTCTGTAACTTTTAATAGTGGTGTATGTTTCCAAGGCATAAGTAAATAATATTATCATTTACATGGAAATTCATTTATTTTAATGGAATTAAATTTTTTATCACTGATTGTTCTGTTTATATTTTTAAAAGTTTAGATGTGCAGCTTTGTAATAGTTCAATATATTTTAAATAGGCTTTAATATAGATGGTTAATGTTTCATGTCTTTTTATTGTTTCTGTTTATATCAATAATGAAAACAAGATCTAGTTGTAAATAAATTTATGTATGCAACAATTACTGATCAGTGATATTTACTTGACATAATATTAGATGTTAGAATTTTAAAAGTAAATGACTTTTTTTGAAATATGTTATCTTGATTTTTTATTTATTTCTTTTATCAGAATACTTTTATTATGAAAAGTTTCCTATAAATATTTACACCAGTGCATTAATATTAGAAACTGCAATGGAAATATTAGTACTTATTATTTTTTTAAGAAAGTGAACAGTACTTAAAAGATGATTTTAAAAAAATACAGGATATGTTTAATATAGTGTTATTAAGAAAAAGATTTAAAAATAAGGTATGCTAATTATATCAATCTCAAACTATTTAAACAAATGTAAGCATTATTTAATGTAATTAAAATTTGGCTTAATTCATTTAAAAATACAAATGCATAAATATGAACAATTTTACTTAATAAATATCTTTAATAATTGGGCATAGTATCATTCAAAAGTACCTATATGTGTGAAACTGTTAAAATAATGTATGTTATGGATTGTTTATAAAAATGTAACAAGTAATTTGTATATAGTGTTATATATAATGAAAAGTTATGTGTTATTTTCCCCCCATCAAAATAATGCTTCTCTTAGCAATGGATTTCAATTGGTTTTACTATTCCCATGAACTGAAGAAAGTTGGAACACATTTATTATTTTGCAATTTTATTATTTGACAATAAAATTTCTTTTTATTTTTTATGTCTTCCTAGTTTATTTGTGTATTTGCAATGCATTTTAACAATTTAACAGATCTTTAAGTATTACATGAAGTGTCATCACATATTACTAATAGTAGATCAATCTTCTCATTCCTCATATACAAGAATTAAATCATTAAAAAATTAAATTTAAGAATTCGTTGCTTATTAGGCTTCTATCCAGATTTTCTTGTAAATTTTTATATAACCTGTAAAACAAAAGTCAACAACATATATAACTATTTAATTTGTTGAATTTTTTAACTTGAAGTTGTTAGTAGAAATTTGAACAGTAATATTTTCAAAACGTAATGCCAGCATTATATTATAGTTAGTTTCCAATATATTGAACTTATATTTAACATTGTCACTGTTTTATAATGACTAATTTTAGCAAAAAAAATTCTTTAATATGTTTAGAATATGCTTCACTTTCATTATCTTTCAAAAATTTTGTTTTATATTTATTATAGTCATTAAAAACTTTTAAATTTCAAATCTAAATATTTTTTCTTGATCAGTTATATTGAATTCTAAAGTTGTATAAAAATGTTTTAATATGCTTTAATTACCATTAAAAGCATAATACATTGCGCATATTTCATTTCTGAAAAGTTACTGAAGTTTAAAATTCATAAATAACACATCTTTAACTTTTAAAATTTTTCTAATTTTTGTCTTTATTATTCAGTTTGTGTACTATATATCTCATGTTTTCATCTTCTATATTATAATTCTCTAATAAAATTACAAAACTCCCAATTTGGCATTAGTTTTCTTTCCATATTTTTCTGAGTATTTATTATTTGGGTTAGAATTAATATGTTTTGTCTTCCTGCTTTTCAATAACTAGTTAAGCTGATAACTAGTATAATAGTACAATGTACACTAGTACAATAGTTTCAATAACTAGTTACTGTCAAGTTGATTTCAAACAGCTACAAACATCTATCCCTGCAGTGGGATTCAAGCCCAAGACTGGTATTTAAATGCTGCATTTAACTTGTTTCATAATGTCCAGCATGTCTGTGTTAGCTTACTAACTACTTGTTTAATTCTCAAAATATTGTGCCATTATGCTGAAGTTAAAGAATCTTAATGTTTTTTATTCTTAAATATCAAGTTTTGTGCATTTTGATGAAAAGTTAGATTATGGCCAAATAGCTAAGGAAACTAAAATTTTTGCTAGAACTTCACAGCTTTAGCTTAGAGCCAGCTTCATGGAACACACAACTTTTGTACATAAGGAATTTATTTTACAACAGTGTAAATTGTATCGTATATTTACATTTAGTCATGATATTCCCTTCCAACTCTCTTCAAGTTTTCATCAAGACTGTTTTCACTTAAAGAGGACTTGTCAAAGAGATGAGGGAAGGGAATTGATGAGTTCCTGTAACTCATCAATTCAAGAGAAGACTCATCTTCTCTCATCCTAGCTGTATAGTTATCTTGTGTAATTGCAGTGACTTAGATTTATTAAATAAGAACATGGCATTTGCTTAGTTTCAAAGAATTTTCTGTAAAATCTCAAATAGGAAAGCATTCTCCCTGGGCTAAAAGTACCTCTTTTCTGAATGGAATAAAGCACAATTCTTCAATAACATAGGAATCTTTAGTAATTGCTGATCTTAGTGATCAGTACCCCTCAATGAGTTCCTTTGTTATTATGGATATTTGTAGTTCTGAATCTGATTGTAATACGCGCCGAGCGGTCCGCGAATGTCCTATCTCCTCAAACGTCGGTCAGTTAATTATGACCTGCATGGGTCTCGAAAATGGAGCAGGAATGGGAGACGAAAATGATTCAGTCGAAGGGAGAAGTGCAAAACTTAACAACGTTGATTTATTCAACAACAAAGAAAAACATTTAAAGAAAACTATCGGTACAATCATTGAGAGAGGAGCTCATTTTAAGCCACCTCTCATTTTGCCAGTCTACTCGGGAGTCTGTCCCGTCTTTCCTTGATCCAACAGGAAACCTCGGTTCCAGGGGAGAGCGACCCCCCCCCCTTTAACCTTCGCCCTTGAAGAAGTCGAGTCACACAAAAGCAATTTTTTTCCTTCTGTCGGCGCGATGACAAACGGCAGCTTTGACACTTCTAATAGTCCGTGTGTCAAAAGGACCATTACTGCCGTTTCCCAATTGTTCGGCGTTTTAAAATGTTCGGCGCCTTACAATAGACCAAAGGTTCACTTTAGCCGACACATTTTTCCTTTTGCTTGCCGACAGAGACGGACGCGATCCTTACACTGATTTAAACAGTTTTATTTTAACCATTGAGTAGAAAAATTCCAAATAAGATATGATAACAAAGTCTGGCTCATATATTTGTGGCAGCCTGCATTGCTTTGGCAAGGGGTAGGCTTGTTGGTGGGACACCATCAGGTAGCTGGGCTCGGACAGTGGAGGTGCACTGATTAAGTGAAGACCGCTGAGTGTTGGGTTAGTGGTCCTGCGGATGGCAGTTAGTATGAAGGCAGGGTTGCCGTCCTGCGATCTTTTATCAAGTCTGGATGATTTCGGCCGGGACAGGGTACAACACACTTAACCATTGAGTAGCAAAAGCAGTAACTACAATTCTCTTGACATATATTTTGTTACAAGTTTCGTGCATTTTCATGATAATAGAATTAATATTTTGCTATTTATTTTTCTATTGAGAAATAAAAAAAATTACTTCATGATTTAAATAGAAAGAATATAAATTATTCATATAATGTTGTTACATTATAATACTATTTTGCATTTTATTTATTTGAAATTATTGTAATTTATCTTAAATAATTGTAGTTTATATTAAATTATTGTAAATTGTATTTTAAATCATTGATCTCCAAATTTCAACAGTATTCAATTCACAATTTTGTAAAATAATGAACTTTTATAACGACAATGTTTTAGTAACTAAT
Organism: Pardosa pseudoannulata; assembly: GCA_032207245.1. Taxonomy (NCBI): domain Eukaryota; kingdom Metazoa; phylum Arthropoda; class Arachnida; order Araneae; family Lycosidae; genus Pardosa; species Pardosa pseudoannulata. The sequence continues at coordinate 179,733,405 of CM063505.1, read as the reverse complement.
GTATAAAGTTGTTTATACAGGCAAAGATAAAATTAACATTTATTTAATAAGAAATTTAAATTTCACTATATGATAAATAAAACTATAAGGTTTACATTTAGTCATGCTATAATTCTAACAAACATAATACAAATATAAATTTGTCACCATCACATAAAAAATATGTATATTCTTTCCAATGGGATAATTTATTAATATTAATTAATGCTGGTGGTATGTGTGAATCCAAAATCATCAGTGCTTTTTCTCCAATTGAATTCTTATAGTTATTTAAGAAATTTTAAATAAGATATACAAATTATAATTGAAGCATAATTCTTAGTCTTATGCATAAGCAGGCTTGCAATTCCGTCACTTTTCTCACCTTTAGTCACTTTTTTTACAATTGATCACTTTTAGTCACTTTTTTAAGTAAACAGTCACTTTTTTCATGGTGTATCACAGAAAAAGTCTGTTGTTGAAGAAAGAAAATCTGAATTAATAACAAAATATTTTAATAAAAGACCAAAAATGAGATGCTCTAATCTTATTTTTCTTATTAAGATGTAATTAGTCATATGGTTTCCAGAATTTAGTGATTTTAAAAAGTCGTAAAGAAGTTCCAGAAATCTACATTTGTACTGAAATGTACATTTAATACATTAAAGTAATTTACGTCAAAGCACACATTTCTCTTTTTCTTTTTGTTCACAATATTTGTTTAGATACTCTAATCTAGCTATGTAATATTTCAAACATCATTAATCTATGCAGAAAATTGTGATTATAAAATTAATGTATTGTATGTATTCAAATCTAATTTATAGATTTTCTTGAATAAAGAGCAATGTTGAGTTGTATTAAACAAAATTTTTAACCTTTTTTGGTATTTGACTCTAAAATCATGTCTTGCATGAATCATTTGATTTAGAGTTAAAATAAATAGAAAAATCTTAATAATAGCATCTGTTATTAAGAGGAGAAAAAAAATCGCTTTTTGTTTTCAATGTTTAGTCACTTATTCTGTATTATTTGTCACTTTTCTCACCTTTTTGGCAGTACTTCAGCAGTTGCAAGCCTGCATAAGTTGTTTTTTGTCTTATTTATCTTAAATGACCCAATTTATCATCTAGTTGTAAAACAGTAACTGAAAATCTCAGTTAAGATTAGTGTGCCAGTTAAATTTCAGTTTCATATTTTTCATGTTTCCAGTGTGCTGCTTGTTTATATTTCTTTTAAAAATCATCTTTAAACAACTACAATGTAAATAAAAATGTTTAACTTTTAAAATATTTCTTGTCTGCTTGTCACAATGTGAGAATCACTGCTGTAATATAAATGTTTTAAGTAACATTTATTTAAAAATTCAGTTTTTACAAGCTATAAAAGTGCTACTTTTTTAAAGACTCTTATGGCCAGAAAATAAAATTGTTTGAATTGATAAAGGACATGTTAACATTCATCAGTTTTCTCATTCTTAAAAAAGAAAATTAATTAAAACTACATTCCCTATATTTTGAAACTTTAGTTTTGTTGCATAACAACCTTCATATTAAAATATAAGAAACCCAAACCCACACTATACTAAATTTACAATTTAGTTTGGGTTTTCTTTTTATAACTTACCCCACTCAAATAGTTTCCCAAGAAAACATCAAGGTAGCCTACAGAATGCCTCATTCCATGGTGGAGGGGGGCACAAGTCACTGTTTGGTCCTACAAATGACATAATGGTGCTAATGCTCATACTTATTTCTGAATTGACTTTAGATTGTTGATAATCTTGGAGATAAGGTGTTTTTAAAAGATAATTTCAGCCAATGTTAGTGAATGTGGCATATGTTCCATAGGTTCACCATCATTGCCCTTATATGTGTTAAGATGTTTGATGATAAAAGTTGGAAAAGTGCATTTTATGAAAAATTGAGTCTTTTGCAATTTCTGTGTGTTTTAAGTTTATTGGATTTTATCAGTTAACCAGAAGTAAATATTTTTTGAACTTCTGTAATTTTCCTGACTGTAGCTTTAAGTTATTAATTAATGCATACCTCTTAATTCCTTTTAATGTTTGTCATAGTTTTTATCTAGTACTGATCCTAGATTATCAGCCATCCACATGCAAATTAAAGTTGACTGTGTTTTTAAAAATTTCATGCTTGGTTTTATGTTGAGATGATTACAATTTGGCTGCCCACATGTATGTACTATCTTGCACCACACTAGGATTGTCCATGTTCTTAACCTTAATTAATCATTTCAATTTTGACACTAATTCAGTTACGCTCTTAATAATGCTAAGTTTGTGACAATCTCTTGTTTTCTTAAAAAAAAAAAAAAAAAAAAAAGCTGTTTATCCTTCTCTTAACTTTTATAAATTTAATTTCTTTTTATTATTTCTTTTCGTAACCTTTAAATTGTTTTGTAAGTGTTAAACATTGAGACTCCATTCACTTTGTTTGGCATTTGCTACAGACTTTCAAACTGAGTTTTTAGCTCAGTTACTGACACATAGATGGCAGCACTTTACTTTTAAAACTTTGGGGGGGGGGAGAATTTTAATTCCCTTTTATTTTTTCATCGAATTAAGTTATTTCTTTTGTCATCTCGTCAAGGTCTTTTGTAACAACACATTGTTTACTCTCTACTTTGACTTGAGAGTTGAACCTACACGTCGAATTATTTTTATGGCCAAGATTGGGCAGGAATCTAATTCAAAAGTGCAAAATTTCTTGTTTGGGCTTACTATTTTGTAGCTGTTTCTGCAAATTCCCGTTCAGAGGCAGGAGCGGTGTAATTTCACATCTTAGATCAGTGATTCTCAACCTTGTAATACTCAATTATAAGAGGCAAAATGTTTAAGTCATTTTTTTCAACAGAGATACAAATCAAATTTTTGCTGCTGAAGCAATGCTCAAACGAATACTATGTCCGAATGGTTAGGGCTCTGATCTTCAGTTTCGGAGTTCGAATCCCACTGCGGCATAAATGTTCGTAGCTGTTCGGAATCGGCTTTAAGTAGTAGGTTTCGGTCTCAATAGCCCTCCTGTTGCAAAAAAGTTTACCGTAGCTCTCCAAACCAAACGAATGTTGTTTATTAAATATATTTTGCTGAATGTCGGCCCAATTTCTCGCAGAACATAGAGAATGAAAATAACTGGTTCTGGTACCACCACATATGTTTCATTACTGGTAAAAATCGTGTAAATTATATAATTAATGTAATAAGTTTATTTAGTATTTTTAAAATTAAGTTTGAAAGGCAAAACCTGCTCCCATCGCCGACCTACCGCCCGAAACAAGTTCACTGCCCACCAGCATCGTTCCACCACCCCCGTTGAGAGCCACTGCCTTAGATAGTCTGTGAAAGCTATGACCGTGACAGACTGTTCGAAATTTATATTAACCTTTTACAGTCCATTGTTCCGAATAGGGAACATAATATCAATAAAATTATTTAAAATTAAATTTCATCAATATTGATACAAAAAAATTAGCAAATATAGTAAAAAGTCTGCTTGATTTTTTAATATGGAAGCTATATTTCTATGATTAATAGAAACATGTAAAAAAATCATAAAAATGACCCTTTTCATCATTTTCTATAGAACACAAATTAAAAATTCACATAAATGTAAAAAAAAATCTAATGCTTCTAAAATCCGATTGGTATACTTTAACAACTTTAATTTATTAAAAAAATATGAAATTCGATATTAATTATCAGAAACGCTCCTGGAATAATTTATTAATTAGTGATGTTCCCAATTGAGAACAATGGACTGTTGCCGCTATACTGTGACGAAATAATTTCCTCTACGGAGAGCATTTCTTGATGAATCAATGGTTCCATATCATGGCCATCATTGCTCTAAAATGTTTCTTCGGGGAAAACCAATTCTCTTTGGGGTCAAAATCCGGATGATTTGCTCTAATAATAGTTATCCATATAAGATGGAAATTTATGTAGGAAAGCAGTCAAATGAAATATCCCCTCTTGGTATTCGAGTTGTAAATAACCTTCTGACTGTTGTTTCAAACCCTCTGCAAGTAGAAATATTTTTGATAACTTTTTAACTACTTATGATTTGATGAAGGACCTTGCTGATAGAAATATAAAAGCTATTGAAACTATTCGTGAACATCGCATAAAAAAATGCCCATTGATGCTCTCAAAACAGACTGAAAAATCTAGAATGAGGTTCATTTGATTACCAATGTGATGGATCGGTATTTCTATGCCGCAAAAATGACAATTCTGTAGTGACAGTTTCTTCAAATTTTTGTAATCTCCCAATGCAATTGACGAAAATATATTTATAAAAAGAAAAGAAAAAAGTGGACATACAACAGCCAAATTTAGTACACAAATATAATATTGGAATGGGAGGAGTTGACCTTCTAGATAGAATATTAGGCAGCTACCGCCCAATGCTTCGTAGTATGAAATGGTGGTGGAATTTATTTGTTAATTCTTTGCTGTCCGTTGTTTCTGGTTGGATTTTAAATTCAGCAACACATGAAAAAATAACACGCTGACACATCTGGATTTTCGCCGACAAGTTAAAACCACTCTTCTAACAGTTGGACCAAGGAAAGTTACTCCTCAACCAGGACCCCAAATTCACCGCCCTATATCACAGAGATAAAGTGATGGCCTTTTTCTTGTACAAACAACACAAGGTAGATGTGCACAATGCACATTAAATGCAAGATTAGCTTGCAATCAGTGGAAGAAAAAATTGTATTTCCATTCCTTTCCAAAATATCGTGGCATAAGGTACAAACTCATGTTTTTGATATTTGTTTAAGAAAATGTTGTTTTCACTTAAATTTAATAAGTTTTAAACTTTATTGATATCTGTGCATAAATTTAAAAATAAATTTTAAATTTATTCTAATTGTTTTTCTTATTATTTAATATTTATTATATACATCATTCTACTCAATTTGTGAATCCAGTGTATAGTCAGCAGTGGCCACTGTTCCCAATTGGGAACATCATGAAAATCGTAAAAGAAATTTTTTTTTCCACAATTAAATGACTAACATACTTTAACTGAAGCAATAGAGGCAAGATATGCAAAAAAATATTTTAAGATATATCTGGATCTGAATTCGGCCTGTAAAAGGTTAATCTTCCAAAAGTATTGCTACTGTACCGTTAAAAGACCAGTGGGGGCTACTCTGCACAGTAAATTTTTTTGTTGTAAATCGGTTCCTGAGTAAAAAAAGTTTGTGTATATATTAATAGCTCATTTGGAGCATTATTGAAATTTGATATAGAATAAATAAAATGAGTGACAGAGGACTTATTCTTGTTAGTCATCTCAATATTAGATGATTTTTTAAAATTTTGGTGAAAGAAGTGCGATCTATCGCAAGAAAACAAACTTTTTGAAAGCATGGGATATTTTTATTTAATCATCCTTATATTCCTCTTAAACTCCTATTTCTTTTACAATGTGGAAAAATAATTCCTTTTCTTCGGTTCGAAAATTCTATCGGATATCATTGGTATTTACCGTTTCTCTGTAGTGTATCGGATGAATATTTTATTTTTACAGACCTTGGAATTGGCATTTCTATCTCTCTCTTATTTCTTTCTTTTACTTTTTTTTACGGATGACGTATAAATTTTATAAAAAAGATTCATGCTATAGAGTTGGTATAAAGTACTGTGTACAATTCTTAAAATACATACAAATTGTGTATGGAATATTTAAATAAATGGCATTAAAGTTCTATACCAAATCGTATATGTTCTTTGAATTTAACATGTACGATAAAAAACTTTTAGAGTTTGATATCTTTAATTTCTGATGAAATGAGAAGAATATATAAGCCGGACGGTGGCTGAATAGTAGGACTGCTCTTAGATAGAGTCTGAGAGTTCAAATCTCGCTGCTTGCATTAATGTTCGTTAGCCGTTGAGAATCGGCTTTAACTAGTAAAGTTCCGGTCTCATGTAGCAAAATAGTAGCACTCCAAACTGAATCTCATAAAATGATAAATAAATTCCAATGCTTAACTATAAGCTGACGTCACATGCCACATCTTCCTGCTACGACTGTGCGTTGTTACCAAATGACAATGAGATAGTTCCCAGGAGCAATCATTTGTGTTGCTGCAACAGGTAACTGTGCAATTTCTCAGTCTCTTTTCTGCCGTAATTCTCTGAAAGGTAGAGTTTATAAAACACGCGGCGATATAAACAACAACAAACTTATGAGTATTTACAGTTCTTGAAGAGGATTATCTTGTAAAACATGAGTATTCCAACTTTAGATAGAGAGACTGTCATGGAGTGTTTTAGCAAAATGTGCAAAAGATTTTATGTTCTATGCACATATAAAAAGCGTTTGCTTATTGGCAATGCTTTCTACTTGCTTTTGATTTTCTGGCATTATATTAAGATTTATTCCAGTTTATATTTTCAAATGATATAGTATGTCTATATATGTCTACATTAAAGATTTCATTTAGGAGCATTAAAATAGGCTTTTCACGAAATTGAAATATCAGGGAGGGAAGAATAACATATAAACGGACACATTTTTCTGATTTAAAAAAGGTAATTATCGTAGTTCATTAAACATTTTCTAAGGTAAACTTTTTAAGCAGAAAATAAAAACCACACACGTTAGCTAAAGTTTAATTCATTAATCTATGCAATATTTTCTCAAATATTTCTTCATAGAATCTCATCTAAAGTACATAGCGGTTTTGTTCAGTCGAGATAGTCTCGAATGCTTTTCCATGAAATATGCTGACATTTCAGACTACACGGGATTGCTTTTGCTATTGATCTTTTCTAAAGCTGATGTGGTGTGTTTCATACCTTCTCTAATATTTGGGTTATCTATGATACAGAATTTACTTGAATATGAATTATTTGTTAAACAACTTCCACTTGGAATTTACTAAACTTGCTTATGTCCTGCGCATTAACCCTTCTAAATAGATGTCATTGAATTTAGTTTGATTTTGCTGCCATTGGGATTCATAAAGTCGCAGACAACACACAAGACAATGTAAATACTAAACCAACCCAAAACCGGCTGTATCAAATACGCATTGTTTTTGTAACCTTGGAAGCCACATTCAGCGTTTTTCTTGATGCTATCGTTACAGCAGAATCTGCACTCGCTGAATTCAATTCCAAAGCCCTTTTCTTGACAGAATTCTTCGCATATCACCTCGCACGTTCTTTGGAGTTGAACAAAAACGCCATTCACTCGCGTTATAACCCCCTGAAAATAAAGGAAATCGGATTTTAATATACAGATTGAAGTCTAATTTTATGAGCAAAATAATAATGTAATTAACAAAGTCTATTTTTGTTTTATTATATAAACGCTTTAAACACTCAAATATATACCCCTGTTTAACCCCTTCCGGTGAAATGACGAGTCTAGCTCGTCATTAGTTTTTCATTCCATACCGCACAATGACGAGCTACACTCGTCATGCGATTAAAGTTACTGTTAAATATGATAATTAATTTAGTTTAAAATTTCTAGTGTACTGAATTTGGCAACACTTTTATCACTTGTGAAAATCACAAGTCACTATTGCATATTGTTTACTTGGTACAAGTCATTGCCAAATTAATGAGTCAGAATAAAAGAAAACCTACTAAGAAATGCCGTGTGTGTTACAAGAATCAAATTAAAAGTGAGACTACTTGACGGTGTAAACAATTAAGAATTCCTTTGCACTTTGTTTTGAAAAGTACCACTAGCTTGAAGACTATTATCTGTATACCTTATTAATGTTTTGCTTTGATATTTTCTTAATTTTACTGTTTCTGATATTATTTAACACTATGTAAAAAGTGGATTTTAATTAAGAATATGTAAGAATTGCAAAATGAAACAAGTTTTTTAAATAAAAATTAAATGGTTATTTCATACACAGTTTTTCATTATTAAATTATACCGGAAGGGGTTAAAGGTATTTTAACTAATACTTTTTTACTAGAAAATGAAAATTCATAAGTCCATATAAATAATGTATTCAAGGCATTTAGTAAATTTAATAGCGTGATTTCTAATAACAAATTTCTAGACTTCTAATAACAAAAATAATTAAATATAAGAATGAAAGAGTATAAACTGAACATTTTGCAGAACAGTGTTTCAAATTTCAATTATTATATTTTTCAAGAAAAATCATAATTCATTATTAGGTTATAATGTAAATAAATATGGTTAATAATTTTTAAGCAATACTGTATTTGTCTTTATACAGATGCAAAAGCCTTAGTGCAGCTTTGTTTTCTCTTTCAAAATAATGTTGTATTGCTATTTTTCCGGAATGTTTACATGATGCACGTTTCCGTAGCAAATAAAATAAGGTATATTGGCTTTGTACAAAATTGTTCTTTTGCGGTAAACAGCCGTCTTCCTAAAGGTCTTATCACACGAGATAAATATACACACTGACAACTGTTCCGTTCTTCAGCCGGGAAAAAATAGTCGATTTCATGTACATTTTCGCTCATCAGTAGCATGAAACAGACGCGCAAAACATTTGTCGGTGCGTAGTTTTGTCTCATGTTATAAGGACTTTAGGATGATTATTTTTTTAGTCCCATGAGAGTTCACGCTTAGAATTTACTTAAAATTAATTGGTCAAATACCTTCGGGTCTCTAACTCATTGCACAAAAATTGACGTATTTAAGCCCCACAGATTATAGAATTTGATTCCAAAAATTATGTTGTTTACCTAGTGCCACTCTAACCAGTGGGTTGTAGCCAATGGGTGTCAGCCTTTTAGGACGTCAATTTTGCTTGCATTCAAATCACTTTGAGAGATACAATAAAATATTGGAATATTTTGCTTTAACGGATAGTGACTAACTTCGAGCTTCACCAAATTTCTCTCTGTTCGAGGAAGAGTGACAGAAAATTTTATTTTCTTATAAAGACAGGAGCATTATTCTTAATAACCCACGAATGCCAAATATCTTACGGTGGCACTGAGTTTACTCCATAGTATTTGTCTATATTTGAAATCGGTCAATACCTGGCAGTACTTTGACTCTCCGCTGCATGTGGTTTTTCCTTTGGTATCTCGAGGGAAAAGACACGAATTGTTCGCTTCATACGGTTCACTGCGGAAATCAACGTTACAGGTGTAGCAGTCCACTAGAAACAACAAAAACATTTACATTAAATAGATTACAAAAAGTTTTAACTTATTAAATTTTAATTAGCTACTCTATGAATTTAACACATTTAAGCACCTGCATCGTGCTTTGCGTTTTATCTTATTACAAAACAACGAGCCTATTTGAAGCACTGTAAAAAAACATGTTACGTTGACAATGCATAAAATTGGACACAATCATAGTAAAATTTACAACGAGGGCATAGTACTTAACCATTTAATTTTTAACTACTCTGAAAGGTGTGTAAAATACACCATCTACAATATATAGAATCTAATTTGACTTTAGAAGGCTGGAAAGCTTCCCTTCTATGCTTTTTGCAACTAACATATCATTGAAGAGTCCGTTTTTATGTAAAAGTTTTGATTATTAAATCTTACCTTCAGGATATCAGTCAACAGGATTATATGGGCCTAACCCATTTATCCTAAGATTTCTTTAAGTGAGCATGCAATAGCAGCTAGCGAGAGAATTAACAACTAAAATAAATGAAAGGATAGATAAAAATGGATTTGTGAATTCATAACGCAAAATGACTATAGAGGAGAGAGTTTAAAGGTAGCGACAACGTCTGTGTGTTCAGAAACATTTGTTCATCCCGAAGACTCGAGTCTATTTGATAATCCAAGGATAAGGAGTAGGCCTATTTAATGATTCGAGAGATTAAAATGCAATTTCAGAAACCAGAATAGAACATGTCAACAACAGGGAAAGTTTTTCGTACTTTGCTGAAGGAGTGGTCGTGAACAAAGGATTGGATGGCCGATTTTACATAGCAACAAAACATAAATAGTTACAAAAATAACTAAATAAGATAAAAAGATAAATAAGTAAAGGGTTTATAATTCTTAGGTTCGCCTCTGGTATCGAGATTTTCGTCAGAGTTTAATTGCACTGTCAAAGGCACGAAATCGTAAGAACATTCAGCATTGTTCTAAATTTGTACCAGACTCTATTCTTCTGTGACTTTCTGCACACAATGCCCTTGTTTGTAGCACGACATTCGCTGTCACGGGCACTACGAAGCGAGTCTACAGCATGGAGTGACCTAGGTACTTGATTTACTCCCCCACCTCATATCAGGTTTCCGATTATTGTGCAAACTGTCACTAAACCTTCGCTGGTTAAGTGTAAGCTGCACCTCGTTCTTTACACGGCGGAAAATATAGACCAGTCAAACAATTATTGTTTAGATATTGAAACAAACTTTGAAAAATTCAAAGTGTCTCAGGATTTTTGTCTATATACAGTCAACAGTGAAATCTATGTATGAGGATACAATTTATAACGATAAACCTGTATGTAATAATATTTGAACCGCGGAGCTTAGTTGTCAAAGGCAATTACTGCGAAACTGGCAGGTTCGGGGCTGGAGCTGGCCCAAGATCCACCATGATTATTAATGGTGACTGGGGCACTTAAAATATGTCCGTGATCACAATGTTCTTCAAGTTCTTAAATGATACCTCTGGGGGGGGCCAAGCTTGGAATCTTCTGCTTGGTCCCTGCTTCTAAAATACGAAAACTCACTTGAGCTAAGACGTTCTTTCACCCTAGCGGCACTCGTCAAACCAAAGACGCATCCCTTCGCCTTAATTTGTGTGGCGTCTGGCTCACGTACTTGGCTCGTTCAAGGGGCATTAGAAACAACAGCACAATATTTTCTTTGATCCTGAGGAATTTTTTATTTTCACTGTGCATTCTTTAGTTACTCCATGTAAGAATCACCACGTGAATAGTTACTGAGTTATATTAATAAGATAAATTAAACCTCAATACAATAAGGCGATTTCATGCAGAAGGGCACCTCTAAACTTATTACAATTCTGCTTTAGTTTCAAACGAAAGGGCAATTTATTGTTTGTCAATTGGCTGTTGTAAACATGAAAATGAATTGGAAGGGCATTATAGTAGTTCGCGACGTTGCTACAAATTGCTCTATACAAGATATTAGATACACAATATGTATTTATACGTTGGATGCTCAAATGATCGAACTATTTATAGCAACGGTAGGTAAATGTGGCTCTTCGTCGAGTTCAGTGCAGATCTCATGCTTATTTTAAACATCCATTTATTTGCGATATTATTATAGATAGATCATCAACATATGGCATAATAATTATTGAAAAAGCAGCTGGGGAACTAAAATTATTGGAAGTGAAAAAGGCATTCAAAATGGTAGACAGATCTACTTCAATAATGGAGCATTGAGTACTCTTACCATAGTCAAAATATCTTACATATACTTGCCGTCTAATTTTAATTTTTGATGTAAATTAGAGCTGTGAATCTTTGTACTTCCCGATTGATTTCATAAAATGGAAATATCGTTTACAGTAGACTAATTATCATCTTACAGGACTTCTACGAGCTCTAGGCTCTAACAAATTTCGAGCCCAATTTCAAATACTTCACGAAAGATCTTAGTTAAATATTTTACATTTTATCAATACATTTTTATTATATTTTAACTGTATCAATAAAGTTTTGAAACAGTTATTTTGTAACAATCCTACTTTTAGTTATTATAAATTTCTCTGTGTATTTTATAATATTATTTAAAGATTTGAGTGTCATTTAAATTAAATTAAAAAGGAATTTATGTAATACAAAGTAAATGGGGTATATCAAACTGAAATCCGGCTCTCTTTGACCTCAGTTTTGATCACTTCTACCATATATAAAAAGGTACTTTAGATTTATACACTTTGTTTTGGTTTCTTACTTTAGGATACTTCGTTCTAATAATGAAATACTACATTTATTATGTTTATGAGAACAAATCAGTTACATCTTCCTCTCCCTTTGTTTTATGCATTTCTGCATCATTTGTAGGGAGTGACTCGATTTAATAATGAAATAACTTGTGAATTTTGTGAACATGTTCTTCGCCATATCAAAGATTTGGTAACAACCAATACTATTGTAGTAAGTATGGTTTATCATACGTTTGTATTTCATAAATATGTGTTATATTATATGTTTGTATAATTTACATTTCTGACAATCCTGTAACTTTCCTGTTGCCTTCAACGCCATTTTTTCTGTATATGAGAGTGAATGAATACGTAGTAGATTAAGCTTTGGTAAATGAGTTACATTTAGCTAAATAACTGTACATTATATTCATAAGATAAATTCACTTATAGAAAATTTGTTTTGCGTACTAATAACTTGTGTATTAATAAAACTGAATTCATGTATTAAATAGTACTAAAATATGGTGAAGTTCTGTATGAGTTCTACAAAATCGAAATACAGCTCCCTACAGTATTGCTATAAAGTTTTGCTGTATTCATTCATTACACACGAATGAATACATAGTAGATTAAGCTTTGGTAAATAAGTTATATTTAGCTCAATAATTGTAAATTACGTTCATAAAATAAATCACGCACAGAAAATTTTTTTTACGTACTAATAACTTGTGTACTAATATATCTGAATTAGAAATGAATTCGTATATTAAATAGTACGAAAATGTGAAGTTCTTTATGAGTTCTACATAACCGAAATACGGCTTCCTACAGTATTGCTGTAAAGTTTTGCTGTATTCATTACACACGAATGAATACATAGTAGATTAAGCTTTGGTAAATAAGTTATGCTTAGCTCAATAATTTTAAATTACATTCATAAAATAAATTCACATATAGAAAATTTGTTTTGTGTACTAATATAACTGAATTAGAAATGAATTTATGTATTAAATAGTATGAATATAAAAAGTTCTTTATGAATTTTACAAAACCTAAATAAGTCCCCCTAAAGTATAGCTATAAAAATTTGCTGCATTCACTACATACGAATGAATACATATAGATTACGCTTTGATAAAAAGTAACATTTAGCTCAATAATTGTAAATTACATTCATAAGATAAATTCAAGTATAGAAAATTTGTTTTGCGTACTAATAACTTGTGTACTATATAAATGAATTAGAAATGAATTCATGTATTAAATAGTACGAAAATGAGGTGAAGTTCTTTATGAGTTCTACATAACCGAAATACGAGTCCCTACCGTATTGATATAAAGTTTTGCTGTGTTCATTACACACGAATGAATACATAGTAGATTAAGCTTTGGTAAATAAGTTACATTTAGTTCAATAATTATAAATTACATTCACAAAAAAATTAACGTGTAGAAAATTTGTTTTTGTACTAATATAATTGAACTAGAAATGAATTTATGTATTAAATAGTATGAATACAGAAAGTTCTTTATGAATTCTACAAAACCTAAATACTTCTACCTATAATATAGCTATAAAAATTTGCTGCATTCACTACATATGAATACATTAAGCTTTGATAAATGAGTAACATTTAGCTCAATAATTGTAAATACATTCATAAAATAAATTCACGCATAGAAAATTTGTTTTTCAAACTAATAACTTGTGTACTATATAAATGAATTAGAAATGAATTCATGTATTAAATAGTACGAAAATGAGGTGAAGTTCTTTATGAGTTCTATAAAGACGAAATACGGCTCCCAACAGTATTGCTGTATTCATTACACACGAATGAATACATAGTAGACTAAGCTTTGGTAAATAAGTTACACTTAGCTCAATAATTTTAAATTACATACACGTATAGAATTCCCGTATAGAAAATTTATTTTGTGTACTAATATAACTGAATTAGAAATGAATTTATGTATTAAATAGTACGAATATAAATAGGTGAATTTCTTTATGATTGCTACAAAACCTAAATACATCTCCTTATAGTATATCTATAAAAATGTGCTGCATTCATTACACACAAATGAATTCATAGTAGATTAAGCTTTGATAAATGAGTAGCATTTAGCTAAATAATTGTAAATTACATGCATAAAATAAAGTCACGAATAAAAATTTTATTTTGAGTACCAATATAACTGAATTAGAAATGAATTCATGTATTAAATAGTACAAAAATGTGGTGAAGTTCTTTATGGGTTCTACGTAACCGAAATACGAGTCCCTACAGTATTGGTGTAAAGTTTTGCTGCATTCATTACACACGTATCACAGAGAGAGTTTCAAATATAATGAAAAGAATGATGTTAAAAATATCGACCGGTGTAATCCGGCGTGCAATATACTGAACAGCAGCGAAATGGGTGACCCTATTCTCCCTAATTACTTTTATTTTGTACACCCATAAATCAAGGCAATCTGCCAACGCCCTAAGCGGACGAAAATTACAGCCGTTATCGATTTTTATACCTCCTGATGCACATAGTGTTGCGAAGAAGAAAATATCATACATAAATATTAGATGACTTATAACCATACTAGTTGAAAAGCTTGTAAAAACAGGTTAAAATATTGGCACAATAGTCGAAAGTAAGGATGGCGCCAACATCAAAGTTAATTGGAATGTAAATTTTTTCGAGTGCTAGTGTCTTAATGATAAATATGTAGCACCTGTATAATTTTTGTATTTTCTAACGATAACAAATAAAACATTAGGAAATAATGAGATAATATTTTTATGTAGTGAAATTGTGGCTTCACTGCAGTATAGGATGTCCCCGGACTTTAATTCTCTAACTCTATTGAAACACTTTGTACCAAGTATACAAGTACTCTAACAAATTGCAACCCGAGGTTTTATAGACTGCAATTGTGAATAAAATTTTTTGTATGCAATTTTAAATATTTAAATACTTATAGTTTATGATTTTTGTTTCATTTTTATTGCTTTTACAAAATATGTACTCATATTTTCTCGTAAATTTCAGTGTGATTTCTAGGAAATTTTAAAAATTGTTCTCCATGCTTTTGCAAATCTAAAATTTTGGTACAATCTGCGTATAAATTTTATCTATAATGTGTTTTTTATTATTTTAACACATGTAGTTTATGCTTTGTATTGCTCTTATGGATGTTTATCGCTACCATCTTAAATGCGATGTTGGCATTATTGGCATCAAAAAATATCGTCAATAAAATAAGCGGGTACCATCAACTCGGGGTCATGCGAGATAAAAGACTATCGCATATTCTTGCGTGGTCCCGCTCAACTGCATTTTCACCAAAATTGTCACAAAAAATTATCAAATTGTAATAACTAGCCGTTTCGGGCCCAGTCTTTGGTCTTCTTTTCTTCTTTTAAAGCACTACAGCCTGTTACCTGTTTTTTTCCAGCCGTTTCTATCTGCTGCAAGACTCCTCCAGTGTCCCTTTTTGACAGTAGTTAAGTCCCTCTCTACTTAGTCAAGCCACATAATTGGTGGTCTTCCTCGTGTCCTCTGCCCCATGGGATTAGTGAAAGTGAGCTGTTTTACTGGGTTTATGTCATCGAGTCAGAATAAGGTGTCCAAGCCATCGCAGTCTAATGATTTTTATGACTTTAACAACATGAGGTTGTTTATATTTTTTATAAATTTCAAAATTGAATAAGGATTTCCAAAACATATTATTCTTGAACTTCACCAAATATTTTCTTAAGACAAAAGTCAGCAAGCTTATCTCTTCTTTAGTAAATAAAAGTCAGCAGGCATCCAGTTTTCCATATATAGCAGTCGATGTAACAACACAACAGGAAAAATAAGGAGGTTTAAAGCAGTTACCCTACTTCACCTTATAGAAGAAACTACGTAATTTTTCTATTATTCACAGTAAATGTCAGTAATATTTTAAATATAATTTTAGAGTTATCTCAAAATCTCAACATCAATTCAAGGTCTTAAGAAGAGGGCTTTATTTTTAGATTTTAAACAATATTTTGGCAGAAATGTTAATATTCGAAAAAGCCATATAAGATTTTTGATTTAAGATTTTCCCTTCAAAAATCAGCAATTTATTTTCATGCAATTTGGTTATTGCCCAGCATTCACTTCCATAGAGCAGAATAGGTCGAAGTAAAGTTTTATAGATGTTAATTTTCGTTTTTAAACTGATAAATCGAGATTTCAATTGGTTTTTAAGGTCATGCTATCATTTATTTGACATGGCGATCCTGTTGTTTATCTCTACGTTCAAGTCATTATTAGTGGTGAGGGTTGTTTATCTAAGATCTTCAAATCTAAGATATTTGAACTGTGAAACTATTTCAAAGGTGTAGCCTCCCGCTGTAAATGACTTTAGATTAGGTGTACTCTGGGATGTTTCCATAAATTTTGTTTTACTTTCGTTTATTTTTAAGCTTAATTTACTAGCCTCAGCTTCTAATAAATCAAAAGCTACTATAATATAATTTCTGGATCTAGCAACCAAGGCAATGTCAGTCTTTGGTCTAGGTAATTAAAATTTCCAAATAAAGCTTATATATATTTAAAAATTCAATTTTTGGAGTATATTACACTATAACAATATAAGCAATCCCTATAATAAAATCCCTCAAGTTCTTTTCTATTTTGCCAGTGCAAATCTCGCCAAGCAGAGTTTATTGGCGACAAACAATATGGCGATTTTTGTTTGTTGCCAATATTATTAATAAGTACTAGAAAAAAAAAGTGACTGATAAGAAATTATAGCGATTTGTTGTGAAAGCAAAGTGTGAAAATGTGTGAAATTTGTTGTGAAAATTTGTGGTGGTAAAAGATTATCGGCGGATATTCCGTTTGACGTTGTTTGTATCATTTTCGGCGATTTTATCACCCACTGAATAAAATGGAAAAGTACCACAACTCATTATCATGAATACATACATTTATATTTAATATTCATCCTGAATTTAAGCATAATCTAAATTAATAAAAGAATTATATTTTGCAATGTTTCCTTCAAAAGACTAAAGGAAAAGTGCCTAAGCTTTTTGCCAGATCATTTAAAGAGATGAAATGTATCTAAAAATAAAAATATTACTCACGTAACTTAAATGATAAACACTTTTTTAAACGATAAAGCTGTTATCAATGGAATTAAAATGGCATCTAACAACTGGATTTTAAAAAAATGGTGCAAATTATTTCGAAAGGAAAGAATTGTACTAAATTAATTGATAAAATGAAATAAAACAAGTAAATTTAGTAAATTTAGACAAATTGTATTATCTGGAAACATATTTTAAACTGTCATATGAATTGTACTACTCAAAAGATCTGAATTATTTTATCAAGTAATTAAAAGGAAAATATAGCAAATAGTGCCAAAATATACTTTAAATTTAACAAAGCATTGCATCTCTACATATCCTTGACTTCCAAACAATTTTATCTAAAACCTTCCCACGGCTGACTTGAATGCCTCCAAAACCTGAAATATTTATGAATAATTTTGGATAGATCATCAAGGGGTCACAGAACTCTTACAACTTCTTCAAAAATTTTGATTTTCCAGTATTTTTAAATATTATACTACAGTCTTTTCTGTGCATTTTGGTACCATTCTTTTTTCGAAATTCCAAATAGAACTCGATTAATGATTAAATGTATTATTACTTTTTTCATAGTTAAAGAAAAGCGTTTTTTATCTTTAATTGCATTTTTCTCATAATATAAAATTTTACTTTTGTGTGCACTGTATTTCAAAATCTATATGAAATTTGGTAGATATATTGTTTGCTATGTAGACTAACTTCTACCTCGAACTAATTGGCATGTTAAATAATTGTATTTTATATTTACATATTTATACACTTTTAAAAAATATTAATTTTTTAAAAAATATCTGAATCATATTCAATAAAAAAAGTATTAATCTTGTTAAAATGCTTCGGTTGTAGGTATAATTTCAAGATACATCATATTCTTTTACGTAACTAGTAGAATTTTGTTTCTGGCACCAATATTTTTAGAATTTGAATATTATTAGCTATTTCAGTATTAGAAGTACACTGTCTACAAAAAAGTATTTGGACACCTGTGATAGAAAAGAAAAACTAACTTTATTCAAAATCAATAGTTGGTTGAGCCTCCAAGAGAGGCAATTACAGCGTGAACCCTCCGGGGCATACTTTCCACAAGTCTTTGTATTACAGCTAGTGGTATTGTCTTCCATTCGACTTGTAGACATACAAGTTCCTTCACCGATTTTGGACGGGTAGTGCATCCTTTAATGCGGAGATCCAACTCGTCCCAGAGGTTCTCGATAGGGTTCAGGTCTGGGATCTGGGCAGGCCAGTCCATTCAATGAACTCCAATGACACCATACCGAGTCTTGGTTAACCTCGAAACATGACAACTGGCATTGTCGTCCTGATAGAAACAGGGATCCTACTCGTAAAACTGACACAACGTAGGAAGCACATTGTCATCCAAAATAGTGCAGTAGGCATCGGCGTTGAGCTTACCATGAATGGGGACCAAGGATCCCAGTCCATACCAGGAGAAACACCTCCAGACCATAATTCCACCTACGCCGAACTTGGCTGTTAGCACAATGCATTCTGGCAGGAGACGTTCTCCAGGCAGACGCCAGACCCAGACCCTGACATCCGAACTGTAAAGGGTGAACTTTGATTCGTCGCTCCAAAGAACCAGTTTTCACTGATCTACGGTTCAATTTCGATGTGCTTTGCACCACATTAACCAAGCAGCGCTGTTGCACTTTGTGATCAAGGGCTTATGGATAGCAACACGACCATGAAATTCAAGCAGACGTGCTTCCTTACGGATGGTATTTATTGAAACAATACTCCCGGATGCCTGTTGAAACTCCTCGCGGATGAGGGCCATCGGTTGGGTGCGGTTCTTCCGAATTTCTTTGGACAGCACTCGTCGGTCTCTGTCTTTTGTTAGTCTTCCGACTCGAGCACATTCCGGCAATCACCGCTCACTTTCCACTTCTTAATCACATAGGCCACTGTCGATTTTGGGGTACTTCAGATAGCTAGATATGTCCTTTAAGGATCGGCCACATTTGTGATACACGATAATTATACCTTTCTCAAAATCAGAGAGCTCCGAACTGCGCGGCATCTTGCATGCGACTAATGCCGATGTTGTTTCCTTCATGATGTATACCGGCGGAGGCCATGACGTACCTCAGGACCGTAGGTATCGTCATTTGCATAGGTGTCCAAATACTTATTGGTAGACAGTGTATAAGTAAAATTTGGATTTTAAAATATAAATCAAACTTTTCAATATTTTTTATTCTTAAAATTTATTTTCTACGATCTTTAAAGATTATCATATATTTTGAACAGTTCAAACATTTGTTGATAAAAACTTCATTATAATTTGATGAGTAATTGAGGAGGAAATAAATAATTTGTAACAGGTAAAATTTTGTATTCTGCTACAACGTAGACCCCTTAAACTTTATGGACACTTATAAAACATCTGGACAGAGAAATGACCAATTTAAGAGTTTGGTAATGTTTATTGGAGCTTTAAATCAGAAATTATAAGGGCATGGTATTTAACTGCGGTAGATATCCGAATTTTGTTGAGGCAGTCACGGCGTAGGCAGTAGATATAATATCTATAAAAATATACATGACAGCTCTAAAAATATTCAAATAATATTGTAAAAATCATAATAAATGTGATATTTTTTAAAATTATAAATGTCGTAAATTCCACCACGAATTGCTTTTTTTGCCCCCCTCTCCCCCGTGGGTTAGAGTACAGAAATTTTAATTGCGTTTGTTGCATCGTATTTTTTACTACGGACTTGTTTTCATAGAAACGCCTTTCCATGAACCAAGTGAACTAACTCAATACAACTACATAAATGGACATAATAACAGAATTACAAAAACCTTTTTTTATTTCAATTACTATCTGTTTAAATTATTTCCTTGTGTTTTAAATTGTAAAAGCATTGTTAATAGCTTTTATATAACTTCAGTTATGTGTCAGTTCCGAATTTTGTAATCAATTCTTAACCACCTTCCTGACTAACAAAAGATCTGAAATTTTGCACACAGGTTTATTTCCGGTGACAATACAGTATTCTATCATAAAAACATTAGATTGGAGAAAAAAATCAGCATATTAAGTGCAAAAAAACTGTTTAGAGGATTTGGAATCCCAGTTCAGAGGTTTTAAACTAGTATCGCCATCTATTTGCAAGAGGTGTAACTAAAAACTGAACCAAAATTCGAAAGTGATGTGGACAAAGTTAAATTAATGTTGCAGAGAAGAACACACACACGCATATATATTTCAATACTACTAATGAATTGGATCATCCTGTTTGATTGATATGATTTGAGGCCCGGCTTTGTGTTTCCTGGTGAAAGTCGAATGTCTTTACGAGCACTCCCTTTTTCTGTGACGAAAAAATTAAAATATTTTTTAATGACGAAGTTGCTCTAAATTCCCGTTCTACTAAATGGGAAGACTGCAACCTTTTTACAGTGACCCATGGCTCAAAAATATAAAATCGGTATATGATTTTATAACCGAGTGTGTAGAATCCTTGTTCAAGTAGGTGCTCATTTCTGAATAATTTAATGACTTGCTTCAGTATCGGTATGGATTCACCTAGGTTTGTGGATTTACTCCATAAAAAGTCCAATACCGAATCACGGTAACCAAGAGAAGGTCTTGAATTCTTTGTCTGAGGTCAGAATAAAGGTATTATCACACGTCAACATATACGAGTTATCTTATGCTTCCTTTTACTGTTGAGGAATGGGGAAATTTCTTGTGTTACATCTAAAAATTTTTAACCGATAAGTTTTAGTTCAGGTTGACTTGGGATAAAGCCTGTAATCGATTGAAAATATTTTGCTGTCACTCGAGAAATCCGCGTATTCTTTAATGGGAAAAGGAATTCTAAACTGAATCTGATGCTTTTTCAACACGTATATGATGACGTCTGATAAAGACTTAAGTGTTGCTGATAACAAGGAAATTTCGCTGCAAGGGAACAGTTAAAAAAATGCTAACAATAAATATATTTATTGATATTTAACTTCCATAAGGAAAACGGATCGCAATAATTTTATTTCATATTAAACTTTTCGATACCCATGCACCACCAAATAAATTTTTATTTTCCTTGTACTCTCTCAGCGGTATCACAGTCCCCTTAGGGGTCCATAGGAACCACTTTGGGTTTGGTTTGATTTTGATTTGATTCAAATTTGGGGCACTACAGTCTACTGTTTTGCTACACAAGGGCTAATGACACTGGGACCTATTGTTTAAAGACGATCCAGAACGTCTACGAACTTCCATGCTAGTAGCGAGATGCGAATTCACAACTCCGATACCGAAGAGAAGTGCTCTACCACTCAACCATCAAACCCCTTTGCGAACCACTGAT
Organism: Pardosa pseudoannulata; assembly: GCA_032207245.1. Classification (NCBI taxonomy): domain Eukaryota; kingdom Metazoa; phylum Arthropoda; class Arachnida; order Araneae; family Lycosidae; genus Pardosa; species Pardosa pseudoannulata. The sequence goes on along the minus strand of CM063505.1, from coordinate 179,712,079 downwards.
CTAAATGAAAATGCAACGGGCTTTTCGGAAGGCCTAGCAAAAAGACAAGCATACTTATAGAGGATTTTTTTAAAGATATCTATTTTGCTTTGAATGATGCGCAAATAGAATGAAGACTTATGAAAATTATGCTCTTAAAAATCATTTTATCTTATTTTACTTACAACCGAGGAGTATACTTCTGACCTTTTTATTTTGCTTCTTATTTATTAGATTTAAAAGACTTAATATTACTGTATTATTCCTTTTATTTTTTATCTTTTGCCTTATACTAAAATTTCTTTTTGAGAAAAAAAAATGATTAAATTTAAGTTTTCTAATAGCGAAGAACCCAAAAGTTAGAATTCATGTAGTATTAATGACTAGAGGTTTCGTGCTAGAATAAATGCATTAAATTATATATATATTTCTTCTTTCACTGTCACGTATATTGTGCATTAGGATTTTTCCTCAGACAGAAATACTCACCAGCAGAAATTTCTTTATTTTTCTAAAAATTATCTTTCTTACTAACATTTCCAGTGAATTATTCTTTGATAAATGAGAAATAAAAATGGATCATTGAACAGGGTGAAAAACATAAAAGGAAACGTTACTACGACCTCTTTTTTTTCGCTCCAAAATAAAAAATTCGAGAGTATTTGAACAGTTGAATAGCGGATAGTCGTGTTAAACAGTTTGCTTTAACAACTGTAAATCAAGGAACTCGATGTTGCTCTTTATTTTTCAAATAAATTTCGTAGTTGGTCATTGAATATTCTAAAGAATAAGTATTTTCTTACAAAAAAGGAATACTGATTAAAAGAGCTTTCTTAGTTATATTTGTTTTGCGATTAACTATAAATGTTACTTTTTTTGTCTCTAAATTACTTGATTCCCTGTAACTCATCTATACCTACAAAGGTACTATTGAAAAATAGGGTGCCCTTTGGCAAATTTAGTGAAATTTTTGGCGATGTTTACTAAAACACAAAGGTATTTCATCCGAACAACATTGTATCCCTTGCTATTTATGCGTCTTTAATTGATGTAAATTACGCCATTGTATTAGAATTTTATACATTTTCTTAATTAACCAAAAGTACTGAGAAAGCGATCATTTACATTTATGGGCAATTAATCCCTTAACAGTTTACAAATATAACAGCTCCAAATTATTAAAAATTAACCATAGTGAACCTTTAATGGTTAATTATATCTAATATTTTTAATCATTACGCCCGTTTAATATATAAGAAATGGGTTACAGAAGATGAGCTGGACACAAATATAATATAAATTAAAATATGGATACAGATTCTTTGGAGATAGCGAGATCATGAGATAATATTAGGTTACAATGCTCAGAGCTTTATCACCAAGTTGGCGGGGGCACCCTGTTCTTCAGCCAAGCCCCTACAAAACAGTCATCGCCAACTTCTAAGCAAAGTTACCGTTTTTAAATCCTACCGTAATCTACCAATAGGCACCAAGTCAGGAATAAGAATTTCTTACGTTTTTTTATTGTCTGTAAGCATATATTCTACACATGCTTATTGCCTGTAAACATACAGTATATATAGAATCAATTTTAAGAATATATTTCAAACTAGATTAACAGCCGTCATGGCACAACGGGTGCAAATCCCGTTTTCATTGGAGAGATTTATTATGAATTTTGACTTGTTTATATAGATATGCCATACATACGCAAGAGAAATGTTTAATATTGATCTACTTTTAACATTGTAAATCAATTTTCATAATTGAACCAAATAAAAAAGTTTATTCAATCATATAAATGAAAACATAAATCATTTTTTATTTATTATTGTATATTTTTACATTTTTGGGGAATGGATCCCATTTGGTGACCAAAATTAAATATCCAAAATAGTCGTCAACTAGATGATATCTCGCCAAATAACGGAATTAGCTATTGCCTATTACATTAAAAGAAACTTTGCCTGTACTTTATTTTTCACGGCCGGGAGACTAAATCTGCAGGGAAGCTACACTTTACAGCAATTTAAATTACATTTTTCATAAAAGTTTCAATAAGGCGATTCCACGCAGTAGGGCAAATTCTCAAATTATGACAATTCTGGCTTTAGTTTCAAACGGAAAGATAGTTTGTTTGTCTATTGGTTGTTGTAAACATGGAAATGAATGGGAAGGGCATTATAGTAGTTCGTGACGTTGCGACAAATTGCCGTTATATTTAACAGCATATACATACAATAGTCATACAAAACATTTGAATTTATACGAGGGTTACTGTGACATTTTTGAGATACGCAGAGACGAGAATTTACAAAATAAAAATAAAGGTTTAATTTTAAAATATAAAGGATTTTAACACAGCAGGCAGATTTTTAATGAATTACTTCAACTGCGTTTAGCGCAGAATAAATTCTAAACAGGAGAGAAAATGGAGTTGACACGAGAACATTTTCGCGCTATGATTTTCTACCATTTTAAAGCAGGATTAAATCAAGAAGAATGCTTTCAACGATTGCAATTGGTATTTAGGGATGAATCTCCAACTTGTGCTACTGTATTCAGATGGTTTAAAGAATTAAGCATAGGTCGCAATTTTCTTCAGGATGAAGAACACACAGGAAGGTCGCCGTCGGCAGTCATCCCGGATAAAGTGTCGGCCGTACGAAAAATGCTAATGGATGATAATCGATGTACCTATCATATTATTCAGAAGGAACTTAACATTAGATCCGCATCCATACACAAAATTATGAATGAAGAATTACATACAAAAAAGTAGTTTGCCGTTGGATTCCCCATAATCTGAGTACCAAAACGGGGAGCATGTCAGAATCAGTGAAGAAACTCTTAAATTGCTAAATGATGGTGGCCACCGCATCATTTCTAAAATTGTAATGGGTGATGAAACGTACATACCGGTTTTGGACGTACCAACACGTCAAGAAAGCAAAGTATGGGTCTTTGAAGATGATCCCACGCCGACAATGAAGAAAAGACAATGCGCGCTGAAAAAAGTTATGTATACCGTTTTCTTCAGAAGTACGGGATTGGTCAAAGCCATCAATTTGGAAGGACAGAAGACAGTAACTGCAAACTGGTATACCACTAAATGTCTTCTACAAATTCTACAAGAAGTGAATTTAGGGGACTAATGCTTTACCATGACAATGCATCTTCACATACAGCCGGATTAACAGTTGAGTTTCTTAAACAAAATCAAATCAAAGTGATAGAACATCCGCCGTATTCACCTGATATAGTTATGTGTGACTTTTGGTTGTTCTTTAATCTAAAAAAGAACTTACGTGGACGTCGTTTTCATTCAGAAAAACATATTGATGTGGCTATAAATGCACTTTTTCATCTATTCCAAGAAATGAATGGCTTGAGGCATTTAATCTATGGAAAAGTCGTCTACAAAAAGAGCATTGATGCTGGAAGAGACTTCTTTGAATACACCTAAAATTTTGTAAGTATAACTTTAAAAACCTAGTTGTATCTCAAAAATTTCAGAGTGACACAGCAGATATTAATTTCATAATTCTAATAAATTTGAATCTATATAGTATAAATTTGTAATACTATTAAAAATTAATACGTTAGCAATTATGTAACTGTCCCCTTTATTAAATGTATCTCATCTAACACTCAACTCAAATAAGTTTAAATGACGTACAGAAAAAAATGTGTATAATTTAATAGGTGCCCAGAGAGGTCATGTGGTATCTACATCATATACTTTTAATGCGATTTTTATCCAGGGATGTGAAGTGAAATAATTGTGTCGATTTGATCTACTTATAATCTCTAGAAACCTATTTAAACAAGCATTCTATTATCGCCCTACTCTGATCTAGTTTTACTTTTCCGGTTTTCCCGTTCTGTACGAATGTCACGCATTTCCGCCGAACCGCGATCCTTAAAAATGTTTTATCTTGTAATGACACTGACATCCCTTTCACGAATTTAGAACTGCAAGAAAGCTCAATGCTGCTGGGTTTTCTTTAAGAAGTTTTTCGCCACTAACCTAGATCTGATTCAAAATTTAAAGCGTTTAAATTCTTAAATATTCTGTAGTATTTGTAACCATTAATTTTTCGGAAAAGTTCTTCGTTAGAAAGTAAGCCTTTTCGTCTTATAAATGAAGCCTGCTCAACCCAACAGACTTTGAGAACCGCACATATATGAGTGTGTATGTGTCGTAAGACGGATTATATGACGGGTGGTTTTGCAGCCATGTCTAAAAACAAGACACCGTTGTAGTCTCAAATGACCTTTATTACCAGAGCGTTGTCCGGACGGGTTCCCACTTTATTATAGGGACGGGACGAACTGAGAGATGAGCTAACATGAAAAAGCTAAGTAAAAATCTGGGTAAAAATCTGTCTCCGATAGTGTGTATCTCTTTTTTTGTTCAGAATTTCCTAAACTGGCGCTAGGGCTCTATAACATTTAAGGCATCTGTACACCTTCGGAGGTGATTTTTTGAAATATTTGAAATTTTTATTTTTAATGTTAATTTTATGATGAAATATAACTTAAAACTATGAAAAATGCAGACGATATTGTTTTTGAATAATATTTTCATATTTTATAGAGAAAAATAGGGTGAAATTTGCCCTAAAATTAGGCATTAAGCAAAACACGATAACTCCAAATTAAATCATGTAATCACTGTTTTGTAAATTGGATAATGTTTCTAATTATATATTTCAGGGAATAGACTACAATCATGGTGATCACAAATATATTTGTGAAGTTATAGGAACTTGTTTAGAAAAACATTGAAAATTTCTCAAAACTTTCATGCAAGTCAAGAATTAAACGGCTCTAAATACCAAAGTAATTAATCTGGAACCACAATTGTAGTCTATTCCCTGAATATATAATTATATAACACACACTTAAAATATCTAAGCATTCGATCTAAATATTTTTGAGTTATCATGTTTTGCGATAAGCAAAATCCCGAAAAAATCAATTTTGAGAAAAATGAAAAAACAACTTAAAATATTAGAAAAACTGTATGTAAACACTTATAATGAATTAATATACACCTATTATTTAAATCCCGCCTTTTTTTTCTTTGTAAGATACTGGTTATTTTCTTTCTGAATGCTTGTAATATATTCTTGGGCATTATTTTGCAAAGAGTAGACTGATGTTTTTAAGTAGGTAATATAAGTTAGACCCTATAAAAATCACTATAATTCCAAATGAATAATTCTATCATTATTTTATGACTTACTTAATGTTTCAAAGTATATTCTTTATGTAATGGACTTTTATTATTGTGATCATAAACATATCTGCGAATCTATGGGAATTTGAGTACACCAACTTACGAAAGTTCCCGGAAATTTCATGCGTTCTATGAATTCAAGGCTGGGAAAAAGATTTTAAGGAATTAGAATAGAAGAGAGGAGGTTTTTAACGAATTATTAAATAATTTTGATATATTACATGCATATACATACATATATATGCATACACACATACACAGATATACATATACACACACACACACACACACACACATATATATATATATATATATATATATATATATATATATATATATATATATATATATATATATATATATATATATATACACACACACACACATATATATATATATATATATATATATATATATATATATATATATAATGTGTGAGTTTGTGTGTAATACGTCAAAAATTGTTGCGTCTACAGTTTCTGGAAATTTTCCGAGTTCCCAATATTATGTTTTAGACTTTAATTTAGCCAAAGTAAGAAAGAAAATGTTTTACTGAAACTGATTTTTTCCCCGATTTCAGAAACATAGAATGAAGTAATAAATACCAAATGTGCAGCCTTTTCTACATTTTTATAACCCAGGTGCCAATTCTCCTACGATATCAAGCATTATTGTGAATTATAAATACAGGTATATGCTTTTTGGGCTACTGCTTTGCTTTCAGTCTGGAATATTGACAGCATTTTTACTTACTTATAGATTAGATGCGATTATAGTGTCCCTTGTGGGTTCGAGAACTCGATGATGAAATAGAGCTAGTTTTTACGAAGTTGCACCCTATTTTCAATATTTAATTGAGCTTAACTCTTCTGAATTACGTAAACGCACTATAGGTGTTGCAAAGAAAACCTTGACAGTTAAAATATTCAAAAAATTTACACACGCACGCAGATAAATCCTCGTACATGTTACAGGTAAAATATGAAACGCAGTCATTTTACAGAATACTTAGGATGCCGGACGTTTTTACGCAAAGTATGAAATATGAGAATTATTACATACTTACTCTAAGATGTGTATATAATACTTAAGTATTCTATAGAAAGATAACCTTTGTTTGGTCGAAGTCTGAAAAAAGGTCCTGATAATGCTATTTATATAAATGGCGTGCATCCCTCAAAAATACAAATGTTATTCTGAAAAACGGATAGTGCCATTAAAAAAATTATTAAAAATACGCAAAAAAATAAATGAAAGTTGCACCAGACAAAATTTATTAAGGCCTTTCTTATTAAGGGAAACAAAATTTTCATATAAAAATGAGAAATGTAAATTAACGTCCTTGTTGCAAAAGGATAGGTTTGAATGACATTTTGAATTACATTTCTTTACATTTTTCCCGAAAGGACATTTCATATTTGGTCACTTTGTTTTACAGATGCATTTGTCGAACAATTGGCCCCTTTCACTGGACTGAGCAATTGTAACTAACCAGAGAGAAATTTCATGGTGGGAAATATCTTCAATTCTTAGGGCATAGTGTGAATTGTAATATACTTGTTTTAAAATTCTTTCAGAAGGTCCAAGTCGATAAAAACGTCCTCCGTCACACTCATTATAACTGCCAATATATTGCGCGAATTACCTCGCCCCTTGTCGACGTCAAGAATGGGAACTCGCACAGTTGTTCCTTAACCCCATCGCGACCAACGTCTCGTATACGCGACGCAGCGATTTTCCTCTTATCAGTCCAGCGTCGCCTCCACGCGATAATCTCCGGTTGATATTGAGAGACCATAGTCGCATATGCGTAATAGGAGATCTGAACGTTTCATTTTAATTTTTAAATGCTAGGTTTAATTACTAGATGGCGTAAACGGCAACGGTTTTCACAATGGTCCACTCGTATAGTATTTACGTATGGTCCTCAAAGGGTACAGAAGCAGTGATAACTTTTTTTACCAAATTGATTCTCATTTTTTTTCTGCTTGTACTTCCAGATTGATTTTAGATTTTATTTTATCCTCAATAGGATTCTCAGTTTTGAAACAAAAGATGCACAAAATATCCATTTCATTATCTCTACAGTCACAGAAAGCATTAATTTTCCAGACACTTTTTGCAGGCAAGTGCATTATTCGTTTTCTTTAAACTCACACAACAATACTATACAGATACAACAGTACTATATAGTACTTGTAGCTGTAATAATCGAAACGAATCGGTGATATAATCGGTTTCTTAACTGACATTCTTTCATTTTCTATTTCTATTTCATACGATGCCGGCTCGTTTTAGACATTTTATAGATTGCCGAATTTCCAATTTTGCTGGTAACACATATATACATACATATCTTTATATATAAAATTCTTCTGTCCGTGTGTTTGTAATAGAACTCCTAAACGGCTGGACGGATTTGGATGAAATTTTGTGTATGTAATTAAGTTGAATGGTTTAGATTCTCAATTTGATCCGATAGAAAAATTTAGATCCGAATTAAAAATCCAGAATTCTGGGCTTATTGAGATTATTATAATACCGCTCGAAACTCTTCACTGCCAATGTAACTTTGGCGTAGTGGTCACAGCAGCGGGCTTCGGCATAAGAATTCCCTGCATCAAATCCCTGTATAGGCGATGGGGGAATTTTAATTAAATCTTATTATGTTTGGGATGACAACGCGCAAGGTGGCGTCAAGTATTTTTAAACTAATTTTTTCCCTTACTTTTCCATTGAAATGGTCCAATTTATAATTTATTTAACCCTCCGAGTGGAACACACCGAGGAAAAAAAAATCTCCAAAGCGTTCTATGATTTTTTTACTTCACCCTTTGTCGACTAAATTGGAATTCGGGAAACCCACCCTTGTTATTGTCCCTTTACTTCCAGTTATAAATAGATATATAAATAGACATTATAGATTGTTAATTTTTAATGCATATAAAGCTTGTCGAGTCTCGAATGTCATCCCATAAATAATAATGGATTCTAAAAGTATATTAAAAAGATCTAAATATTCTTTTAAAGACTTATCTATATTTTTACGAAAGTTCTCCAACATAATTAAGGGGTGCAATTAGAGATACATCTGTTACCGCAAACGAAATACTTCGAAATAAAGATTTACAAAGCCTAGAAAAGCTATCAGAGTCTTTGTGCCTCCGGGAGTAAGGGTGCAGTTCCTAAACAATCGACCTGACCCTCCTACCTCAAAACTCCATGATGGAAAACACTGGCAGAAATGTACAATACATCCATTTTCAGAACGTTTTTGGAGGTCGAAAATTGTACGTCACAACCGCTTTGAATACATCATCGGTTTGGCGGAATTGTACGTGCGTACCGATTAGAGGGTTAAAAACATTTTACAAATTTGGGATTATAGCGTTAAAACAGGACAATGTCGGGTCGTTTAGTATATATACATTATTTGGAAGAAAATGACACAAGAATAACGTATTGAACTGTAAAAGAATACACTATTGGTACCGTTTTTATTATTATCATTCATAAATTAGTAACAGACAGTTAAACACTTCTACATGCACTTAGGTACTGAGTTACACAGATTATTTATTTTTAATTTAAAATTCAGTAATGTGATACTAAATTTTAAATTTTTAGGTTGCTTTAATGGAGACTTTTCTGCTTGAAATGTAAATGCCTCCTTAATTCATTATTATTGTTATAATTATTATTTTTTGCATGTTTTTCTAAAAATTATAAGGGATGTAAATTGAGTAAAATTCTAATTTCTGTGTAAAATTCCTCGATAATTTTTTTATCTCCAAAATTCAGAATTTTTTCAGAAGTTTATTTAGTTATTTATTTATTTTATTATTTTTTTTTTCAGAATTTGAGATCTACAAAGTTTTAAACACTTATTACTGAGTCAAAGTTCACATTAAATAATGTGAACTTCGCATAAAGTTAATGTTTTCATTGGCATAAAAACATATAAACCAATACTTATCAAACATATTTAGAACCTATTACCTCTTTTTATTTTTAGATTTAATTTCCTGTAAATATATCCCAGAAGTGACTATAGTTTTACTACTAAAGATTTTTTTTAAATTTACCGAATTAACTTATACTTTTTAGTTATGTAATTGTTACTTTTTAATGTTTTCTTCTCTTATTTACTGCTATCTTTTTTAAATAGAGAGGTGTATTTAAAAAACTGTTAGTACTTCATTTGAATATTAATTATTTTAAACCCGTAGAGTGAGTAACTTTTCAATATAAGCCATATATAATAACATTTAAAAAAATTTTAAAGGCGTTGGAAACATTTTATTTTCACCTTTTTAGTTTCAGGCCTTGTGTTATGAGAGTGTATTACAGAAATTGTATCACAACAGGGAAAATTCTCAGTTAAATTTGATCAACATGGAACGATTTTAATTCCTGCAGTGTAAGTCAGTGCGAGAATTTAACTTAGAATAAAATAAAGTAAAACAGAAACAAATTTTACAAACCGATAAAATTAATGCATGCCTAGCATGTAGGGGGTGTACAAAATTATTTTTGAAGTGCAAATTTTTTTTATTACTCTTATAATGCTAATAAATGTAGCTGTTAATGTTAATACATGTATATAATGTATATAATTTTATAACGTATATAAATGTTTTTTGTATAAATTGCACTATCAAATATTGAGCAAGTTATACAAAATTTACCTGTTAAGCGTTTATCCCCAATGTTCCCACATTGAAGCATAATATTTCTGTAAGAAATTATATATATGTATATGCATGTATATACATATGTATATATTTATATTAATTTATTTATGCTCTATTATACGTATATATAGTATGTATACACTAAAGAAATATGTGTGATGTGTATATATAAATAATAATACACACGGGATGTATATATATAATATATACACACTAACATCTATATGTTTAATTACCTATGTATCTTTCTCTCGCTTTATATGTGTGTGTGTGAGCATATATATATATATATATATATATATATATATATATATATATATATATATATATATATATATATATATATATATATATATATATATATATATATATATATATATATATATGTATATGTATGTATATATGTATGTATATATATATATATGTATTTATGTATGTATGTATATATATGCATATATATGTATGTATATATATGTATGTATATATGTATATTTATAAGTATATATATGTATATATATGTATGTATGTATGTATATATATATATATATATATATATATATATATATATATATATATATATATGTATGTATATATTTATACCCATCTATATATTAAATAAAATTTGAGTTAAATATCGTGTTCTAGCTTTGGTACATTGTCAAGTAAACGGTCAACCGATATTCATATTTTCATCCACTTCATTACCGGTGAACGAAAAAGTGATAAAATTTCGAAACCCTAAAACTTACCCGCTTCTCCAGAGTGCAAGAAACTCCATAACACCAGAACTAAAACCATCCAAACTTCCATCACTGGCGGGGAAGGAAAAAAATGCCTTAAGTTTGCGACATGCTCCACCTCGGTTTACGCCTTACAAGTAGTATCCAGACCAGAAAAAGATCGGGGCGAGAAAAGCGCGACCGATGACGCGATCGTCGTGTCGGGGCAGCACATTCCGTGCCAGTGTCACACGGAAAAGAAATCATAAAAAAATGCAATAACAGTGTCAAGAATTAGGGTGTGTCTATCTTGGAAAAGCGTGTACGGGTCGCATCTGCAAGGTAAAAATTTGCTGTTAAGATCCCTGTAATAATATTGATCCGCCGGGGTCCTTTTTGTGTATGCTACCAGCGTACGCCGCCCTCGGTGTGGGCCGTGATATGCAAATTGTTGGTTTCGGGCCAGGTCGGGGATGGAACGTGACAGGAGATGAAATGTCTGTGAACTCTCATAATTAAATAGAGTACCTACATATGTACACGCAGGTCAGAAATTCAATATTTGGCCAGATGTGACCCACTGGGCTTTAATTAATTATTATATCATTTTTGTACTTTTTTTTTTAATATATATCTTTTCGATTATTCCCTAATGGCTTATCACATACTGAAGAAAATAATTAGATTGTGAAATTTTATCACCTTTTTATCTTAGCTGAGGTGAGCCAAAATTATAGTAATGAAAATACATTAATATATTATATGAATTATATTAACGAAAACCATTTTCTAGATATTAGGCTTTTAAACTAACAGCCCAATCTACTTAAAAATTCGCCAATATATATTTTTTTCATATATATGTATATCAATAATTAGTGAATCAGAGATAGACTATATTGTTTTATTGGTAAAAATTCAAGGTCTTGTTTTACACGCATATCAAAAATTCAATATTTGACCAGCTGTATATAGCTTAAGTGCGCACTGGGATTTAATTATTTATTATTATTATTATTTATATATCCTTGAAAATTCGTTAATGGCTTATCATATACTGAAGAAAATATTTAGATTATAAAATTTTATCACTGTTCTATCTTAACCGAGGTGATATATATCTTCGATAATTCTTTAATGGCTCATCATATATTGAAGAAAATAATTAGATCATGAAATTTTATCACTATTTCTATCTTAATCGAGGTGATACATATCTTTAATAATTCGTTAATGGCTTATCATATATTGAAGAAAATAATTAGATTATGAAATTTTATCACTGTTCTATCTTAACCGAGGGGATATATATCTTCAATAATTCTTTAATGGCTCATCATATATTGAAGAAAATAATTAAATCATGAAATTTTATCACTGTTTCTATCTTAATCGAGGTGATACATATCTTTAATAATTCTTTAATGGCTTTAATCATTTTTCTATGTTAGTCGAGGTGGCCAATTTATATTAATGAAAACTATATTCTTTAAGTTACGCTTTTAAACATACAACCCAATCTAAGTCAAAATTCGTCAATATTTCTATTTTTCCTTTTTTTCTTTCAAATGTATATCTGAATAAAATGCGAATCATAGACAAACTATATTATTTTTCTTGCAAAAATTCAATGGACTGTTATATACGTAAGTCAAAAGTTCAATATTTGACCAGCTAAAGCCTAAACGCATAATGGTATTTAAAGAATTATTAAATTAATTACTCTTTTTTATATATCTTCGATAATGACTTATTACATGTTAAAGAAAATAATTAGATTATGAGATTTTATCACTTTTCTATCTTAATCGAGGTGACCAATTTATATTAATGAAAACCATTTTCTTAAAGTTACGCTTTTAAACTTATAGACAAATTTAAGTCAAAATTCGTAAATATTTCTGTTCCTTCTTTTTTTTTCTTTCAGATGTATATCTGAATTATGTGCGCATCACAGACAAGCTATATTATTTTTCTAATAAAAAATTAATGGACTGTTATATACGAAAGGCAAAAATTTAATATTTGACCATCTAAAGCTTAAGCGCATACTGGGATTTAAGGAATTATTACTATTAACTATTTTTTTATATCTTCGATAATTCTTTAATGTTTTATAACATGTTGAAGAAAATAATTAGCTTATGAAATTTTATCACTTTTTATCTTAGTTGAGGTGAGCCAAAATTATAGTAATGAAAATTCATTAATATAATGCATGAATTATATTAATGAATTTATATTAATGAAAACCATTTTCTATAAATTAGGCTTTTAAACTAACAGCTCAGCCTACTCCAAATTTCACTAATATATTTTTTTCACATATATGTATATCAAAAATTAGTGAATCAGACATAGACTATATTGTTTTATTGGGAAAAA